>CM037851.1:76945612-77455332 GCA_021234595.1 Delia radicum
TACACACATTAAAAAAACTATAAAATTGACACCATTTAAATATTTATTTTTATTTTTTCTTAAAAAAAAACACTATACCAAATAGTCCAATAACGGTATATTTATTACCTATAAGACTAACTATAAAATTCAGAATATAGTACAGAAAGAAAAAAAATTGTACCAAAAATTTATGCAAATACAAATCAACACTGAAGTAAACAAAAAAAAATGAAACATTAAAATGAACCACTGACAAAACACCCAATAACAGCAAAAAAATTAAATAATATTATACCACCGAATGAATCAAAAAGAAAAAACATTTGCAAACTCACACTGTGTGAGACCAGGCCAAATAAACTAAACAACTAATGGCACCCAACAGTGACAACATTTTTAACATTAATCAATCACCCAGCGCACATACCAAATGGACATGAGGTTAGAGTAGTTCATTCGAATACTATAGCACCAACCTACCAAATGACAAGTCATATGAAGTTTTATTTTAACCTTTTGATGGTGCAATAGTTTTTTTTTTTTTTAATATGAAATGTATCATCAAATCTGTAGCATCAGAAAACAGAATCGTGTTGTCATTAAGTTCGAAACCTTTTTAAAAGATTTCCGATACGGCATTAACTTTGAAATTGCGTTGTTCAGTGGCATAAACTCCCTTAGAATACTATGTTGGACGAAGACGACAACAATTGTAGTCAAAAACAAATGAAATTTCACTTGAAGAAAGGACGACTAACATTTCATTAAATCTAACTAACTTTTGTCATTTGCTTTTATATTTCAAAAATGGCTAACAATTGTAATAAAAATTAACCACATATATTAGTAAAAAATAAACAAACATTTACTTTTTCTTATTTTTTTATATAACAAAAAAAAAACAATTGTAAAAAAAAAATGTAAAATCATAAAACAGTAATTGGTGTGGTTTGTTTTTTTTTAAATTTAATTTTTTCTACAAATGACTGACATTCACATTAAAAGTAAAGAAACTGTTTTACAAACCTATACAACTATATATTTTTAAAGCAGAAGTTGCCTGAGTGCTATTGTTTTTTAACAAACAAGATATATTTGGGGAGGACCCTCAAACTGCCTATAAAATTTGGGTACTTAATAAGGGGAAAACAAGTAAAATGTGTTTGATACAAAACATACCTCTTTAATAGAAATTTTAGAGAATTCACTGAATAAAACTTTAAAATACATCTCATTTTATAAGCAATTGACACATACTTTTTTTGGAACCAACATGAACCCAAAATCGAAAATTTAGTTCGCTTTTAGCCCAATATTTTCTTCAGATTGGGCAACTAAAAATGTATGGTATTACTTACTTTCTCCTCCACTACAAATGCAAGTCTTTTTATATGACCACCCTGATCGTTTAAGTATTAACGATTTATGTTACTTTATATATTACTAATTGAAAAGCCTGTCCATGCCAGACACAAATTCATGTTATAAATAGAAAACTTGTACCCTCTAATTTGATTTTTGGAAATTGTAAAATTCGGCAAAATATAATTAATATGATTAGATTTTAATGAAATTAGTTATTCTCTCAGTATGAACATCTGATACACCGAATTTCAAAAATGTATCGTGTTAGAATAGTTCGAGTTCTGAAATAAACATTTTTTGACAGTTTTTTTCATGTTGCTTTACAGAGGCTGATTTTTTCTCCTTCATAGTTAAGTGTACAATAATTTAGTGTATACTCATAGAAAATAAACCTGTAAAAATGGCTAAAAATTAGTTACCAATGACAATGCAGAAAAAACTGCTAAGTTTAGCAGAATTTTTAGCTAAATATTAGTAAAGTAAGAACATCGACAAAAAGCTGTTAACTTTACAAAATTTTATTTATATTCGATGTGAATTTAAGTTAATTGAAAATAGCATTTTAGTTTGTAAAACTTACAAAACTATACTAAATATTTGTAGCAAACAAAATCTGTAATATTAGCAACATTTTTTATATATTTACCTCAAATTAAGTAGAATGCAATTAACAGTTTATTTTGCTTAAATCAACAGAAATTTTGCTTAACAATTGTAGATTGCTGATTTCATAATTACAGACTTTTTTCTCATAAAAAAAGCTTTACAAATTTCACATTGTTTAATGATTTTTTTTTTTTGTCTACTAATATTTAGTAAATGTTTTTGCTGATATAAGCAGATTATTTTGATACTTTCAATTAACTAAAATTTAGCTCAAGTATAACGTAATATTTGTAATATTCTATTCATCAGGTTAAAGGCTTTGCCATTAAACAACGTTTAATATCAGGCTAATCCACAGCTCTGTGTTACTTGATGTTGTAAAGTCTTCCGACTGCGCCTGGCATAACGGCTTAATTTTTAAGCGAACTCAGTTATTATTATTCCAATATTTCTTGTTAAACTAATTAGGAATACTAGAGTAACTCATTTCGGATCTTAACATGACCGTAGGGTTCAGTCCTAGGTTCAATATTGCACTATATACTCTGCGCGCTGACATGCCCCCAATCAGTCCCATGCTAATTTTCTGCATATGCAGATGATCTTGAAGTTTATTTCACACATAAATTCAGGCAAACCATTCTGACCGTAGTTCACTGTTCCCTGGACCGGTTGCAAGAGCACTACACTTAGGATATTATGTAGGTAAAGACGACAGCAATCGTAGGCGAAAAGAAATGAAATTTCACTTGAAGATGACAACGAATATTTCATTAATTCAACATTTGTCAGTTGTTTTTACTGTTCAAAAATATAACAACTAACAATTGTAGTAAAACTGAACCACATATGTTAGTAAAAATAAACAAGCATTTACTTTTTTTTTTTTAATAACAAAAACAACTGTAAATCATAAAACAGTCATTTGATGTGGTTTGTTTTTTTAAATGAACTACAAGGTTAGTAAAAATTAAATTTGTTTTACAAATGACTGACATTTACATTAAAATAAGTAACTGTATTACAATCCAAACAACTACATATTTTAATGCCTGAGTGAACAATAAATAATAATAATAATAAGCCTTGTTCTTGATGTTGAAAGAACTGCCTCTATACTGGGCATAGGCTGTCTATAAATAAATTCCATCTTTGTCTTCTTGACGCTACTTCTCAAAGTTCACCGATGTTGCTGAAGCTCCTAATTTCCGAGACACTGTTGATTTCATTCAACGTAGATCTTCTCCAAGATGTGTTTGGCCGTCCATGTCTTCTTGAACCTTGGGGATTGTATATAAGGGCTTGGCAACATACTTCTGTAGGCGTTTTCGTAGTGTGTGCCCAATCCATCCAAACTTTCTTTTACGTATTTCCACATTGACGTCTCTAAAGTTTGATCGGAACCATAATTGTTGGTTGGATATCCTGTTCGGCCAAAATACTCTCAAAATCCTACGCAGACATCTGTTGACAAAAACACGCAGTTTGTTTTGAATTAATTCAGTCGTATGCCACGTTTCACATCCATACAGAAGAACTGAAAGAACGCATGCCTTAAATATTTTAATTTTGTTGCTTCGCTGTATATGTTATTGTTCCCAACTTTGTTCATAGTTGTGTAGGCTCCTAATGCTTTTCTTATACGAGAATCAACATCTTTGTCAGTACCCCCCCCTCTTATGTGACCATGCTACCTAAATACTGGTATTCATGCACCCTTTCTATTATGTTTCCATGAAGAGTAATGGGTTCAGCAGAGTTGGCATTTATTCTCATGTCTTTGGTTTTGGCAATGTTGATCTTCAGACCGACTTTTAACGACTCTTCTGCTAAATCTTTCAGTTTTTCCTGCATATCAGAATGCCTGTGCGCAAGATCACACTTATCATCAGCATAGTCAAGTGACTCCAATCTCTCTTTGGGCTTACTGGGTTCCAGCTAATACCACGGGGTTTATTACCTGTTGCACGCCTTGATACTTCATCTATAACAACCAAAAACAAAAGGGGTGACAGCAGGCATCCTTGCCTAACACCTGTTTGAGATTTAAATGGTGTAGACATTTTTCCACAGTGAAGGACTCTGCTATGAAAACCTTCATAACTACTGCGCATTATGGATATAATTTTGTCTGGCACACCTATGTTCCGCAATTCAGACCAAATACATTCTCTGTTGACCGAATCGAAAGATTTTTCATAGTCAACAATAGGGTGTATAATGGGGATCTCATTTCAATAGACTGCTCAATTATGATTCTAAGAGTGTTAATTTGATCAGTACACGATGTTCCTGCTCGCAATCCAGCTTGTTCCCTTCGTAGTTTATTATCAATACATCCAACCATACGTTCAAGTATAACTTTCATGAAGATTTTCATAACTGCTGAAAGAATTGTTATGCCTCTCCAGTTTTGCAATCAGAGGCGTCGCTTTTTTGTGAAGTTTTACTATTGTTCCTTGAAGCCAGTTTGTTGGAAAGTTTCAGATGACCAGATCTTACTAAAAAGTGGATGAAGAATAGTAGCAAATTGTTGAGGGTTACTCTTTAACACCTCCGCCGGAATATTATCACTACCAGCTGCCTTTCCATTTTTCATACTCTTAATGGCATCAATTATTTCTTTTTTAGTAGGGGTATTAGTTCTGATTGCTAAATTAACTACGTTTTGTGACATGGGTTGGTAAATTTCTTGACGTTCAGTGTTGAGGACGTGTTCAAAATGTTCTTTCCAACGTTTTAGTTGGTCGTCTACATTTGTTAACAGCATTCCGTTTACATCTTTCACGGGTAAGTTTTTCCTGCTTTTTACACCTGACATTTTTTTTGTTATTGCGAAAAGTTCCTTCATATTTGAGAGTGCGGCTGCCCCTTCCGCTTGTGTTGCCATATTATCAATATATGTTCGTCTATCGTCTCTAATTGCACGTTTAATTTGCTTATCTAGCAGCCAATATTCGTTGTTAATCCTTCTTCTTTCATTTGCATTTTTGCTTGCTGTTAGCCTATTCCTAAGTTGGATCTATCATCTATGAGAGTCCACGTTTGAGCAGATATGAAGTCTTCATTTTTATGTGAGAATCTTCCAAGGTTACGTAGGCACG
This sequence comes from Delia radicum, assembly GCA_021234595.1. Taxonomy (NCBI): domain Eukaryota; kingdom Metazoa; phylum Arthropoda; class Insecta; order Diptera; family Anthomyiidae; genus Delia; species Delia radicum. Next base: position 76,950,670 of record CM037851.1, read on the forward strand.
AGTCATTAACTGAAGTTTTAAATTTATTCCAACTTTGCTGGATATCATCGTCGTTGCTTAGAGTGCCTAAATGATCGTTGATAGTATTAATGAATCTGTCTCGTTGTTCAGGAGATTTGAGTTTGTTTACCTTGTATTTAATTCTGTTTTGGTTTAATAAAGTTTCGAGTTATTTTCACGCCTATTCGTATTATACCCGTGAGAAGGTAGTGATCCGATGCAATATCTGCACCTTTCCTATTTCTTACATCGCATAGCATGTTACTCCATTTAGCACTCACACATATGTGATCTATTTGGTTCTCAGTGTTAGTATCGGGAGAGATCCATGTTACCTTGTGGCCAATTTTATGAGGAAACAAAGTGCCCCAATTTTCAATTCCTTTATACCACATAGTTCGGTTAGACGTTGTCCGTTGTCATTCATTTTGCCGATGCCGTGTTTACCCCATTATGTGTTCTAATCCAGAATTATTGTCCCCTACCTTGGAGTTAAAATCTCCGATTACTAATCTTAAATTACTTGAGGGTATGTCATCAATAGTTTTGCATAACTTATCATTGAATGAGTCCTTCGTTTCTTCATTACTCATTTCCGTTGGAGCATAGCTAAGATTTCTAACTCGGCATTTAAATCGTGTTACCATTATGCGTTCATTTATTATTTGCAATCGATTACCGAGTTGCGCCATTCGGAATTAATTAGCATTCCTACCCCATATTGATGCGTGTCTTCTTCGTTAGGCATCCACGACCAGTACAAATCATGACCCTCTGATGTTGTTATTTGTCCGTGTAAATTTCTTCGGACTTCACTCATCCCTATAAAGGCAAGTTTATATTTTTCCAATATTTTGCAGGCCTGGTCTAATTTGCCATCTTGATGTAGCGTCATTACGTTCCATGCTCCGAATCGTACTCCATTTACTTTGCCAAAGTTCGTTATCGTTTTTCCGTGTTGATTTTTTTTACTTATAGGCTTACTAGGAATAATGTTAAGTTTCGGGAGGTAACGGGGGATCGGCCCAATACACCCTATCCTGATAGTGGGGCTGCCACCTAAGCCAGCAGGTTGGCACAATACTGATTTAATCAGTCATTTTCAGTGATTGTTAAAATTTCCTCGTCACCTACTTCCTGAGACGCATGGGTATTATTATGCCGGTCAGGTAAACCTCAGGGATACCTATAAGTACAGGCCGCCTCTCACCTTAGCCGTCAACATGCGGGTGCTTGTTGTCGTTTCCAGGGATTACCACGCGGAGGCCGCCACTGTTAGAACAGAGGCGGTGTCATCTCGAGAGATGACAAGGTGAGCCGACTTGAGCTGACCTTTACAGGGATAGACCACGGCTTTATATAAATGGAAAATAAAATTATTCGAATATGACTCAAGCTATCTTTTTCACAAGGAAAAGAAACTTTGCTTTTTTCCCAACAGTAATCTTGCTCTTTTGGGCAGCAGTATAAATTGGTCGGATTATATAAAATATCTGGACATTTGTTTAGATATGAAATTATCTTTTAGTTATCATGTATCTCATATTACTGCTAAAGTTGATAAATATAAATACGGTCGTGTTTACTTCCCCTTTACATCTTGTATTTAAATTAAAAAAAAAAAAAAACAAGAGTAAAAATTAAAATTAAAATTAGAATAAAAACAAAAAGCGTGTATTGTATATCTATTAAAGGTAGAGCTTGCACATAACGAACAAGTTCTAATTTAATTTTGATCAATTGTGATAGTCGTTAACTTCGAGCTCACATATAAGTTCTTATCTAGTGGGATAACTAGATTATATGAATGTTTGATGTTTGCATGTGAGTGTCACTTCTTTCGAAACGTGTTCTGATGATGGAAATAAATCTATCAACACATTTCTGAAAGTGGTAAATAAATACATTTGAAACCAAAAATCTATAGATTATTTGTTAGGACAATATCCTAATAAAAAAAAATATAGAGTATGGCCTCGAACTTGAATAATTCATTGCACAATTAAAGGTCGAAAAAACAAAATTTTAGTTTTTAATAGAAATCATATCAAACTTGTAATAAAAATTATATTAAAAATATCTGTTCCAATTTATAGCTTTCCGTGTCATCAGGGGGCTACAGAAAGCTCTGGAATGAATAACAACAGACAACCAATAGGAAATTAATATATATATATTTCTTCTTCTTTTTGTGAAATAAATGAAACAGTAATAATATTTCTTTTTCGTTTCAAATTTGTTTTTATAGCAGAGTAGATTATATTTTGTATGTAACGAAATATTTCGATTTTATGTGTGTATCTTGACCATACATGTCACAGTGTGTGATAAATGGTATTCATGGTAAATTTCAAGTCAATTACACATGTGCAAAAGGGTACACAACAAAATCAATTTAAATTAACCGAAAATTAAGTTCAATATATGCAAAAAAAATATTGTTATTTTATAAATATAGTTTTAATACTATAAAGGCCAAAAATATGCAGTGCATAAGTTATTAAAAAAAATAAAATAAAAAAAGTTGCTGAGTTTCTGTACTAAGACAATTTAGTTCCGAAATTTAGGAAGATCATGTCAAAGTACATGGATTTGAATATGATACTTTCAAAACTTTCAACTGCATCGCTACAAAAAAAGTATGTCTTATTAAGGGCAAATTGAAGGTATATATAAAAGAACAATTTTTAAATATTATCCACAAAGTGAAGAAATTTTACAAACATAAATTTATGATTATTTAATTAAATTTGTCATTTTTATTGCCATTGTTATTGAGTCATTTTAATGCTACTTAACTGCAAAATGCGCTGTTTTCAAAAACCACGATTAAAAAAGTCGTATTTCAGGATCTGTTGTTTTTTTTACTTAAAAAAATATAAATTAAATATAAATTACTTCCCCATGCCGTGTCAAATATCTAAGTGGAGAACTTGTGGTATCTTCAGTTATGAATAAAAATGTAAAAAATATAACTAAAAAGCCGATAACTCAGAAACATGCATATACCACATATGAACTCGGTAGCGGTATGGAAGAATACTTTATAATTAACATATATTTTTTTTTTTAATTATAGAAAACCATTTTTAGAAATACAGCGATTTGAACATCCAAGAAAAGAAATGCTTTTCACCATTAATAAGTGAAATATTAAAACCGCGATTCAAAGACTCTTGTAGCTTAAATCATTAAAAAGACATGGTCAATTATTATTTTTGGTTTCTAATCCGATTTCACCAATTAACATATTTGTAATCTGCTAGTAGAGACTAACACAAAACATTGTCGAGATATTGCCATTTTAAAATGGGACGATTTATTTCTTAAAATACATTAAGGATATTATATAGGTAAAGACGACAGCAGTTGCAGTCAAAAACAAATGAAATTTTATTTGAAGAAAGGACGACTAACATTTCAATAATTAGTGGTCGCTGTGGTGTAATGGTTAGCGCGTTGGACTGTTACACAGATGGTCCCGGGTTCGATTACCGGTGGCGGCAATATCAATTTAGAAAAATAATATATATGAGTTTTCTATTCCTCATGTATTCGCAGCTCCTACCTTCGGTGTTCCCATAGCACTTAACCCCACCGAAGTAAAATAATGAATCAGGGCTATGAACGAAAAAGCTTCAATAAGTTAGCCAACTCTCCATAAGGTGGCGAGCGACAACTGTTCTAAGACTTATCATCTCGCGCAATTTCAGTGTTACCATGTTTGAAGCCCTTCATCTTTCCCCACCTTTCATCTCTCCACTATCCAATTTCCAAAGAAAGCAACCACATTAATAAATAGGAAGAATTTCCTGAGTGTTGCTTCTCTTTCTTTAAAAAAAAAACAACTACTGTAAAAAATTAATGTAAATCATAAAGCAGTCCATTGGTGTGGTTTGGGTTTTTAATGAACTACAGGTTTAGTAAAAAATTTAATTTGTTCTGCAAATAACTGGCATTTGCATTAAAAAAAAAAAGAACTGTATTACAACCCAAACAACTACAATTTTTAAAGCAGAAGTTCCCTGAATGTAGTGGGCATTCAACTAAATAAATTCTCGATTAATTAAAAAAAAAAATGATTGCAATATCTTGTTCCACTTATAAATATATTCTATGAAAAGTTTCAATGAACGAGTTCCAGTGACAATTCATTACTAAAGTGAAGATGATTCTCTCAGGGCACCGTATGATTTATAGCAGTATCTTTAAACGTTTAAAATTGTCATTAAACCAAAACAAGTACTAACCAAATTTAGTATCCCCAAATCATACAATAAGTATCCCCTTTAAAATCTCATTTCAAAGTGTCATGAACAACGATCGCTATAAATTAACCAAATTAAATCAATATTTTTCATCTCTTAATGGGTTAATAAATTTTGTTAGCCCAAATTAATGTGGTCAGTTATATAATTTATAATTTTTTATTCGAATTATTTATTTTTTTTTTTCTTTAATTTTCTTTTTTATATTGCTTTAGAATTTTTGTAGCTGGTATTGATTGTCATTTGTGGTTGTGTGGAGTGCATTAGTGGCACCTCCTTAATGGCATGTTAAACATGAGTTAAATTACCAAAAAATAGGAGCGTTTCTAAAACGTTTTTATTTTTTTTAGATTTCATATATTTTCGTATGTAAATTTTTTTGTTCACAAGCGTTGTGAGTCACAGCAGCCACAACAGATTATATTCAAAAATGTACACTCATACAAATAAGTGTGTAAAAATAGCGGAAATGGTAACTACATACTAGCTAAGAATAACTTTGTAGGAAAAGCTGTAAAATTGGCACAATATTTTTGCTAAATATTAGTAAAATAAAAACAGCAAAAAAAACTGTAAAATCTACTAAATTTTAGTTAAATTTTAAGTTGTTGGCATGAAAGCTAAGCGCCATCTGTTCATGAAAATTTTATTTTAAATAATAAGACATATAAAATACAACTCAGTATTTATAAGATAATAAAATACAGAGTTGTATCTGTATTTTAATTTGTCTTTACTATTTCCTTTATTCCTATTGTATGTACATCGGAATGCTACACGAACGAAAAAAAAATGTTGTAGTCAGCTAAGTTTTTGCTAGGAAGTAAATTTAGCAAAAATGTTGCTGAACAAGAACAGGATGCTTTAGAAACGGTTCTGGGACAGTGACAGTATGACAGTGACACCTTATATTACGACTTCCAGGAACCTGTTCTAGAACCGGTTCCATGTAACCGGCAGTAAAAAAGTTGTTCTAGAACATGTTCAGAGGTAGTCTGTTCTAATAAATTTTGCTAGGTTTATTGTTAAAAGAAAAATTATTATTTTATTAGTTTTTTTTTAACGTTTTACTTTTAAATTAAAACCAAAAGTTAATTTTTCATACATTATGATGTGAGCAAGATTATTAAAGTTCAAGATCGTTTGTTTTTTGTTAAACAAAAACCCGTGCAATGTTTCTTTATTAATTCAAAATGTCTTCGTCTGCATTTAAGGCAGACTTTATCTACTAATATGTCAGAGGACCAATGTAAAGAGCTTTCGGATTTGATTTAAAAAAAAGCACATACAGTTCAGAGAAATGCATGAAATCTTTACTTGAGTTTATTAACGATCTATATAATGCAACGTTTAAATACGATTTCATGTAAAATGTTGACCGTGGCAACGCCTCAATGGTTCATACGTTGGGTCCAATTTTGGCATGCTCTCTCCAATTTATCGGCCGGTATCTCACGAATAAATTTTTCAACATGGCTTCCAGTTCCCCATAGACATGAGCTTAACATAGCCCCACAAAAAATAGTCTAGGCGGCCAAATTTACCGGCCGCAAACGTGAAATAAAACTGTTCACCGAACTCGTCGCCTCTCAATTTTGTAATTTATTCACGATGCTTTGTGGGGTTGTGACCGAGTCCAGCTCTTCCATTTTGTCAAAAATAAAAAACATATATTTGAATCATACATTGCACGGTAGCGCTCGCCATTCACAGTACGTGGCCTGTCTTCGTCGTCTTTAAAAAAGTACGGTCCAATGATGCCACCGCCAAGAATCCCAACAAACAGTGCATATTTCGGGATGCATTGGCAGTTCTTGCAAAGCTTCTAGTTGCTCTTCACACAATTTTCCGATAAAATAGGTGATATTCATACAACTTTGCCAGCGCCCATTCACCAAAAGTTAGCCGTAGGTCGCGTGGCTTCAATTCTTTGCAACCAGCTTTTAAAAGGTTTAGTGGAATAAAAGAGGCAGCAATTTCTGCGAACGGCGTTCGACTGGATAATTCATAAATTATAGACCAAACTGATTATGTTTAACAATAACATGTTACAAACGAAAACGCTGAGCTGCCAAAAAACAGTGTTGCCAAAAAAAATCACCCTGTAGAAGATCCTCTGAAGAAATAAAATATTTTGTAGACACAAAAGCCACTTATTATAGTCCATTAAGCAAGAAAGAAATCTATCAATATTCTGTCTTTTGAAAAACACTTGAAAATTTTTGAAGTTTCATTTTGTATTAGTTTATAATAAACCATTTGCATAAATGTTTTCTAAATATTTTTCTAATACGACTTGTTCACTTCACTTGTCTAATTTATACTGTCACAATATAAAAAAAACAACAAATACTAAATCGCTAACATCGCAACCTGTACTGGTTTTGAATATCAAAATAATATTTGAGACTTTATTAAATTCATCAAAGAATATTATTTAAAAAATTTGTATTTCATCACAGTCATAATAGCAAAATTGTTGTCCAAACTGGGCACCACAGGGCACAAAACCCGGTACGCGTACATACAAATTTGGGTATTCTAATGAAAGAAAATTACCTCAGAATTTCAAAAAAGATATTATCTTTAAAATCTATGATAGGTAGCGCCCTCTGCAACCGTTTACAAATTTTGCCTGCAGCGCTATTTTTGAAAAACACTTACAAATACATCGAAATTACAACAAAATAATTTTTTTGATAAAATCGCAAAATGGAAAAACTTTATTCAGCGAAGCCGCTAAACTGCCTATCAACATCCCAGCAAAAAAAAGTGCTTACCGAAAGCATTTCGGGAAGGCATTATTTGATTACGATGCGCTTCCAAAGCAATCCAGAAGGCATGATATTTGTTCGCGATGTCCTACTTGGAATACAACTCTCATATATGGGCAGGGGCTCCACTGTCTATTCTGAAGCTTCTGGACCGTGTTTAGGGGAGGGCGGTGAAGCTATCAATGTACAGTAGTGTATCCAACTCTATTGATTCATTGGAGCATCGTCGGAATGTGGGTTGTGTGACACTTTTCTATCGATATTACCATGGGAGATGCTCATCTGAGATAAGCGAACTTATTCCACGAGCCCGAGTTTTTATTCGTATACTCGCTTATCTAGTAGAGCACATCCGTGTGTAGTTGATTGTCCTGTGTTTCGCACAACGCATTACAGAGAAAATTCGTTTTTTTAGTCGAACGATTCGTATGTGGAACAAACTTCCCGCAGAAGTCTTCCCTGTTACTTACAATTAGAAAAATTTAAATCAAATATCCACAAACACTACTCCCTCTTTCCTCCTTCCCATACCTTATTTTCCTGATCAATACAATGCACTGCATGAGTAGGGGGGCATCCCCTGAGTATTGGTTAAATTATAAAAAAAAAAAAAAAAAAGCAGGAGAAAAGCGCTTCTTTCGTGTGGCTCTTAAAAGCAATAAATTCATACCTTCTTAGGCCATAAGAAGCATGCTTAATGGTATGCATTCTTTATTGCTTCATTGTACTAACTGCCTCAAAGGAGGTAGTTTGGGAAGCTCTATAGAATACCTTCCATAATTGATTTATTGCATGCAAGGCGGTAAAGCGCTATGTTGTAAACATACACATGTACTTACTGCTTACCAAATCCAAGTTATTTTTTGCTCAGATATGAGACAACCCCCCTAATCCGGGAGGAGGCCGGCCGCACAGTGAATTTTACTTTACTAACGGCCTACCACATAGGAGAAAACCCCTAAGTTCGTCCGAAGACCGGTCACGCAGCAAAACTTTACTCAGCGAAGCCACTAAAAACCCCTAAGTCCGGACGAAGACGGGTCACGCAGAAAAACTTTACTCAGCGAAGCTGGGTTTGGACGGACTGGAGGAGAAACCCCTTAAGCCAATACATTTTTGTACTATAACGTCCACGCGGTCATCCCTAAATAATGCAAACGATAGCAACTAAAAGTCATATTTTCATGTAAAATTCATTATTTTAACAGAAAATTTTACAAAAACAACCAAAAAAAATAAAACACTAAAAAACTTCATCGCCTTAAAATATAATTAAAATTGCGCTAGAGGGCGCTACGTTTCATGTATCATAAAAATAATTGGTATTTTTAAAATCTTGAGAAAATTTTTTTTCATTTCAGTACCCACATTTATATGTTTCTACGAATGCTGGGTATTGGGGCCGTCGCCACTAGGGCCCCCTGGGAAGATAGAAAAAAAAATTCTTTTTTTTATTTCAGAAGGAGTCTTTTTTTTAGGAAGTCACAGAAAATGCAGTTTTGCCAAATATTTAATTAAAATCTTAATTCAAACTTAGTTTAAAACTTCCAAAGTTGGATTACTAAGAGCTTTACTAATTGTTGTACTAACTTCTTCATATGAGTGTATAAACCATATATTTAATGGTTTTTGTCATGTGTACGTAACTAGTAATACGAATACTCGTATATATGTACAAATGTTACTTTAACAATTTATGTCATTTGTTGTGAAAATTTCAAAATTTTGTTTTGATATTTTTTCAAACTGTTTTCAAAGACAACAAAAAACGACAAAATTTCAAGTGTTTTACATAAAAAAGCAAAGTTATGCAATTTTTTCTTTAAACAAAAATTATATACGAACATAATTCAAAACTTTTCGACACCTGTTAAATCTGACTTTTGATAATTTTTATTTCTTAAGGTTTTGTGAATTGAGACGAACGACAGACAGGTATAGGTTAAATATTAGGGCGGGTCGATTTAAAAATTGCTCAACGTTCAAGGAAAATCGTATTCTAGTGATTTAAATAAGAAACTTTGCCGAAGGAACCATACCTCTAAAACGAATTCTGATGTCCCGACTTTTGACCCGTTGGTGAAATTTTGAAAATCCCACTTTGACCCATTTAGAGTGCCCCAATCGAATCCAACCCAATCGAATATATTTATACTCTATTCTTCCGGACAAGAAATAGAGACCCTAATCTTGGAAAGACTCCTCCTACTTTCTGAAATATCTCTATCCCGAGATTTGTACATTTTGCTAAAAAAACACGGGCTAAAAAGGCCCTCTTTTAACTTAAATTTATAACCCCTAGAATGACGATTTATGCATTAATCTGTTAGCGCGTCTCCCGGAGAAGAAGTATCTCAAATGACCTTGGAGGGACTCCTCCTACTTTCTGAAATATCAAAGTGGGCTTTTTCAAAAATTTGAACCTACGGGTCAAAAGTCAGTACATCAGAATTCGTTTTAGAGATATGGTCCTTCGGCAAAGTTTCTTATTTTGATCCCTAGAATACGATTTTCCTTGAACATTGAGCGATTTTTTTGCCTCCATACAAATCGACCCGGCCTATTAAATATACTTCAAAGCTATGGTAAGGTTGAAAACGTTTTTAACCAAAAGAACCGATAGCCATTTAAAAGTCGAAAAATAAAAAAAAATTACTTGAAACTTACAAGAGATTTAATTCAATATATTTTCATTGCTCATAGTTTTTAACTTTTACATCAAAACCAATACAAAATTTAGTCATTGTACTGGAAGACATATTCACTTAAAATTAAATTTTCATATCGCTGCTAGGTGGAGAGAGAGGTGGTTTAGTACATGTTATTCCAAAATTTTATACGATTTTATACTTTCGCAGTTTTTTATATATGCTTCTGGATCCCTTAAAATGGACTTGAGTTTTGGGAATAGTATATAAATAATGGCGATATTTCATATTGGTATACCTCAACCCCAAGTTGACTTCAGTGCACCAATAACCGGATTCGAACATCACAAACATGCGTATCAAAAATTTTCGTTAACACGTAACTATCGGGGGGTGTTTTTTTATAGAGTGACACAAGTTTAAATCATAATAAAACAAGAAAATATAGTTTTAATATCAATGAAACGGGCTTTATTCGAAAGAAAAATTTTATGAAATTGAATGTTTATATATGATTTCTGCCATGTGTCCGCCACGGCTGGCGCGTAGTGTAATGGCGCTGAGTTTTCTGTCACTTATATGTATCGCTGCGCCCACTTTCGGTGTTGCCATAGCACTTAACCCCACCGAAATAAAATAATTAATCAGGGGTATGAATTAAAAAGCTTCAATAAGTTCGCCAACTCTGCATCAGGTGGCGAGCGCCAACTGTTTTAAGACTGATCTACTCGCGAAATTAACAGTGTTTGCCATGTTTGAAGCACTTCAATCTGTCACCACCTTTCATCTCTCCACTATCCCCTTTCCAAAGAAAGCAACACATTAATTAATAGGAAGAATTTCATGAGTGTTGCTTCTCTGTTAAAAAAAAAAAAAAAAAAGAGCGCTTTCTGGAACACCAATTTTGAACAACTTTTCGCAGCATTTGGCGGGGACATATTTCGATGATAACTCTTCGAATGTTGATTTCCAGGTGTTAAATTGTTTGTGGTTTGTCGACGTAGACAAGTGACTTAACATAACCCTAAAGAAAAAAAAACCAATATGGTTAAATCACACTATCTTGGTGGTAAATTAATCTGATCTCTGAAGGACGATTATGTACGCCATAAAATGGAAGAAGTGCACGATGAGTTTGACGAATAGAACAATTATTTTGATTAAAAATTTCAACAATTGCACTGTTGCTCTGGTGTTAGTCGATTCATTATGAAATTTCAAAGCAAACTAAAACAAGAAGCAACTATCAGCTGTTAAATGGGTGTTCAAATAAAGCAGTGATGCCAACTGAAAGTTGTGACACTCTAAAAAAAACACGCTTTAGTTACATATATATATAGTAAAAAATAAAAATCTTAGCATGTTATAATATCGAGTCGGCACTGGTTTTTTTTATTTGACGAAGTCGTCTTTTTTAGCAGTCAAAGCATACGCTCGACTACTTATTTAATAACAAAATAATGACTTTTTGTCAACTACTTATTTTTTAATTACTGATAAGTATAAGGGTAAGCCATAATATTTATAAACTTGAAACCAGATATTTTTCCAGTTGGTTATCTTTTATTTTTTTTGTAATGCAGCTGGTAAGCGAGGGAACAAATTTTGTGCGTTTTTTTCATGAAGTAAATATGTAAAACTACATACAAAAACGACCCCGTCGAAAAAAAGGACTGAATTTTGAAGCCGAATTATAATCTGTTTGCCCTAATACTACTGCTTATTATTTAGACACTGGTAGTGAGAGCGCATTACTGAGATTTGGTTGAGGGTGTAGAATAGGCCACTATTCTCAAAAACATATAAAATAGGGGACAAATATTTTTTTTTAACTTTATTTCACATTAAGACGATTTCAACAATAAACCACGTCCAATCTGTTAGCGTGAGTCGCTTCTGCAAGGTGCGCAAAAGTTATTGCGGTTGAAAGTTTAAAATTAAAACCGAATCCAAAAATTAAATTTTTTGATGATTTCTAAAAAATGTTGCACATGTTATTCTTTTATATTTTTTGGCAGTTTTATGGAAATTAACTTCCTTAATTTGTGCTTTAACGAACATTTTGTCAAATTTTGTGGTGTTTCAAAAAATAAATTTTTGACTTAAATTTGCGAGTCATAAAAACTGATAACTCACACAATGTTACAACAAAGAATAAAGTTGAAATAGCGGGGAAGTGATACTATTTTTCTGGTTAATATTTTTTGAGTACAACAAGAATCTGTTTTTGAATTTCACCAAACATCTCCAAAATCTCGAGCTACGGGTAAAAATCGGGTTTTCGTACCTTTATGCACTTCTAAGCCAACAACTTTGTTGAATATCATTTTAAGTTTCTAACCAGATTTAGAAAGTAGAAAAAGATACCTTCCGAATGATATCTATATATTAAGTTACCTTAAGAAATCTGTGGGAATTTGTCTAGAAAATTTTTTTTTTTATTTTTCCATTTTTTACTTAAGCATCATCAGTATGCCGTTAAAGTTGTCAACAATATTCTGAAATCATCTTTATTTTATTTTTTTCCTCATTGTATCGATGGTCCACTCTAACAACTTCTTGGTGAAAATGTTCGTCTTGTTCATCGCTGAACTGGCCCATTTTGTCTGGGAAAAAGTCTAAATGTGAATGTAGAAATTAATTTTTATGGACATGTTGCAGTTCATTTCGCCATACGCATTTAGAAACTCATTAACAACTACTACATAGTGGTTACTTCGGGGATTACCAAGAAAATTATGACATAGTGCAACGAAACTCTTCCTTGCACATTTTTCAACGGAACTTAGGCTTGTTCATAAAGTTCTCATCTCTCAAATTCTAACTTGGAAATTCTCAGGCTGTAGCAATCTTGTTATTATACTTAGAACACTGATAATAATCCATGCATAACTTTACTAAAAGATGTCAAAATAACAGAATTTTTTGTAAAATAAACGAAAATTTGTGCATTTTACGAAATTTTTTGTAGTTTTGACAATAATTTCGTATTGTTATGCATGGATTATTATGAGGGTATAGGATACTAATAATATAAGCTTACATCGAAGCATTTCATATTAACTCATTAGCGACCACTGTATCCAAATGTGGACGATTTTCATATTATTCGAAAGCAAATGAAAAAACTTAAATTTTTGGGAACATTTTCGGAAAATAAAACATTTTTTGCTTTTAAAATTCTTAATAATAATGATATGATATACATTGTTAATATTTATTATTTATTCAGGTTATATCTCTTGAATCAAATTTTTTAGTACCAAATTTCCAAACGGTTCGATTAGAGGATCGGTTTTAACTTTTTGCTCTTTGCCAATATACAAGAACATCTTTCAACTTTTCTTAAATTTGATTTCGCTTTATCATTTTTGACTCCTTTGAATATCATATACGTCCATATATCTTCACTAAATTCTCTTCAGCAGATTCCATTTTGGTGTTATTGAGCTAACTAGGAATGTAATGTATAAATGACAAATCTGGCTCTCAAGCAAAAAACTTTGACGAACACTGTTGCAACAATTTTCTATTATGTACCTATTTGTGTGCTTATAAAATAAAACCTGCATCATGCTAGAAACTTCACTAGATAGAAAGCGCATAAAAACAAAACACGAAATACCTTATGCAGTTATTTGTGCAAACATTTTCTTTTAATAAAAAGTTTAATAACTGAGGCAACTTTTAACGGATTAAAAACGAAGTTGCGATTTATTCATAAATACATTTGTTTTGTTAAAAATTCATATATATTACGGTTCCTTTACAAACTATTTTATAAAAACGTCTAAAAATTTTAAAAATTGTGAAAAGAAAAAGTATAAGCTCAAGAAACTCACAAAGATTTCTCAAGTTAACTTAAAAAATTTATATACCATTGCAAAGGTCTCACTTTCTTCTGCTAAATCCGCTGAGATACTTAAAACCGGATGATATTCAAATAAGTTACGGGCTTATAAGGGCTTAAAGGTACGAAAATCCGATTTTTTATCCGTAATTCAAGATTTTGGAGGTGTTTGGCGAATTTCAAAAACAGATTCTTGTTGCACTCGACAACATTTAGTAAGAAAAATAGTATCACTTCTTAGGTATTTCAGCTTCATTCATTTTTGTATCACTTTGTAATTTATAAAACAAGTTATCAGTTTTTATGTTTCGTAAACTACAAATTTAAGTCAAAATTTAATTTTTTGAAACACCACAGAATTTGTCAAAAATGTTTGTGAAAGCACGAAATAAGGAAGTAAATTTCCATGAAAATCGACATTTATTTTTAAGTTAAAATATATGACAAAAAGTATATTTTTGGTGATGTAATACTTATATACGAGGGCGGATCAATAAGTCCGTGACTTTTCGAAATTCGCTCGTAGTTATATGAAATGCAATACTGCTCCCATCAAGTAGCACCTTTTACTAGACTACTGTCCAAATTTTGAGAAAGTTCCATCATTTACTTTGCGTTTAAAAGCTGTTCAAAACATACTAACTCGTGTTTTTTTTTAAAAATGGAAAAAAGTGAATTTCGAGTGCTCATTAAACATTATTTTTGCGAAAAAAACGTCAATCAAATCCAGGAAAAGCTTGATAAATACTATGGGGACTCTCGATCATCGATTTCAATAGTAAAAAAGTGGTTTACTGACTTTTGTTGTAGTCGCACAGGTACAAATGACGCTGTAAGTTCTGCACGGCCAATTGAGGTCAATACTCCCGAAAATGTCGAAAAACTCCAAGATATGGTGTTGGCCGATCGAATAGTAAAAGTGCGTGTGATTATGGATGCCATAGGCATTTTATATGGCAGTGTTCTGCACGGCCAATTAAGGTCAATACTCCCGAAAATGTCGAAAAACTCCAAGATATGGTGTTGGCCGATCAAATAGTAAAGTGCATGTGATTATGGATGCCATAGGCATTTTATATGGCAGTGTGGGTTCGATGATCAGTTGGGTTTAAGAAAGTTGTCTGAAAGATGGGTGTCGCGTTTGCTCTCAATTGATCATAAACGTAATCGTGGCCAATAAGGTGATGGCGACATTTTTTGGGATGCACGCGGGATAATCCACATTGATTACCTTCAAAATGAAAAAACAATAAACTGCGAAATTACGCCAACTTATTGGACTGATTTAATGACGATTAAAAAAAAAAAAACGACCCCATATGGCCAAGAAATGCCTATGGACCTCGAAAAATCCTGTTTTTTGGAAGGGTTACAAAAATTGTAGAACTTTCGGACAACTTGTATTGAGCTAACAGGAGATTATGTTGCAAAATTATTTTTTTTTGCAAAAAACTGTTTAATTCAAAAAGTCATGAACTTGTTAAGCCGCCCTCGTATATTTTTAAAATTTGTTAAATACAATCAGATTTATAAATTGATTTACTTCTAATTAAATCCAATTAAAAACTGTAATTATAATATATTTAATTTTCTTGAAACTTAAAACCGCCATAATTTTTGTGAAATTATTGATTGCGAAATTATTAAAAAATATTATTAACGCAAATTGATTAAGAATACTTAAACAGTGGCATATGCATATGCAAAAAAAAAAATAAAAATTAAAAATATTTTACATAAAAGTGTCGAAAATTTTTTAAATCCTTCATATTTTTGTATGCTTCTATTTATAAGTTCTTGATTTTATTTATTTTAAAATATTTTAAAGTGTTTTTATTGTAACTATTTGTTTGCTATTATTTCAGGCAATCAGTCATATTAAGATCTTATGCAATTTACCATAAATTGCATGTCTGATTTTATTTTTATTTTTTTTTTCCTTAATATTTGAGTTTAAATATAGAATTTTGCATATGTTTTTAATATTTTTGTTTGATTTTTTGTTAATTTGTCAAATTTATTTTAATGCCACCAGTCTACTACTGATTCGAAGTAGTTTTTTATATTCGTTGTACTTTTAGGCAAAATAGTTTTGTAAGCAGTTTTAAATGTAATTGCCAACAATTATTCAATCGTAATTAAAGTGTGGGAATTATAATTTTTTATAACTAACAAAAAATGTAGGATTTTTTTTTTGGGTAATTGGATTTGATAAATTATAGGAAATATTTAAAATAAACTTGCCGAAAAATTAATATTTTTCAAAAGTCTTTAAGTATGACTAAACTATGTCATTTGTGTAAAAACACAAAGTTGCCAGCACAATTGTTGAAGTAATTTATCTTAAACCTTGTGATACACTCATAGAAATAAACCTGTAGAAATAGCAGAAAAAGCAACTAGAAATTTTGTTGAAAATTACGTTACAGAAGCAACTGCAGATTTTTTTTTTTTTGCTAATTTAGGTTCCCTTTTACTACAGAGCAAAAAGTGGTGTATTTATATGAAATTTGAACTCATTCGATTCTACAGCAAAAATTATTATAAAAAAAAGTGATTTTTCAAAAACTTAGAATATTTTTTTTTTAATCAGACACAAAAACATTGTTGTGCCAACTAAGAATAATGATACAAAAATTTTTGATATATCGTGGATTTTGTAAATTTTGTAAAAAAATAATAAAAATATTTTTTTTAACACACACAATAAAATAGTATTTTTGGCTACGAAAAATGCCACTAACATTTTCGATATTTTTTATTTATTAATAATCATATAATTACAAATTATATCCTATTACCCTAACCGAGCACTAGCTACTACGGCTTTCGGCTGGTTGTAGCAAAAAACACAATAATGCCTCTGCTGGGAATCGAACCCACGACCTCCGCACTGATACGCTAGCAAGCTACCAACTAGCCTACCGGGGCACATGAAGCATTTTCGATATATCGCGGACCGTTAAAAAGTTCTTAATAAATAAAATATTCCATTTTAGTAAAGACAACATTGTGATAACTTAACAACTTAAATACTATGTTACCAGAGAAAAGTTTTGCGCCATTTTTTTGAAAAACATTTTATTTTTAAATAATTTTAGATGTTGAATCGAAAGGTAACTTCAAATTTCATATAAAAATCTAGTCTGATTTGAAAATTAATAGTGTTTATAGTTTTTTAGAGAAAAAATTTTATTCTTCTTATTAACCGCAAACTTTCTAAACATCCCTTTGTGATCTGTAGGAAATAGGACCCTAAAAAAATAATAACCCCGAAAAAAAAAACTGATATGGTGCTTTATATATGACCCCATAATTAATTATATAAAACTTCATCCGAAAAATTGCCAGATTAAATTTTATAAAATTAAATCTAATTGTATTATATCAGATTAATTTAGCTACAATTATGAGAGATTCGATGCAGTTTTTTTATTAAATAACTTCTCATATTTTTAGGCGGGAAGATTGTTTTTCTTTGTTTACTCCTTTTTTGGTAATAAACTATTTTTGTAGTTTAATCATGTTTTAAGTGTATAAAATGAAGTGAAAATGTTAAATTCCCATGTTTTGTGTTTTAATCTAATATTGTAACCATGTATTCCTCCAAAAAAGTATGAACAAGTCCAGAAGACTTTCAATTTCCATTTACACCCTACGACAATAAGTTACTATATGTAATTTAATATAATAAGATCCCAAAACAAAACCAAACTTTACCAAATAATGGGTAACATAATGTATCGTCATAGGCTTTACGCATTACAATGCACCATACTTCACTTATGAATTGTACATGCGATGAGCTTAAAGTAATGGGTGGACTCATTACCTAGTAGTGGATAAAGCAACTGGTTACTTATATGGTTACCGGGTGTAACCTATAAAAAGTAATTTAAATAAAAAAATATTACTAATATATTTTAAATTAAATAAATAACGTGGTCATGCTGAGATACGAACCTGGTGTTTCTGGTTGTTACACGAGAACTCTAACAACTGACCTGTGCTCACATATAATAATGGGTTGCTTAAAATTTAAATGAATTGTTGTGCCTCGAGTTTTTATTTGTGATGTTAAAAATATATACCTTACCGCTGAGTCGTTGGAGATCCTTCTGAATATTCATTTTCCTGGCTGCTTGGATGCAGATACCTTGGACAATGACCAACGTGGCCGTTCTAGGGGCGCTTCTAATGGGATGGAAAACGAGATAATTACACTTGATAGGATAGCCTGGGCAATTGGCAGTTTCTCCCCATACAAATCGCCGGGTCTGGATGGCATTTTACCGATAATGCTGCAGAGGGGTCAAGATTTGATTACTCCCTGGCTGCTTGTGATATACAGACATTGCCTCTCCCTTAACTACGTGCCCGTAAGCTGGAGGAAGGTTAAAGTAGTTTTTATTCCTAAAATTGTCAAATGTGGTCACGAGGCTGCAAAGGACTTAGGCCAATCAGTCTCTCATCTTTTCTACTGAAGACGTTGGAAAGACTCATTGACGTACATATAAGGCTGAAACTCGAGGGATCGCCTCAACTGTCGGGTAGTCAACATGCGTATATCAAGGGAACGCTCAACGGAAACTGCACTCCATGAGGTTGTGAGAGTGGTGGAGAGATCCTTGGAATTTCGACAATATACACTGGCCGCCTTTCTGGACATAGAGGGGGCTTTCAACAATGTCACGACCGATGCAATACAGGGAGCCCTCGTGGATCTGGGCGCTGAGGCTTTCATCAGCGACTGGATAGTGAACATGTTGGACTCCCGTGTTGTCAGTGCTAGTCTGGGAAATAGCGAGTTGTCAAAGCAGGTCAGGAAAGGTACACCTCAGGGTGGTGTGATCTCGCCCCTGTTATGCCTCCTTGTTATTAACTCAGTTCTCGTCACGCTGGATAATAAGGGTGTTAAGGTTGTCGCTTATGCGGACGATGTGGTGATATTGGTATCAGGGATGTTCTTGGACGTGATTAGCGATATTATGACCAGCGCTCTGGATACTCTCAGTAGCTGGGCCACCAGTTGTGGCTTAGGAGTGAATCTGAGTAAAACAGAACTGGTACTTTTCACCACTCGGTCCAATTCGGGCTTCAGACCTCCGCGGCTGCAAGGCTGTGAGCTCACCCTCTCTGATCATGCGAAATATCTGTGTATCATCTTGGACTCTAAACTATCATGGCGACTTAACACCGAGCACAGGTTCAGGAAGGCAACGGTAGCCTTCTACTCCTGTAGGAGGATGTTTGGGTCAAGGTGGGGTTTGAGTCCGAAAATGGTGCTGTGGATGTACATGGCTATTGTGCGTCCAATACTGACATATGGCTCTATCGTGTGGTGGACTGCGACCACTAAGAGGGTGGTTACGGATCGTCTGTATAGGGTGCAGCGCTCTGCTTGCATTGGGGTCACGGGCGCGATAAGAACTTGCCCCTCGGAGGCTCTCAATGTAATGCTTCACATTATCCCTGTTGATTTGCATATAATGGCGGTTTCTTCTAGCAGCGCAGCGCGGCTTGCTGCAACGGGTTCCTGGAAGTCCAGGACCTATGGACATGCTAGGCTTCTTGATGGACTTCACCCACGTGTGGGATTTAAGCCGACTATGTTACTCCTAGATTGGATTTCTGCCGACCTTTTCGGGTTATCTTTCCCTTCAGGCGGGAGTGGGATATGAGGGATCCAACTTTTGGTTTTGACATCAAGGTATATACCGACGGCTCAAAGATTAGTTGTGGTGTAGGCTCCGGGGCCTTCTCGGGTGAGTGTAACTTGCGGTATTCTTTCAGGCTACCTGATCATGCTACTGTTTTCCAGGCGGAAATTCTGGCTATCAGGGAAGCCTGCAGACTCCTGTCTGCAAGGGGGCTCGAGGGACAGTGGGCATCTTCGCCGATAGCCAAGCGGCTTTAATGCCCTGAGCTCGTACGTCACATCCTCTGCTTTCGTTGGTCAGTGCAGGGACTGTCCAGGCTAAGCTGTCTATCCCAAGTTACTCTAGTTTGGGTCCCCGGCCACAGAGACCTCTACGGTAATGAAAGGGCAGACGAATTGGCAAGGGCAGGATCTGCCTTAAACGTCTCCACATCGGTGTCAGTCGCTGCACCGCTGGGGACTGTTAAGGGGGAAATTACCCGGCACTATTTTCGCAGGGCGGGGGACAGGTGGCATAATTTGGATACCTGTAGGACCGCGAGACTTACGTGGTCCAACTACGACCTAGGGCGTACAAACTCTCTCCTGAGCAGGAGCAGGAGGGATGACTCGAGGCTGACGGCTGTTCTGACCGGTCACTGGCTGATTGGTAGGCATGGCATTAGACTTGGGATTGTACGCGGTTCGCATTGTCGCAGCTGCGGCATACCGGGCGAGGATGAGACTGTGGAGCATCTTCTCTGCGATTGTCCGGCGCTGCAGAATATTCGACTCCGGATCTTGGGTGACCATATACTGGACGACCTCTCGGTAATATCACGTGTCGGTATTCGGTGATCTCATACGTTATCTTAACCGAACGGGGTGGGTCTAGTACTCCGGATACTAGTTCCTTACGGGTAGTGTGGTCTCTTCAAAACGGAGTCGCTTTTTGACTCTACTTGATGCTCACGAGTAGCGTGAGCTGCCACTTAAACCAACCAACCAACCATATACCTTACCCTCATGCTTACAAAAAATCATAAAGTAATGTGTCTATAAATAGATTTTCAAAAATATATTTTAATAGTTACTTTACATTTATATTTCATGCATTCTGTAAATGATGATTGGTAAGTCATTATTTTATGTTTTGAAATAATGTTATCTTTTTCACTCATATGTCCAACTATTGGTAACTCACTACTTTATAAGGAGTATACACTATAGTGTAATGCATTATGTAACCAACTATTGGAAACTCATTCCTCTATGTTTCGAAATAATGCTGAAGGTAAGGAGTATTCGTTTATGTAACCCATTATCGATAAAAAATGATAGAGGCAAGGAGTATACACTCGAAGGTAATGCATGACTTTATCGCACCCATTACCAAAGTTTTCCTGGGATGCAATAGGTCTTTATGTTATTTTAAATATAAATACTATGGTTTCTTTCAAATTTAAAATCATTAATATTAGGTCTTTTCGAAAAAACTCGCATATAACTTGTAAATATGTTAAAACTTTGATAAACATAAAATTTGTTCTAGTTTTCAAGATACTAATGGGGTTTTTATATTAATTTAGCACTTCAGTTGAAATAAATAAAACTTCAAATAAATTAAAGTTTTTTATTTGAAATGCAGAAAATTTGCTATTGAAGTTTTCCAATTTTGTACATTCTTATAGTGAATCGGCATAAGAAACGATGTGTGTTTATACCTAAAATGCAATGGTCAGAAAGGTACCGTGTACACGAACTAAGTCCGTTAGTTATCTAAGCACTCGTAGGTATCTACTGGTTGAAATTACGGGCATAAATGTTGTAGAAAAAAAGATTAACATAAAAAAATATTATATTGACAAAATAAATAAAAATCGGGTTTTTAATTATACTTTTTACATTTTTATGCATAAATTTGGAACCCGTAAGAGTTTCAAAACTGAATTTGGTTACGACATAGAGGAATTATTTATAATTAACATATTTCTTTAAGAATTTTGAAAAGTCAGTTTTTTTTTTCAAATACATCGTTTTAAAACCGCGGTTTTTGAAAAAAATTATTTGCTTTCTTTTTTATCTAAAGCACGATATCAGTAGCTTTAAAATAAGATATTAACAACGAGTCGCGTAGATTATACGACTACTCTTGTTAAATTTGCGATTTTTCATGTTTTAATCGGGCCATTGTTCAGATGAAATTTTATAAAATCAGAAATGGGGTCATACTAAATTAATAAAATTACATAAAGCCCCATATCAGGTTTTTTCAATCGGGAATCTTTATTAATGCAATGAAAAAGTTTTTTTGTGTGAACACCAACGACATTTAATTTGTTTTATCAAGCAATTCTTCGCTCAGGAATATGATGTCCATAAACAAATGATTTCCTGATTTTCAAGTGTAAGAAACAGCTCTTTTTAGGAACGCGTTATGAATCATTTTATTAAATATACCCAAAAATCAAAATTTTGAAAAATTTAATTTTTTATTTTATTTATTCATTTAATATACTCCAAATTATTCAGACATGGAATTCTGAATTCATCATCGTCACTTTAGCCGGAAAAAATTTAGTACAAATTTTTAATTTATTTTAAAGATTTTTTTAAAATGCCTAATTTGGAGATGGCGATTACTATTTTTATAACATAATAATTGTAATAAAATATAAAAAATAAATTAATAAAATTATAATTCGTGTTTGTGTGTGAACAAAATTTTGAAGTTTTTATCAAAGTTTGCATAATATTTGGAAAAATATCACCTTAATTTGGTGTAGATCATTACTTTATATTTAAAATAATTATAAAAATAAGCAATTATAGGTAACGTATTATTTTTTGTATAAAAATAATGGGAAAATTAACCAGTTATTCGTAAGTCCTAATTATTTGTGTTAAAGTAAAGCAGAGAGTAATAGTAGTGAGAAAAGTAATGACATGTTGTTACCGTTTCCCCACTCGGCAGCTTAATACAAAAATCGAAAAGGCATCAAAAAATGTTAAGGACTACATTTTATGAAGCAAACATTCATAATCTTAAAAAGCATCCCTATATAAACTTTTTAATTTTGCGAATTTAAAAATATGTAATAGGTTTTCCTGGAAATATATAACCCATGTCTCAATCAAATATCATATATCATAGAACTTGCAAAAAATAAATGTGTGTTTTTCAAAATAATCACTTTTTTCCTTTAATTTCTTACATCCCAGCAAAAAATAACCTCGATTTGGTAAGCATTAACTATGCTTCTAAGAAAGCGCTTAACCGTGTTGCATACAATAAAGCAATTGGAAGGACATTTTGCTGCGCTTCCCTGAATGCATTCTTTTGAAGCAGTAAATAATGCAAGCAATGAAGCAGTAAAGAATCCATACAATGAAGCATTAATATTCTGAAAACACAACAAAAGCGCTTCTCATTTCCTACGAAGGCATGAATTTATTGTTTTTGCGAGCACATGAAGGAAGCGCTTTTCACCTGCTAAAAAGTGACATACCAAGTGGGACGTCGCGAGCAAAATACATGCATTACGGAATTGTTTTGGAAGTGCTCGGTAATAAAATATTGCCTTCCAGAATTGCTTTTGGTGAGCGCTAGTTTTTGCTGGGATATGACAAAAATTTTGGCAAAACTGCACTTTGTGGGGCGATCCTCAAAAAACATAAATAAAATACATGACCCCCTCTGGAATTAAAAAAAAAATTGTTTTTTGATATGGTACAAAATGTACTATTTGAAGTTCAAAACTCCCCATGTGTTTTTATTGATGATTACAATATTGATTTAATGCATGAAAGCAACTCCAGCCAATATCTCAAGGATATTTTTTCTGAGTTTAATTTTATTTCTTGTCACAACCTTGTAACAAGACCTGAAAGTGAGTCATGTATTGACTGTGTGTTTAGCAATATTTCTCATCTCGTCTCAGTAAACTCAATTCAAAATACACTATCTGATCATAATATTATATTTTGTGGTTTCAATATTAATTTTAATCATCGAGAAACTTTTACTACGAGAAAAAGTTGGATAGACTACAGAAAGTTTGGATCCTATCTAGACGAAAACTTATGTGTGTCAGATCAATGTGAGAATCTAGTTACAACTCTTACTTTGGCAGCAAGAGAATGCTCTAAAACAACAACAAAAGAACTAAATATTCCTCATGAAATTTGTCCATGGATGTCAGGGGAGTTAGTTTCTTTAATACAGTTTAAAACAAAATTGTTAAGTCTCAAGCGAATAAGCCGAGTTATAAAAAATTGTAATAAAAACTTGATGAATGATTATTATATACATAATTTAATAAGTGTAATGGTGATTCAAGAAAAACATGGCAGTTTTTAAACAAAACACTTGGAAAAAAAGAAAAATCAATTAAGGAAATTATAACTGCTAATAATGAAGTTGTATATTTGGATGTTGAGAAAGCTTCAGCGTTTAATAACTTTTTCTACAGTTCGGTTCAAGATATAAGAGATAGTATACGGCAGGATTTTGATGATAATATTAATATATTTCGTACATTGGTCCACGTTACAACGAGGTTTAAATTAGAAACTATAGACAAAACAAAAATTGAGTTTATTTTGGACAATTTGCAAACTAATAAAAGTTCTGGTTATCACACCCAAGATGCTGTTGATCCGTAAATCAGCTGTATCAGAAATAATAGCAATAATATTTAATAAAATGATTGATGATGCCAGATATCCAAACGTTTTGAAAACACACAAAATCATTCCTATACCTAAATGTGTAGGTTCAAATAAAATTGAAAATTTTCGTCCAATTTCCATTCTACCCATTATTGATAAAATTTTTGATAAAGTTATGTTTGAACAACTATCAAATTATCTTGAGGTTAACCAAATTTTATTTGATCGTCAATATGGTTTCAGGAAAGGTAGTGGAGCTGAGGAAGCTGTCATAAATGTAATTGAAAACATTTTTAGCGGACTTGACGCAGTATACAAAGGAGTTGTTGGCGTGTTTTTTGATTTATCAAAAGCATTCAACTTGGTAAATCACAACATACTTATTAAAAAACTGAGTTATATTGGTTTCGATGAAAAATCTCTTGAGATATTTAAAGACTATTTAAAAAACAGGAAACAATTAGTTCAAATAGCAGAGTCAAGAAGCAGTGAGCGTGATGTTACTTGTGGGGTTCCACAAGGCAGTGTTCTTGGTCCCTTGTTATTAAAAATTTTTATAAATGATTTGAAAAACATACAGTTTAATGGTAAAATTTTTATGTTTGCAGATGATATTTGCCTTTTTTACAATTATAAATACGAGAAAGTTCTTCAAACACACGTAGAATATGATGCTTCAATTTTATCGGAGTTTCTGAGAATACACAAATTAATTTTGAATGCTAACAAAACTAAATTCATAAGATTTAAGCCATATGTTTCAAAAATTGAAGAGCCTTTATGTGTCCATATTGATGGTCAATTAATAAATGAATCGAAAAGTGTTAAATACCTTGGCATAAACTTAAACCATAATCTTCTGTGGGAAAATAACATCAGTTGCCAAAAATCTAAATTATCATCAGGAATTGGTATACTTTATAAATTTAAAAATAAACTAAATGTTGATACGAAAATGTTAATTTACCAATCCTTAATTCACTCGCACTTGACTTATCTTCCAGTAATTTACGGTAGTAAAGCTAACTCAGTCTTGGAATCACTGCAATCAGCACAAAATAAGGCGTTGAAAGTTGTGTTCAACCTTCCACTACAGTTTGGAACAACCGATTTGTTTAAAAATTATGCAAAAACGATACTTCCGGTGAAAGGTCTTTATAAACAACAGCTATTAGTATATGTATATAAATGTATTAGAGGTATTGGTTCTCACACCATACAATTTAGTAGTAATATAACACACACACAAAGAATCACAAGACAGGCGATGGACTTAAATTTTGTACGATGTATACTTGAATTAACTAAACAACGAATATCTTTCGCTCGACCTAATGAATACAACCAGTTACCTAATCGCTTAAAATATATCTCAGTTATATCAACTTTTAAAAGTAGTTTAAAAGAATTTTTATTGCAAAATGTTAAAGTACTTCTTGTATCTTGAAAGCTTAAAAGCTTATAATTATTTTTTTTATTTTTATATAGAAAATTGTATAAAGTAGAATAAATTAAATTTAAATTTGTATATTTAATGTAAATATTTATGTTGCCTACTGGCCTCTATAAAGCCATATTTGGCGCTGAGGCAAAAATATAATTGTTTTGTTGAAACTAAAATGAAATAAAGATACAAAATTAAAAAAAAAAAAAAAAATCAAATTTCCTCAAGATTTCAAAAATGATAAAAATTTAATGATCCATTATACGTAACGCCTTCTAGAGCTATTGGGAGGAAGCTTTTTTAGTGTTTAGTGTTTTTGGTTATTTTTGTAAAATTTACTGTTCAAATAATGAATTTTACATGAAAGTATGACTTTTTTGTTGATATGATTGGCATTACCCAAGGATAACAGGGTGGACGTGATAGTATAACATTGTTTTGGCTTAAGGGTTTTCTCCACCAGTCCGTCCAACTCCCAGCTTCACTGAGGAAAGTTGTTCTGCATGACTCAGAGGTTTTCTCATAAACTCTAAAACATTATTGTAAATTTACTACTAAAGTTTTATGTATTATTACGCAAATTCGGTAAATTTGAACACAAAATGTGTAAAACTATTTTGCGCACACTTTTATATACAATAATACACACTGACAGTATTTTTTTTTGTCGATTTCCTATCTGGCAACCCTATGTCAATTTGACCCAACAAATATACCAGATGAGGTATAGTTTTAAACGGTAAAGACTGTTAAGATTTCTAATTCCACCGGAAAAATACACTTAAAAAGGTACAAATTTACATTTTTTTTTTAGTTTTTCAAAAACTATAACTGCTCCAGTAAAACTAATAGCAATTTCGAGGTCTCCATAGCCAAATTAATCAAGACCCGATATCAAGTCAGATTCACAAAAGCCAATGTTCAGCAGTGTTAGATGTGCACTTGTAATGCACTTGCTCCCCATAAGCAAATTAATCAAGACCCGATATCAAGTCAGATTCACAAAAGCCAATGTTCCGCAGTGTTAGTTGTGCACTTGAAATGCACTTGTAAGTAGAAGTTTTTGTTCAAACTGAAAAAATTTTCAATCTTCTCATATTCCTCTCATATATTTCTTTTAACAATAAATTGCATATAGCAAATGTTACCACAATGTTATTAAGTTAAGTTGTTTAAAAAAACAACCATTAAAAGCATTGAAATTTATTTGTATGCGTAAAACAACTTAAATTGCAGTTAAAATAACTACAACCGCATTACTACACAAATAACTGCTATGCAGTAACTGCAGAAATTTTCTGAGTATATGTTCAATTTCAAATTGAATAAAATTAAAAATAATGTACTTAAAAAGCTACATTCACTGTTCCCAATCTTAAAGCTTTCTTTTAATTCCGTTCTCACTTTAACTCATTAATGGCACGACATAGATCCGGTGAACATTTTTCAACCAAACTTTGCAGATGTGCTTCATTAAGAAATTCGTGTAGTTTTTTTTTTTGCTTAAAGCGCTCTCTAGTGGAAATATTGGCAACCAAAGGTGAAACTTTCAAAGAATATAAATCCTAAATCAATATTTAAATATATATGAAGAATTATTTTGTTAAGTTAACCGATTTTTAAAATTTGTTGGAAAAATATTATGGTTTTTGCCATTTTTAAAAATTGTCACCCTGACTATATAATTTTTTAAGTTTAAAATTATTTTAATAAAATCTAACCATTATTTATGTTTTGAGTAAAAACAGGAATAAATTTTTGAATATTTTAGACTTGTGTATTTTTAATGTTGATAGTTCGATCGGTAAGATTTTCAAAAATTATATACAAACGATGAACTAATATTGAGCAGAGATATGCATTTTCATATATTTTCATCAATATAGTAGTCAAAAATATAAAAGATAATGCTTTTTGATATTTTTAAATAATTTTTGAAAAAAGTTCCATCAAAAAAGGACCAAAATTCATTTGTTTAAAGAATTATTTGGCAACTCTGGATAACAATTTTCACAATTGTAGTAAAGATGCTGAATATTAATACGGTTCTTAAATCATTTAATTATCTTTTTCCAATAAAAAATATATAGCTCTTTAAATGTAATGGGTTGAAAAAGAAACACTGTGTCAAAAATGAGTTAATAATTCTAATGTTTCTTTTGGTATACTTTCACGTCCCAAAGCTTATGCTTACGAAACATAGCTAACCGACTCTTTTCTGGCCGCACAACTAGTACATCTGTTTAATGTTGTACATTTTACATGGGGCTGTGTTTAGCATAAACAAATCATATGATTGTTTTCAATAACAAGTGTATTCAAAACGCAAAATGAGTGTGTTATTTAGAGATGCAGTGTTTTGTATTTTGACAATTGTTATGTTTACAATAGAGAGTTTATTAAACTTTTCTAACAATAACAATATTTTAATAGACCTGCGCCAGAATGAAGTGAGAATTTGATTATGTTTGAGCATTACCGAGAATTGTGTAAATAATGAGCTGGTGGTTTGTTTTTACAATTGTTTATCAACTTAAATAATTTTTGTGGTTTATTTCTTTGATTTTATTTTCTTATTGTCTAGTCAAAATTAACATAAATATTTAATTAAAATAAAATAATTCATATAATTTTGTAGTTGTTTTTTAAATACTACACTTCCACAACGGTCATTTTCATTTGTTTGTAAATATCAAGTGGTAATTCTGTTAAATACGTGGGTCGTTCAAAAATCATATGTTAGTTATATTAAATAGCATGGAGTTAGAGATACTTATAATTTCAGTCACGATAGCCTTAAATAATTCAATATCTTTTTCAAATCATATGAATTGAAGCATATGGAACAAAAAATTTCAAACTTTTCAGAAAAGTTCTTATTTATAGAGACGCTTTAGAACCAATGTATCAATACGATATGTTAACGCCTATTTTAAAATGTTATTAATATAATGCTTTAATGTACAAATACAACAGAGGTTTAATGAATAAAATTCTTTCCAAATAATTTTGGAATAAGTGGAATTTACTTTTGGGAGAAAATTTTATTTTTATTTTTTTATTTAAAAAAACGATTAACAATTGTAGTAAAAATTAACCACATGTTAGTAAAAAACAAACAAACATTTATTTTTTTTTAAATAACAAAAAACAACTGCAAAAAATTTATGTAAAATCATAAAACAGTCATTTGATGTGGTTTGTTTTTTTTTTAATGAAAGGTTAGTAAATGAAGGTTTGTAAAAAATTGAATTTGTTCTACAAATGACTAACATTTACATTAAAAATAAAGGAACTGTATTACAACCCAAACAACTACATATTGTTAAAGCAGAGTGTCCATTTTACGAGGGCGGATCAATAAGTCCGTGACTTTTCGAACTTCCCTCGTAGATATATGAAATGCAACACTGCTCCCACCTGTTAGTAGACTACTGTGAAATTTTGAGCAAGTGGCGTTATTTACTTTGAGTTTAACAGCTGTTAAAATCATACAACCTCGTGGATTTTTTAAAAATGGAAAAAAGTGAATTTCCAGTTCTCATTAAACATTATTTTTTGCGAAAAAAACCGTCAAACAAACCAAGGAAAAGCTTGATCAATACTATGGGGACCCTGCACTATCGATTTCAATGGCAAAAAAAGTGGTTTACTGACTTTCGTTGTGGTCGCACAAGTACAAATGACGCTGAACGTTCTGCACTGCCAAATAAGGTCAATACACCCGAAAGTGTCGAAAAAATCCACGATATGGTGTTGGCCGATCGAAGAGTAAAAGTGCGTGAGATTGTTGATGCCATAGGCATTTCATACGGCAGTGTAGTTTCAATTTTAAATGATCAGTTGGATTTAAGAAAGCTGTCTGCAAGATGTGTGCCGCGTTTGCTCTCAATTGACCATATACGTAATCGTGTGACAACTTCAAATGATTGTTTGGAGTTGTTTAACCGCAATTCAAATGAGTTTTTGCGGCGTTTCGTAACTGTCTTTGAACCATGGATCCATTAAAACACTCCGGAGACCAAGCAGCAGTCTACCCAATGGGTTTTTTCTGGTGAACCGGCTCCGAAGAAGGCCAAGGTAAGTATTTCGGCCAATAAGGTGATGGAGATAATCCACATCGATTACCTTCAAAAGGGAAAAACGATAAACTGCGAATATTATGCCAACTTATTGGACCGAATTAGAGAGGATTTAAAAAAAACGACCCCATATGGCCAAGAAAAAAAATCTTTTTCATTCTTGCAAAAAATTCCATGACTTGGGCTACGAATTTGTACCTCATCCACCATATTCTCCGGATATAGGCCCCAGTGACTATTTGGACTAAGTGTATTGAGCTAAACGGAGATTATATTGAAAAATATTTTTTTTTTTGCAAAAAAAAAACTGTGTTTCATTCAAAAAGTCACGGACTTTTTGATTCGCCCTCGTAATTGAGCGATTTTTTTATTATGTACTTGATATTATTATATGTCTCCAAATCTTACTCCATATATAAGCCATATAATAAACATCCAAAGATATGTTATGATCGATATGATTATATATGTTCCCATGCTTAGTCTTATTAAACTATATGTGACGCTATACTGAATATAGTTTCCTTATAATTTTATATAGCACCATATATAATTCCATATATATTTAGGTAAAGTGCAATATCAAATTAAGTTATCTGCAAGTTAAGACTTTATTACATGTGGCTTCACATATACCATATTCGTTTTATAACGAAATCATTTATAATTGATTTCGTTATATAATTAGAAAAAAAAAATGTGTACATTTTTAAGACTGTACCACTTATTCATATGTTTTTGAAATGCTAAATTTGTTCTTGATAATTTTTAATAATTTCGTTGTTTCATTTAAAAAAATGTTGGTCCTTAAGATTTTAGATTTGTAGAAAGTTTAATATTAAACTCAAATACTTTAAGCATATAATTTCAAAACGAAACTTTCTCTCGCTATTGTCAATTGAAAAACCAAACCATATTTGCTTAAATTTTATAAAATCAGATATATTTATATCTAATTAGGTATAATTTAATGTTCCGGATATGGACAAATCTCGGAAAAATTGTGTCCAATTATATCTAATTTGATATAATTAGATGACCCATGTATGTGTCCCATGTTTTCGTATCAATTTGTATGTGCTTATATATAGAAACATATAAAATGAGATATAATTTTATTAGACGCCTTTATAAAATTTCTACCCGGGTATTGAACATACAACAACATACAACAATTTGTTCTGTGCTTTTGTAGTCATCGAACTCTTGAAACAACCCTCGTATACACACCACTTCCTATATATACAATACTAAAGATACTCACCATGTCTCATCACACTCCCCCTTAAATATAATTTCAAAACAAAACTTTCTCTCTCTATTGTCAATTGAAAACCCAAACTATTCTCACACAGAGTGAAAGCCCATGGATAAATTAGTTTCGCGTGTAATAAAATGAGTAGTACAATTTTTTTTTTTCGTATTAGACAGACATTTGAAGTTTACAAATACGACGAATCCATAGTTGGAGCTAATGCTACTGTGTGTTAAGGCTGGCTGGGTGTTTTGCTTAGTATTGACTCCGACAACGATGAATAGAATTTTAAATAGAATTGCAACAACTCAGCAGCTAATAAGAACCTAAATGTATACAAAATATTAAACAAATATTTTTAATTAGTTAAAAAATATAAATTCTAAACGAAAAAGTGTTCAAAAAATTTAATTCATTAACAACATATACAGAAAATATATAAAAAGTTATTGAAAGGTGGAAAAAAAAATGGAAAATAAAATGTTTAAAATTCTTTAAGAAACCCATTGAAAATTTTTCTGTCTATACATATGTAAGGAAAAAAAGTGAAAAGTTAAATGGGTACACGCCTTTTAAGTGCATACACAAAAAGAAAAAATAGAAAAATAGAAAATATTTTTAAAAGCGTTAGAATGTTTTTATATGGCAGTTGTGGCAAAAAATATGTAAATTAGAATAAAAAAAAAAATATGTTCAAATTTAAAAATAATTGATAATTGCAAAAAAAAATAATTATTAAATATGATTCATTATAAAATAACGGTGAAAAATAAAAATTAAATTAAAAAGTATCTGAAATAAATACTAGAGTGCAACAAAAATTATAAAAATTAAGATATTTTAAAATTATTTAAAAAAAATATTTAAATGTGTTAATTACTACCAGTATTATTGGGATATAACCCTTTTACAATTAAAATCATTTTCATAAAAAAAAACAACAACTACGTTAAAAACTTCAAAATACTTGAAAAACTTTTAAAATATGTTAAAAACTTCTGAATAATACGTTAATAACTTCTAAATACACTGAAACTTTTTCCACCCAGTACTTTTAAGTGGTTATAAATTTTTAGCAGATAAAAATAATACAGTGGTATAAAAAACATAAAATCTACAAACATTTGGCTAAAATCATAAATAAAAAATTGTAGAAATATTATGCACAGAGTTGCCAAATAATTATTTGAAAAAAATCAAAATATTATTAAGGTGATGGATGCGTTTTAATTTTGTTCTCGAAGTGTGTTAGTACTCAACTAAACTAAACAATTTGCAAATTTTGACCTATCTCTATGGGTTTTTGAGATATGGTCCATGAAAAAAAAAAACTTATATTGATTTTATTTTTCTATGAAATAATTAAAATGCTATGAAACATATTTCAAAAAAATATGAAAAGTTTTATTATAATTATGAAAACTTTAGAAATATGACAATGATTTAAAGGTTTCCGTCAAATGGAACTTTCTAATAAATACAATGAAACTTTTTTCGCTGAGTGTAGGCTGAAAGCAGCTCATATCAACGAACCCATTTTTCCATACCTCTACAAATTTTATAAAGTCTTTTACAAAAACAGTTTTGGCAAAATATTTATCAATAATAAAGTCCGTAAAATTCAGTGGCGGCTATACCCCAAGCTTTAAATTGCCAACCTTGCAATTTACGAAAAGTTGGCAACCGAATTGATTGACAAGTTAAGTAAAGATTTAGTTTTTCTTTCGGTTTTGATTTTGTTATCGGTAACCGTGTTTTATTCGTTATTGGTCTTACTAAAACATCAATATTATTAAATAAATTAACAAAAAAAAATTTGAATAATTTTTAATCATATACACAGAGAACAGAATTGTTGTGGAAACCGAATTCGTCGCCAACCGAATTTAGGTAGTTACACATTAGGGTGGGGCGATTTGAACATCTTAATGGGCGCTTCGCGTTTCTGATTCTTGGGATTGTACTGACCAAAAAAGTCCACTAGACCATACGTCTACGGTGAAAATCGTGCTTCCAGATTTTGACTTTTTAGACGTATTTTGTGAAAGTAACAATGTGTGGGATAGACATATCTCAGGAAGTAGGAGGAGCTTATCCAGGATTATGGTATTAATCTCTTCTTTGGAAGATTCTCTAGCAGATTAATATATCAATCATATTTGTGGGTGGGGTTTAAGGGGTTAATTTTTAATTTAAAAATAGGACTTTTTTGCCGTATTTTGTGAAAGTAACAATGTGTGGGATGGGGCGCTTCGAAATAACCCCCAATGAAATAACCCCCAACGGCCAAAAATGAAATAACCCCCAAAAAAATTGTGTAAAATTGTTTGGGGGTTTTTTCATTTTTTTTGGGGATTATTTCATCTTACGGTTTGGAGATTATTTCATTATTAAGCAACCCTCAATGAAATAAAGCCCAAAATTTAAATTCTTTGGAGATTATTTCATATGCAATTATTTGGGGGGTTATTTCATATTTTTTGGGGGATATTTCATTTTGCTAAAAGTGAAATTTTTTTAATATTTGTTACGGTTTGGTGCAATAACGCCTTACGAAATAAGGCCTTTAAGGCTTTATTTCACTTCCAATTGAGAAATAAGGCCTTTATTGCGAAAAGGGCTTTATTGCACTTTGAAAGTGACATAAGGCCTTTTTTGAAATTTAGCCAATGGTGCAATAAAGCCTTTATTTTGTATTTTTTGATTCTTTTGTTACACTGTTCAGTTTTTCTGCGTGGCGGCCTGCGGCCGATCTTAGGGGTTTTCTCCTCCATAGGACGCGGCAGGTGGCTTCGCTGAATACAGTTTTTCTCATTATCTTCCCTAGTGTGACGCGCGCAGGGAAACTTTATTTAGCGAAGCCACCTGCCGCGTCCCATGGAGGAGAAAACCCCTAAAAGCGGCCACAGGCCGCCACGCAGAAAAACTTTATAAAGCAAAGATTTTCAATATTGTTGCAGTTAAATTTTTTGTTGAATTATTAATGTTCTATTAATTTTTGCTTATCATCATATTTGCAAAAATGTGTAATGATTAAAGTGATTTTTTTTCATTTTGGTGGGATTTATTTCGTTTCCAGAAGTGGGATTAATTATTAATGTT
The DNA here is from genome assembly GCA_021234595.1 of Delia radicum. Classification (NCBI taxonomy): domain Eukaryota; kingdom Metazoa; phylum Arthropoda; class Insecta; order Diptera; family Anthomyiidae; genus Delia; species Delia radicum. Next base: position 76,984,402 of record CM037851.1, read on the forward strand.
CTATTAATTTTTGTTAATATGAAATTTTTTTATAATTGTTCAATAAAATATAAGAAGAATAAGAATAAGAAATTTTAATGCTTCATTTAAAAAAAAAAATTAAGTGAAATAAGACCTTTACGGCTTTATTTCACTTTCAAAGTGCAATAAAACCTTTTTGGAAATAAAGGCCTTATTTCACTTTCCATTGAGAAATAAAGCCTTTGAGGCCGTATTTCGTAAGGCGTTATTGCACCCCATCTAATCAAATATATAAAAACAAAAAATAAAAAAAATTTTGGGACATATTTCATTTCTTTGGAGCTTATTTCATTGGAGGTTATTTCATTTCTTCCTTTGGGAGTTATTTCATTACGAAACAACCCCCAAATTTTGGGTGTTATTTCATTTTCACCTTTGGGGAATATTTCATTTCTTTTGGGTATTATTTCATTTTTTTTTGTTGGGACTTATTTAATTTTTTTGGGATTTATTTCATTGGGGGTTATTTCATTTTGTCGTTTGGGTGTTATTTCATTGGGGGTTATTTCGTAGCGCCGTGGGATGGACATATCTCAGGAAGTAGTAGGAGCTTATCCAAGATTATGGTATCAATCTCTTCTTTGCAAGATTCTCTAGCAGATTAATATATCAATCATATTTTTGGGTGGGGATTTGAGGCGTTAATTTTTAATTTAAAAATAGGGTTTTTTTTTGCCGTAAAGTCAGAATCTGGAAGCTCGATTTTCACCGTAGACGTATGGTCTAGTGGACTTTTTTGCTCAGTACAATCCCAAGAATCAGAAACGCGAAGGGCTCATTAAGACTTTTTACCTTCCATACTAATCGCCCCACCCTATTACACATACTATCCCATTATTCCACATTTGCAGTTATTGTCAACCATATTTGAAATATATATTCAGCACACTACACAGAAAAAAACAGTTGGCACTAACAATATAAATTGTAAACTCAATCACCATCATTTTTAAATTGAACTAATGCTTGTATATTGTAGTTTGTCGTATAAAAATTCTTTAAAAAAGAAAATTCAAAATTATAAAAAAATCAACAAAAGGGTGTTTGTATTTACAAATCATCATTGTTTGTGATTATTTAAAAAACTTTTTTTTTTGTATTTACAAAAATATTCTATGACACTTGTTTAATATTAAAAACAGAATTTGCAAATTTATTTCTGTGTAGACCGATTTTTTTATACAACTACTTTCGAGTTGAATAAAACCCTGTTTCCAATATTATTTTGTTAATTAAATTTGTGTGTCCGCAATTAGTATATGATATGATAATCACTCCAGTTTTTATATATGTTATCAGAAAATATATCGCAGTTTTGTGAAAAAAATTTCAAGGACGAAATCAGGACTCAAGGATATCATAGTGAAACATAAAAAGAGAGTAATTAAAAAAAAAAATAGTAAATATCTTAGGAAAGTTTCCTACTCCAGTTCTTATATATGTCATCACTTAAGATACCAGAAAGTTATGAAAAACATTTCAAGGACGAAATCAGGATACAAGGATATCAAACTAAACCATAGTATTCTTCAAAAGAGGAAAATATCAAAAAAAATTTAAAAATCGTTTGAAAATTTCATCACTCTAGTTTTTATATATATTATCAAAAAAATTATCGCAGATTGGAGAAAATAATGTCAAGGACGTAATCAGGATACAAGCACTTTAAACTGAACCATGAACGTATCCTTAAAAAGAGGGACATTTTTAAAAAATATTAAAAATCTTATGAAAATTCTCTCACTCCAGTTTTTATATACATATGTTAATTAAAAATATAGCAAAAAGTTGTAAATAAAGTTTCAAATACGAAATTAAAACTGAAGGACATCAAACTGAACAATTGGGAAATCCTTCAAAAGAGGGTAATTTGAAACAAATTTTCAAACTCTTAGAAAAATTTGCTCACTCCAGTTTTCATTTTGTCAAAAAATATATCGCATAAATATAAAAAAAATATCAAGGACGAAATCAGGATACAAGAATATCATACTAAACCATGGGAATATCCTTCAATAGAGGGGAATTAAAAAAAAAAACAAATCTGAAGAAAGCTTTCTCACTCCAGTTTTTATATATGTTACAAAAAAATATATCGCAAATATAAGTTGACATCTTTCAATGTCCTTCAAAAGCGTTAAATTTCAATACGAAAAATAATTCAGTACTCTACTCTTTTTCAAAACTATTTGAAGTGATTTTACGCTAATTTTGCTTGTAACGTAAATTAGTTCTTATTTAACAAATAATTTGTGTTCCGATTTAACTAAAACGGCACAATGTTTAATTTTGGCAAATTAAATAGAGAATTTCTATTGCAGTATTTTGTAAAAACTTTTTAAATTGAAGAGTTTTTGTGGATATTTTTGGATTTTTTTTGGCGATAACGAAAAAAAGTATCGGCAAGCCTGCAAAAACATGCAGTCCACATGAGCATTCGTTCGATGAGGTTGTATGATTACCATACAACTCATCAAACGTACAACGTGTATCGATCCCTTTTTTCGTATTTTGTTAGCATTACACTTTGCACAAAATGTCCAAATTTAATTACTTTTTTGACAAACATTTTTACGGAAAATCAAGTTTTACGGTTTTAGTATACCACGCGTAAACAAAAATGCATTTTGGAGATAGTTTTTTTTTACTAAATATACCCTTATCACTTTGGTGAAAAATATAAAATATTTAAATTTTAACTGCAACTTCGATAGGAATTATTAAAGATTTTTTTTTCTTTAGAACTAAAACTTTTTAATTCTTTTCAGATTCTTATTTTATATTTATAAATAAATAGATATAAGAAAACTTCATAATCGTTTCGTGTAGTGAATTGAGAGAGGGAAAGATTCAGCTTACCAGCGATGCCAATTTGGCGCTTTTCATTTTAGTGTCAGTGCTTTTATACCACCAAAAAATCATATCATTTTCTGCTCGCGCTTTTCAATAAAAAACGCTAAGTTTGCGCTTCTATTCAAACTTTTACTACCTTTATGTTAAAATGTTTAATTTTGATCAAATTAATCGCAATATTTACGTTTTTACGCTAGAAATAACATACAATTTGTCTTAGAAGTAATTTGTAACAAATTTCCACTAAAAAATATTTGTTTGTAAACCTTCAACATTTGGTAAGCTATTGTAACGTAAAATTAAGTTCTTTATGGCGGTAAACTTTAATGGTTACATGTTTGGGAAAATGTTGTTATAAACGTTGTAAGTCATAACCCGCTGAACTAACCGGAAACAAAAGTTTGGTTTCGGAAACTTTTATTTATTGTTGAAAACCCAAAAAAAAAATTTCTGGTAAGAGAAATGTAATTAAAGTTAGGAAAACATACATCCGTTTGTGTAATAGTTTGATAATTTTTGAAATAAAATGGTATTATTTGCTATTGGTCAAAATATTTTGGGTAAAACGGGATAAATTTATTTTCATGGGACATTATTCAATTGATTCCAACTCTTTCTTTTGTCTGTTCCAAATCTGGAAAACAAAAAATTTCATGTCTCTAGTTACCTACACGTAGAATATTATCAAGTTTACTGTTGGATTTTTAATATTTTTTTTAAATTTTCCCTCTTTTGAAGAATACACCCATGGCTCAGTTTCATATCTTTATATCCTGATTTTCTAATTTAAATTTTTTTCACAAATCTGCGATATATTTTTTAATAACATATAAATATAATAACTGGAGTGAGTAAACTTTCCTAAGGATTTACCATTTTTTTTTAAATTTTCCTCTTCTGAAGGATACCCCACGGTTCAGCTTGGTATCCTTGTATACAGATTTCATCTTTGAAATTTTTTCACATCTTTGTGATATATTTTTAATAACACTGGAGTGAGGGAAATTTCCTAAGATTGTTTATTTTTTTTTTGGAATATCCCTCTTTTGAAGGCTACCGCCATGGTTCAGTTTGATATCCTGATTTTGTCCGTTTTTAATTACATATATGAAACCTGGAGTGAGAAAATTTTCCTAAGAATTTTAACTTTTTCTTTAAAATTCCCTCTTTTGAAAGATATACCCATGGTTCAGTTTGATATCCTTGTATCCTGATTTCGTCCTTGATTTTTTTTTTTGCAATTCTGCGATGTCTTTTTTTAAAAGAAGCATACATAGAAAATGGAGTGAGGAAATTTTTGTAAGATTTTTAAAATTTTTTCCCTCTTTTGAAGGGTACCCCCATGGTTCAGTTTGTATTCCTTGTGTTCTGATATCGTCCTTGAAATTTTTTTTCACATTTTTCTGATATCTTTTTTAATAACATATATAACAACTGCAGTGAGGAAGTTTTCCTAAGATTTTAAATATTTTTTTCAAATTTCCCTCTTTTGAAGTATACTTTCATGGTTCGGTTTGAAGTGCATGTATCCTTATGTCGCCCTTGAAATTTTTTTCACAAATCTGCGATATATATTTTAATAATATAAAAAACTGAAGTGAGGAAATTTTCGTAAGATTTTGAAATTTTTTTTAAATTTCTCTCTTTTGAAAGATAAACTCATGGTTCAGTTTGATGTCATATTGTTCTGATTTCGTATTGGAAATTTATTTTTACGAAATTTGCCCAAGATTTTTAATATTTTTGTTTTATTTTCCCTCTTTTAAAGGATACATTCATGGTGCGGTTTAAAGGGCTTGTATCCTGATTTCGTCCTTTAAATTGTTTTTCCCAAATCTGCATACAATTTTACATGTTTACATACATACATAATTTTTGATAACTTATTGGAGCGAGGAAATTTTCCAAAGAATTAAAATTTTTTTTTTTTTCAATATTCATCTTTTACCAGCTTAATTTAGTTTGATGTCCTTGTACTCTGCATTCATCCTTGTATTTTTTTGAAAAGTTTTTAATGCAGCTTTATGTAAAAGCTGCAAAAACTTGATAGATGAAGTTTGTTTAGGTTTTAAAAATATATGGTAACCCACCAACTATTTCGAAAATATTAAGAAAGCGGGTTTTAGTTTATTCCTAAGTATACAAAACCATGGCCTCTTTAAATGTCAAAAAAAAAATTTACCGTTCTTGAGTTATAATCCTTTAAAGTGTGGAAAGCAAAAAGGGCGAATATCCATCCTTAACAAAATATTATATAAAAATTATTCAGCTGCGAGTTTAAAATTGATATTAGCTAAAATTTGAAATTGTACTTAATTGTCCTTAAAGTGTTACAAACAAATACCAACCATAGTTCGTCAAGTTTTGCAAGTCTCATGAAAATGTAGTCAAACTCTGCTGCAAAATAACACATTTTTATTCAAATTTCATTACATTTTTTTGGATATTCGCCCTTTTTCCATTTAAGCAAAAATTGAAGTCCAATTTTTGGCAAGTTCTCTTTCGAATGCCTTACTAAAATTTTGTATATAGGTTGATGTGACTTAAATCTTTAAGCTAATACCAAAAAGTTGACAAAACTATTATTTTTTAACCGTTTCCTGCGTTTTTATTGTCCCCTGTCAAATTCTACAAATGGTCTATTCGTCTTTATTCGCATGAACTGTTCAATTGTAGAAACGAAACGCAAAAATTGTTATTTTAAATATATATATATATATATATATATATATTTTATATATGACATATGCAACCATTTTCTGCAATTAGAGAAAAGAAACATAAACAACTACCTTAGATGAGTGCTTTGTATTTCGCTTTAGTCTGTCTACCTGAACGTATATTTGCTTGCAATTTGACCACACTACATTGCTAATCATCTTTCACCACCTTTCATCTCTCCACTATCCCCTTTCCAAAAAAGCAACACATTAATAAATAGGAAGAATTTCCTGAGCGTTGCTTCTCTTCTATTTTATTAATAGACAATTATTTTCACAAGCCGGTCACAACACAACATTTAAGTTGTTTTAATCCTCAATTTAGTTTTATGCCTGAAAACCAGACACAAAAATCCTACATGGTTGATTTTTTTTATATGTCTTACAAGAGTTGTTCTTTTTGGTATCATTTCCCTCGTTTCTTTTACATCTTGACATGCCGTGACATCTACTTCATTCCAAGTATATTTTTCAATCTGTTTGTGGGCCACACTATTAAAGAGCTTATCAGCATATTTTTTTTAGCAAAATAATATTAGTAAAACATTAGTAAAATATTAGTAAAACATGAGTTTAAACCAGTTAAGTGCTGAATAAGTATAACTAAAATTTTAGCTAGAAAAATTATTTTAGCTAAATATTTACTGAAAAAAGTATACCTGATTTAAAAGACTTTTTACTAACTTTACAACTAACTCATTTTTTTGATTGTATAAATATTGGCCAGATCCGGTTTAGAGAGTTAAAACATGTTTGTGGTTTGATTCCCAATCAGCCAATATTTTTATAGAAAAATTAAAGCAATTCTTTTTAAACATCTTATCATAGACATAAAGATAAATAAACTTCAATTTCATGTATTTTGGTATTCCCAAATTACTTATGTAAAATCAAACAATATGTCAAGTTTGTGGATATTATCAAATAAATATTTGTTTGTTCAAAACACAAACAAAAAACGCTATTTAATTTATATTCAAATTTCCTATATTTTAAAAGTATATTATAACCATTTCCTCGGTCAATATCCTTTGACCCAAATTTGTATGTGTATTTTTTCATTCACTTTATACGAGTAGTATTGTGTATATCTCGCTTTAAACATTTTATAAGCTTAATTTGCTGTGTGCTGCTGGCTGCTTTTTATTTTATGATATTTTTTTATTCCTACACATCATTGTGCAGCTGATGATGATTATGGTAGATCAACGGTTCCCAAATGGGGGACCGCGGACCGCGAAGATTTCCAACGAAATAAATGTTTATAACTAATTTTAAAAAAAATTCACAATAATTGTTAATGATGTTATTCATATTCATTCTCGCCGAAAATCTCCTACCAATTGCAATAGGATCTTTTAATAATTCTGCACCACATTTGATAAGCACCTCTCACTGGTTGTTTTTATAATTGATTCTATTAACAATTTTTAAAGCCTATTTATACGAAAAAGGCTGTGACTCTAGCTGTGACTGTATTCCCTATGTGTTTGTTATTGCAAGAGTCACAGAAAATTGTTTTTATTTGAAATTTTACTTAAAAAGTACAAAGACAAAAAACAAAGACCTTGTACAGACATCACCAAAACATGTACAATAAAATTTGAATTTCATTAAACTTTATTATTTTAAAAATAGTTGTAAGACAGTTACAGCCAATCACAGTCCAAAATCGTATTTCTGAAACTTAAAATGAATGTATGCAAGTAGTTCTTCAAAAAGAGTCTTTTTTTAATTCAAAACTTCTATAAAAATTCTTTAGCTCAAAAGTAAATCTTTTTTTTAAATTTTTTTTTTAATTCTTTAAAAAATATACAATTTTTTTCTCATGTTTGTGATGATTTGATGATTCTATTCAGAAGTCTGGTGTAGTAAAATTCGTTGAAGTCGAACTCGGTTAAGATAATACCTCGAATTCATTTGAAAAGTAACATCTTTTAACCTCTCTACTGCGTTTGACGAATATATACTATTTATCAAAACATTATTCTGTTGAGTAAGACCTCTCTGCATGTGCACTAGGGTGGGGCGATTTGAACATCTTAATGGGAGCTTTGCGTTTCTGATTCTTGGGATTGTACTGAGCAAAAAGTCCACTAGACCATACGTCTACGGTGAAAATCGAGCTTCCACATTTTGACTTATTAGCCGTATTTTGTGAAAGTAACTATGTGTGGGATGGACATATCTCAGGAAGTAGGTGGAGCTTATCCAATATTATGGTATCAATCTCTTCTTTGGAAGATTCTCTAGCAGATTAATGCATCAATCATATTTGTGGGTGGGGTTTAGTTAATTTTTAATTTCAAAATAGGGCTTTTTTGCCGTAAATACAAAATGTGGAAACTTTTCACCGTAGACGTATGGTCTAGTGGACTTTTATGCTCAGTACAATCCCAAGAATCAGAAACGCGAAGCGCCCATTAAGATTTTTTGCCTTCCATACAAATCGCCCCACCCTAATGTGCACACAGAAAAAAAATTAGTTATTTGCCAACTGAAATTCGGTTACTACGACTCAAATTTGGTTATTACGAACTCGCTTAAGATGAAACCTCGATTAAGATGAAGTGTTTTTGACAGTCGCACAAACAAATTTTTATATAATTTTCCATTTTTAATAATACAAAATTCCTAAAATTTAGTAAATTTTTTTATAATTTCTGGTTAAAATATGTTTCAATTCAAAGAAATTAAAGAGAAAAAAATGGCTAAAAAATGACTTTTGTATTCAAAATGGAAAATTATATACAAATTTCTTTGTTGGACAAATTTCTTTGTTCATCTTTACCGAAACAGAAATAATTTACTAGTGAAATGTATCAAAAACTAGCCATTTATGGAAATAAATAAAAGAATTTCGCGAATTTTTAAAAAAGTTGTTAAACATTTTTAATACTTTGTGTACAAGCAGAAAAAACCTAAATTTTATAATAGTTGAAGAGCATCATGTTATGATTGAAACAAGTAACAATTCATATATGGAGATATATATATGAACCAATATTTGCAATATATTATCATATATCATCATATATGGTGTCATACATATCCATATATGAACTTTTTATTTAAATGTATTTACCCATATATGCTCCCATACATTACATATATGTTCATATATGCTCATATATGGAACCATATATGCTCATACATGAAACCATATATGGCAATATATGATCGTATGTGAACTTTTTCACCTGGGTAATCATATTTTTTCTCTGCGTGTACAATAAAAAAACTGAAAAGAAATTGTGCCCCAGTAAAAACGAACATCGCTTATACGAAATTATTTTTTTGCTCCCTTGGAGCTCATCTTAATTGGGTTTTACTGTATTTGGTTTTTATAATAATTGTTTTCATTTTAAAAAACCTATTTTTTTATGAAAAAAAAAAATATTTCTTTTGGGGGTCCGTGAAACATTAATGGGTCCGTGAAGCAAATGTTGGTGAGAACCGCTGTGGTAGACTCTTGAACTTTTATGTATCCAACCATCCAACCAACCATCCATACATACGAAAACAAATAAAATGGTCATGTTGTTATGATTATTTGCCAAAATGTGATAGGTTTGTGTGTGAAACCCAACCCAACAAAGTCTACAAACATAATTATCAGCTATTGTATGTATGCCAAGTCAAGTCAACCCGACTCATTCATTTCAAAATTATTGTCCCTATAGAGATTATATGACGCCAGAGTGAAATACAGCAAAAACAAAATAACTAAAAAAAAAAACACTGGGAAAATTTAATATATTATTTATTTAAGCCTACTACAGAAATTCCATTATTACTACACGTACTGGCGTAAAATGAAAATGTATATGTACGTGTACACATATTTGGGAGTTGGCTCCTTTACTATAAATTACATATAGATACATACACATAAATACTTTATTTACTCTCTCTATCTCTCGCTCACATCATACATATTTTACCTTGCCTTTGTTTGGTCCTTACAACATACATATAATCCATGTTGTAGTAAATACGTTTTGTTAATACAAACCAAACCAAACAAAACATACAACACAAAAACGTGGTGCGCGTAAAAAACTAATAGAGTTTTATTTTTTTTTAATATTTCATCTCTTTTTCTCTGTTTTTTTTTTTAAAGGCGCTTCTGTCCACAGGACATAACCTACCTTTGTTATAAATGAAGTATCCTTAAACATGTTTGTTACGTGTCTGTGTGTGTGTGTTACCTTTGTTGTCTGACTGTGTCTGTTTAACTGTTGCGGTTTAAACAAAAAAAGTTTATTACTGTTTTGAGCAGTACTAAGCAGCATAGAGTACATTGTCTTCTATTTTTAGAATTTTTTTTTGGTATTATTTTAATGCAGTTAACTATGGGTCAGAAAATGTGTAATATCATTAAATATACAACTAATTTAAAATGTTGGCACGAGGATTGTGAAAATTTAAATTGACATAAACTTACATTTACTAAACTAAAAAAAGAAAAACGGTAAAAAAAACTTAAATAAAAAAGGCGCATAATCAATATTATTTGTAAATTTCTATAACGTATACGCTAGAATACATTATTGCTTTAAATTTTCGTTTTTTTTTTATAGAAGGGCAAATAAATCATAGTTGGCAAACACTAACTCTAAAATACCGCTAAGAACTCAATACAGTTTCAAGGAACTATTTTTAGCCTAAAATAACACTAGCGATATTACTTCAAATACCTTAACGATTTAACTTAAAATAACCTCACGAAATAATTCTTAAATACCGATAACCTTAAAATATCCACTCGTTATTGTTCTCAAAAACAACATTAGTTTAAAATGAAAAAAAAAAAAAAAAAGTTCGTAAGGGTAAATTTTGTAAATCGAGGTAAAAGTAGCAAACATTTTGTTAATATTACCGTTTTTGTTTGGTCTTTTGAGTCTACAAATATATAGTAAAAGTTTTTGCTAATTTTATAGATTAAAATTCCATTTTCAATTAACTAAAATTCAAATCGCATAAAACTAAAATTTTGTTAAATTAATAGATTTTCGAATTTGATATAATTTTTACTTAAAATAAAAGTTATGTTTTTTCCGACCTTTAATTGTGCAATGAAAATGGTATAATCCGTTTTAACAGGTTAGCTCAAAATAAAAAATTATTTCAATTTAAAGGCGGCGAATCCACTTAACTACCCAGAAGTGAAAACAATAGCAAGATATTAAGCTCGAGGGAAAAGAATTATGAAGAACACAAAACGATACGCAAGAGATGCTAAAACTTTTAAAATTAAATGGTCTTTACACAGCAAGAAGGCCTCTGAAAAAACAATAAAAGCCTTAATGCCACGAATATCTGAAAAAGTAAAAATTAAAATGAAAATTTATTCAAGTTCAAGGTCATACTCTATATTTCTTTATTAGGATATTGTCCTAACAATTAATCTATAGAGTTTTTTGTTTTCAATTTATTAATTGACTTATTTCAAGAATTTGTTGATGGTTCCATTTCGGGGATTTTCTAGGTCCCCATCATCAGAACAAGTTTAGAAAGCAGTGGCAACCTCATTCACAAACTCAAACACTTATATATCCCATTTGTTAAAACAAATGAGAATTAAGTTGATAATGAAAATAAAATTTCCACTAACAATTAAAAAATTGTCAATTAATAAATTGAAAACAAAAAACTCTATAGATCCATTGTTAGGACAATATCATAATAAAGAAATATAGAGTATGACCTTGAACTTGAATAAATTTTCATTTTCATAACAGAATTATAGGTCGAAAAAACATAATTTTTCTTTTTTTAAATAATAATTATAACAAACTTTTGAAAAAGTAAAAATTTTAATAAAAACCAAAACCAAAAAAATTGATTAGATCAGAAGTTATATTGTTTTATTGACTGATCTCACTCCTTATACACGAATTTGGTATTTAATAGAAACTTTTTTAAAGACGCATTTAGTGGTGTAAAAAATACGTCTACTGATTTTCAATTGTTCTAAATTATTTAGGTAATATTAAATATGGTGTTTAATTAAGCTAATTTTTGCTGTAAAAATGTGTAATTGTTTTGGCTGTAATACAGTTTCTTTATTTGTAATGTAAATGTCAGTCATTATGGAACAGATTTAATTTTTTACTAGCCTTGTAGTTCATTTGAAAAAACAAACCACATTAAAGGACTGTTTTATGATTTTACATTCTTTTTTAACAATGGTTTTTTGTTATTTAAAAAAATAAAAAAAAATAAATGTGTGCTTATTATTTACTAACAAATGTGGTTAATTTTTATTACAATTGTTAGTAATTTTTTGAAGAGTAAAAACAAATGACAAATGTTAGTTGAATTTAATGAAATATTAGTGAAATTTCATTTGCTTTTGACTACAATTGCTATCGTCTTTACCTACATAATATCCTTAGTTATGCCTATTTAATGTTATCGAGGTGTGTCTGAACCTTTTCCAATATTATTAATCGTTCGGTTGTAAAGCGACTTATACCACGTTTCCACAGAAAAATGTTTTGAAATAAAACATCTTTTCCCATAAATATTTTTTCATCAAAACATATGTTTTGTTCAAAACACGAAAGTGAAAGCATAGTATTTTATTTTATAATATTAAAAAATTTGGCCACTCTGAACAATACTGGTATCATCCTTAGGATTTTTTCATTAGCATTGGTATTTCAGAAGCATTAGTTAACTAATGCTAATGCCAAAAAAATTTCCTTGCCATTTAATTGTAATGACATTTTTTTGAAAAACTAATTACAGTTGAGCAAAAAAACATTTGTTTACAAAAAAAAATGGAGTATAAATTGTAACACTGAAAACGGGAAACGTAATGGAACGTTTGTATTATCACGTAAATAAGTAAAATAATGAAATCACCCTGTGGCTGTTTTTTTAAAAATTGACCACTCGGGATCTCTCTCGGACCTAGCAAATTTATATTTTAAGAGTATATTAATACTCCTATGGAACAAAAGTTTTGTCCGTTTTGCTCTATCTTGCCTAGTTTTGGAGATACTGGACATTATAAAATGTCGCCATTTTGTAAAGTGGATTGTATCTCGAAAACTAAGCAAGATATCGCAAAACGGACAACATTTTTTTAAACCTTATGCTTCCAAAAACACAAATGTGTACAGTGTTCCGATTGCAATCGTTCCTGTTTTCATTCCATATCGTTCCATTTTTGACCAATGTTCCATTCTACTATCGGAGCGATTAAATTTTTATTTTCAAGTGCGTTTTTTGGTACACACCTTGTGTTTTTTTCATAAAAAATTAATCTATCGGAATCTTCCTTAGACCTAGCATATTTGCATTCAGTCAATTGCAATTTGCTTCCTTTAATTAATTCATTACTAATGGTAATGAAATTTAAAATCATTACCTTTAATAAATGAAATCAAATCACTGAAATTCATTACCATTAATTAACAAAATGCTAATGAAAATAATTTCATTACAATTGATATCAATGAAATTGTAAATAAATTATCAGTTAATTAGTCCATTCAATTAATTAGTCTCATGTATGACTGGTATTAAAATATTTTTGTATAAACAAATCTAATTTTCATAAATTTCTGACATGTTTTGATACAAAAAAAAATACTGTTTTACATTCTACTTTTAAACCGTTGAATGTGAGATTGCGCAGCTAAAACAACTGCGTCTCCATTTTTTTTTGTGAACCTCTACAACATATTCAAAGATTATTTAAATTTGCGGGATCGCGTTGGGGATACCTCTCTTGTAAGTATAATTAGATGAACTTATTTCCTTAATAATACTTCCCATATTAATAGTGGTGGTATGTGTCCCATGGTGATGTGGTTACAATGTCTTCTATTTATAGTTTATATATTTTTTTCTTCAACTTTTAATGCAGTGCAGTTGAAGTTTTGCTTCTTCTTAGTTTTCACTTGTATATAATTAGTTTGTATAGTGCGTGATTGTTACAAAAAAAAAAATATGAAAATAACGTCTGTGATAATGGACTTGTGAATTGTTGAATTGTTGTTGTGTTATTATTACTGACAATTAGACATGAGCTCTGTTTTATTGTTAACGTTCAGGGTTGCCATTTTAGCAAAATGAATACTAGATCTAGCACTTTTTTGTGAGTTAGCACTTTTTTCTAAATAATTGAATTTTTAGCACTTTTTTCATTTATAAGTTTTTTTATTTTTAACAAAAATAAATTAAATATTTAAACATTTAGGAAATAAAAATATATATAATTTTTTAACAGAGATTAATAAAACATGATATGTTTTAAAACATATTTAAAAATATGCACACAAAGAAAAATTTAGCTATTTGCCAACTGAAATTCGGTTACTACGACTCAAATTCGTTTACTTAAAAATTCAGTCGGTTGGCACAACTTAACAATAGTTTCCCCAACAATGTTCGGTTAGTTCAACTGAATTTTAGTTGCAACACCCAAAATATTCAGAAATCTAATGTAAATATAGTTGTACTAACTGAATTTATAAGTTGTTACCATTAATATACACTTTTCAATTCGGTTGGCACTTTATTTCTCTGTGTGTGTCTTAATACGTATTTAAAATTCAGCACAAAATACTGTCTATGTAAATAATATATGATTTTAAACGTTACAAACGTTTGATATGCAAAAGTTTTTTCGCTAAGTTTTGAAGCAACTTAAATATGATTTAAACTTTTTTAGAATTTACTGAACTTAAACAATAGCCCTGTGTTTTAGTCACAAAATTTATGTTTGGATTTATTTTATTTGACTAAAAATTTATAACATGACGCCAAATTTGATGTAAATATTATTTTTAGCTTAATCTAGCACTAATATAATATGAAAGGAAAAACTAAAATATTGTAAAACTGAAAATCCATTTAACTTTATTTTTTTCACTTTTATGTTCACTTTTATTCCAAGACTTGGATTTTTTAAAAAATATTATTTAATTAACTATAATAGCGAGTAATTTTTAGACAAAAATGTTAGAAATAACATTTTGGAAGATGACAAAGCCAATTGTGACAATATTTTGTTGTTGTTTTTGTTTTTTCTTTGATATTTTAAATTTTGAATCTCGCTCCTAGACGAGGACGAGAAATTCTCATTGAGTTTGTGATTTAACATAACAAATATCTCTAGAAATTCTAATAACAAAGTCCCCTGAAGATTTCCTTAGGCAGGAATGAAATCCGGATAGGGACACGCCTACATCAGATTGATTCACAATTTGTTAAATAAGTTTTGGGACTTTAGCACATTTAATTACTATAAAAAAAATATTTTTTTTTTTTTATTTTCTTATTTCATTAATTAATAATCATATAATTACAAATTATATACTATTACCCTAACCGAGCACTAGCTACTATGGCCTTCGGCGCGTTGTACCGAAAACAGACCAGTGCCTCTGGTGGGAATCGAACCCACGACCCCCTTACTGATAAGCCAGCACGCTACCAACTAGCCTACCGGGGCGCACAGAAATAAATTTTAACGAAATAAAATAAGTCCGAAAACTAATCCGATTAAAAAACAGGGCTAATATCTAAAATTGGGGAATTCATATTACAGTTTGTGTTTAGTTTATAAGTACACAAAGCGTATTTACACGTACAAAAATTAACATCTCTTATTTCGTTTCTTATCAAATTTCGATTCAATTTCTTTCCGAAAATATTCCTAAATTAATAAAATAGAATATTTTATTATAAACAGTCAATACAACTTTTTTTTTTTTTTTTTGATTTTGTTTAATTGTTAGAAACATTCAAATAAAAAACAAATTGTATAGTAAACTTTCCAGCGTTGGCAAAACATTTATGACATTATTGTTATAAAAATTCGAAGTTTACACTATGTACGACATTGCATGAAATCCGCAATTAATCTTTTTGTATTCCAAAATAAAACTAATACATAGGTACACAAAATATCGTTCAAATAGTTTTTCTGAAAAAATTTTTGAAGCGTTTTCAGAAAATTTAAAAAATAATTCTTTTAATTATATATAATTATGGCACCGAGTTTAATTCTTGTAAAGTCCTTTATACAAAACACCTATTGCAATATTGAAATTATCTTCAAAATCAAATTCTTATTTTATGCAATGCAGACAACATTGTCCAGTAATAGCACTATGGGGAATGGGACCGGTCCTGCGTGTGCCACAGGATCGGTCCATTCGTGCCAGAGACCGGTCCTCTGCTAAAGCCTACCCTATGTAAACAACTGGCAACTTTAAATGGGCTTGTCATAGGAGGGGGTCATTTATCCTGCTTTAAACCACATAGTGGCATGCCACAGGACTAACCAAAGATGGGCATACCACAAGACTGTCGCAAAAGGATTATGTCCGACTAACCGTTTGTTTTTTTTGCCTTTATACTTTGGAGTTAAAAACTTTTAACTATTGCGAAATCTTCGGTAGTTAAGGCTTATATTTGAGTATACAGAAATATTTATTAAAAATTCCCAAGACGAATTGCAAAAGAAAACAATTTAATAATTTTTAATGTAAAAAATGGTAGAAAATGAAACAATAAATTTCATTGGCTTTTTCTAGTCAATATGTATACCAGTTAGGTGATATGTCCTACTTCTACCAGTCACGGAACTAGTCTTTTTAGATCAATTTACACTACATAACTCACATCAATTGTAAATAATACTAGTCCTGTGATAAGTCCTTTTCCAGCAGTCCATGTTCTTTTAAGTCAATTTTCGAATGCCGATAATTTTTTAATAAACCCAAAAAAAAAACATAAATATCGAAAAAAAACAAACTTAATAATTTTTGTTAGTTTTTTGTTTTTATATACATCAAGATTAGTTTTATGTTATTTTTAATTTATAACGAGCTTCCAACCTCCGTATATTTACAAAAATAAAGCAAATCAAACATATTAGCTAGGTTGATACTAGTATTTCGATCTGGCTAAAGATCTCATCAGAACCCGAAGTTTTACAAAAGTTAGAGCCTCCATAATATGCAGAACTTTAACAAAAAAAACCTATTAATCATTAGTTTTGCTCCATTCTTTTCTTTTTAGTAATCAAGCACGTGGTTACGGTATTTTCCTAACAAGCATCATGACGTTACTAAACTTTGAAGACCAAAATTGTTCTATTTACATAAAAAAAAATTTGGTTTTTACTGGCTCACGTAATAGTTTTTTACAGTTTTGTTAGTTTTTTGTTTTTATATACATCGAGATTATTTTTATGTTATTTTTAATTTATAATGAGCTTCCAACCTCCGTATATTTACGTTTAAAAAATAAACGAAAACTAAACAGCTTCCAATGGGTAAAATTCTGGCCAACTGGCGTTTTCTTGTTAATAAGCATTCTAATTAAGTGGTATGTCCTCCCTTTAGCTGTCACAGGATGGGTAATTTTAGGACAATTTACACTGCTTAACCCACTGCGGTATTAAATTATACCAGTCCTGTGATAAGTCCTTCTTAAACCAGTCACTTTTAGGTCAATTAACTCCTCATTCCCCATAGGGAGACTATAAGGAACGCTGAATTCAAATCTGTAAAAAAAAAAAAAAAACCGTTTTCTCATTTGTGATTTTTGTAATAACGCGGTTTTAATAGTGTAATTATTACATCAATAAAAAAAAAACGATAAAAAAAAATCTAGCACTTTTAAGTACTTTGTTTTTACAATTTAGCACTTTCTAGCACTTTTTTGTATTACAATCTAGCACCCAAACACATTCAGAATATGGCAACAATATTAAGGTTGCATTGTTTAGCGAAGATAAGATGAGATCGTGAGAAAAAAAGATAATAATTTTTTAATCAGATTTTTATTAATTACTCTTTTATAAAATTATAATGGAAATTTGTATTACAAATAGTTAAACAAGATTTTGCTTTTAACTAAACATTAGCAGTACTTTACAGTATGTTATATGAGCTACTTCAAAAATGTTCGATACCAGTTGAAACTGACTTTAGAAGATTCTTATTTCTCAAGGTTTTTTTAATTGAGAGAAACAATGGGCCGGATTAGGTAGACTATACACTAATGATATTATGTAGATGAAGACGACAGCAATTGTAGTCACAAACATATGAAATATGTGAAGGATTGTCATTTGTTTTCACTGCTCAAAAAATGAATAACAATTGCAGTAAAAATGAACGACATATGTTAGTAAAAAATAAATAAACATTTATTTTTTTTAAATAACAAAAAACGACTGTAAAAAATTTAATATGCTCTACAAATGACTGACAAACAACTACATTTTTGAAAAGCAAAAGTTCCCTAAGTGTACTTTAAAACTAGGGCATGCAAAGTATTTTGCTCATAGTGTTAAAATTTCATATCCCAACCAATTCAAAATGAAATCTTTTGGGAGATACATTCACCAAAAACATAATTTCCATATCACTGCTGGGTGAAATATTGCAGGTTTCATTTGTAAGACAAATGAAACCAAAATTTGCATGTTTTTAAATTTTCGCAGTTTTTTCCATATGGTTTTTGCGCCGTCTAACGGATTTCAGTTTGGAGAACATTTAAAAAAAAAATCTGTAATTTTATACAGTTTGAGGTCACAGTTTGAGATCACAAACTTTTAAGGAACTATAGTAAATTGTTTGAAAATGTATGTTTATTGAAAATGACATTTACAATTATATTTGAAATTGGCTAGTGTATTGCGTGGACTGCGTTTCTTTGTAAACAGCTCCACTGGGTCAAAAAGGCATTTTAAAAATTCTAAACATAAAATTTTATCGACTTTTTAAAAATTTTCCGAAATTTAATTATTTGTTTCACACATGCAAAAAAAACTGTCGCAATATTATTGAAGTGCTTAGTAATTATACAACTACATAAGTTTTAAGTTAGTTTTGCAAAGTTCTAGGAAAACATTTACAAATTTTTGGAAAATATATGCAAACATAGAAAAAAACATTTAGAAAAAAATTCATATATTTTACAAGAAATTTGTAAAACTAACTTGAAACTTATGTAGTTGTATAAGTACTAAGCACTTCGGTAATATTAACCAGTTTTTTTCTGCTTTCCTATTTATTATAGAAAACCCGGCATGAGAATATATCTAAGTATCTAGAGCTGCAGATTTTTTCAAACACATTTCGCTTTGCGTCATCTAAAGCACTGCATTAATCACGCTAACATGTATATCAAATAAAAGATTTTAATGAGTTTAATAGTAAAATCGAAAAAAAAAATTTATGGATTTTTAGTTTTATGAAGCAAACATAATTTTTATAACCTAAAACAGCATCCTTACATACAATTTTTAATGTTGAGAATTTAAAAGTATTTAATATGATTTTCAACAAACCCATATCATTAAACCGGCAAAATAGTCGCAATTTTATTTTAAGTTCTAATATATGACCACAAATTTTTTTTGTATGTATTTTTATACATTTTTGGCTGTGTAATATACATTTTTAAATCCCAGGTAAAAATTGTGATATCTAGTCATATATAATATGATTACTTCATATATGACTTTGAATGAGGTAACATTACGGATAATCATTATATGATGAATTTCATTTAAAAATCGAGATAAAACTGAAATTTTGAACCCGACCAACTCAGATATCGATGAAATTTTGTTCATAGCTAAATTTGATCAATACAAACAAACTCTCATTTTTAGAAATGACTGTTTTGAGATTTTTTGGGCGTGACACAGTGGGAACGTTTTCGAAAAAACGCGAAAATGGTCGAAAAGAGCTCCATTTAAACTACAATAACTCAGAATCGGCTAAAGCGATTTCCATGATCTTGGTATCATTAAAAAGATATTTTAACAGGCTTTATGACACGTTTAAAAAAAAAAAAGAAATACACTGTAAAAAAATTTATAACATTCTTACAAATAATTAACGTAAAAAAAATTTAAATAAAATAAAACACAAATTAATAAAAACATGGCAAATAATATAAACAATTGTTGATGGTTTTTTATTTGTAAACATTTAAAAAATGTTAGAATTGTTGAACTATTTTGTGAATGTGACCAGATATTTTCGCTGTAATTCGAATTATTTCGAAAACTTTCGGTACGTATTACTAGAAGTGACACTACTTAAAAAATTATTTAAAAAAAATAAAAAGAACCCATTTTACTTTTTGGATATGTTATAGGTGAAGGAAATACCTTTCTAAAAAATAATACACTGTTAAAAATCCTTGATCTTTTTTGGGTTTTCGTTACCTAAAATTTTTTTTTTGTTATAAAATATAAGGGCAATTACTGGAAGTGACACTACTTAAAAAATTATATAAAAAAAAACTAAAAAAGAACCCATTTTTATTTTTTGATATGGTATAGATGAAGGATAAACCTTTCTAAAAAATTAATACACTGTAAAAAAACCCTTGATCTTTTTGGTTTTTTCGTCAGTTAAAATTTTTTTTTTGTTATAAATTTTTTTACAGTGTATTTCTTTTTTTTTTTTTAAACGTGTCATAAAGCCTGTTAAAATATCTTTTTAATGATACCAAGATCATGGAAATCGGTTTAGCCAATTCTGAGTTATTGTAGTTTAAATGGAGCTCTTTTCGACCATTTTCGCGTTTTTTCGAAAACGTTCCCACTGTGTCACGCCCAAAAAATCGCAAAACAGTCATTTATAAAAATGAGAGTTTGTTTGTATTGATCAAATTTAGCTATGCACAAAATTTCATCGATATCTGAGGGGGTCGGGTTCAATGCATCTCGATTTTTACATGAAATTCATCATATACAAATACATCTGATCATTCTTATTGATAGAATTACTGTTGTAATATGGTATCCTTATTTTGAATTCTAGAGTATTGGCAACACTGTTTTTCATATTCTTCTAGATTATTCTTTTTACTTTGCACTCACGTTTTTCATTCTGCATTAGAAAGTTCTAGTTTTGAGTAAAGTTTATTTTTTTTATTTAAAACACTTATTTAAATTTATTGAATAATGACTTCATAGTAATTATTTGTCTTTCTATTGGGATATACAACGCAATTCATTGGTAAATAACAATCTTCAATTACTTATACGGTACTTGTTATTATTATATTCCCCAAATCATACTCCATATATCACAGCATAAGCCATATAACAAATCCAAATATACGTAGTGATCTATATGATTATATATGGTCCCATGCTAAGTCCTATTAAGCTATATGTAACGCCATACTAAAAATATTCTCCTCATAATTTTATATATCATTATATATAATCCCTATTTATTAATGTATTGCTTTCTTTGGAAATTCGATAGTGAAGAGATAAAAGGTGGGAAAAGATGAAGGGCTGCAGACATGCCAACACTGTAATTGCGCTAGAGGATAAGTCTTAGAGCCGTTCTTGCTCGCCACCTGATGGAGAGTTAGCGAACTTATTAAAGCTTTTTTTGGTACATAGCCATGATTCATTATTTTACTTCGCTGGGGTTAAATGTTATGGGAACACCGAAGGTGGGCTCTGCTATACATATGAGGGATAGAAAACTCAAACATTTTATTTTTTCTAAATTGATGTTGTCGTCACCGGAAATCGAACCCCGGACCATCTGTGTAACAGTCCAACACGCTAACCATTACACCACAGCGCCCACTGTAATTGTATCAAATTATGTATAATTTAATATAATTAGATACATGTAGATGAACTTATCAAATGAGATATAATTTTATTAGAGTACATATTAATGTTTGTTCCAGGATGTGATGTGATAAATACCATGTGATCTATAAATCAATGTACCGAGTGGAATCGAAGGAAAATTACCATATTGATATATTATATTAATATCACAAAATGCAATAGAAACAAATCAGATATCACAAATTTAGAAAAATACTCTACAGTTTTTGCACATGACTGAACTAATATGAAATTTAACACTCGACTGCGATTAAAAATAAAAGTAAAAAAAAACGTAAGTTTTTTCATAAATCTTCAGCAGTTTTGCGTTCATGTTTTCTGAACTAGGTCCAAATTACTAGTTTCTGATAACAAAAAAAAAAAATAATTCCTTAAATTTTTTATATTAATTTAACATTTTGTTTATTTTCAAGCAGATCACAAAAATGTGAAGTTTTGACTTTGAACTCATATCAATAAAAAACTACTAGGCAGAATAATGTAATATTTTTTACATATAGCATTATAAAAATATAATAATATTGTTGATTTAGCTGAAACGTACTTTTGGTCAAACTATGGCGATGCTGGCTCACTGTGGAGGCTCGATATTACGTCACTTATGCATGTTCCAAATTTCATTGCAATCATACCACTAAATAAGAAATGGCCAAATTATTTCCAAAAATGTTATGATATAGCCCACTGTGTAAAATATCCGCAAAGTGGTTCTGCATTTAATTCCAATTCCAATTTTTTATAAAATTACCATGTACGCCTAATGAAATTTATAACACCATTTTTATTTCATCGACTTACCTACTTCCTTTCCTTGAGCTGTTACAAATATCCTACTTAAATCAAAATCCTGTTCAAATCCAATTTTCTCCATTTTATGGTTTTTGCTGCTAAAAAAAAGCATAATACTTTAAGGCATTAAAGATTAATATTGTAATCAATATTACACGTTATATAATTTAAGAAAATTTTAATTTCATCCTTAGCGATTATAGCTTTTGTACAATCCGCTTATAAAAATGGTGAAACTTTTTCGTTTCCACACTCAGGGAACTTCTGCGTTACAAATACGTAGTTGTTTGGGTTGTAATACAGTTTCTTTATTTTCAGTGTAAATGTCAGACATTTGTACAACAATTTAAATTTTATACTAACATTGAAGTTCATTTAAAAAACAAACCACATCAAATGACTGTTTTATGATTTTACATTAATTTTTTACAATAGTTTTTTGTTATTTAAAAAAATAAAAATGTTTTTTGTTTTATTTTTTACTAACATGTGGTTAATTTTACTACAATTGTTAGTCATTTTTTGAATATTAAAAAACAAATGACAATGTTAGTTGAATTTACTGTATTGTAAGTAGTAGTTTCTTTAAGTGAAATTTCATTTGTTTTTAACTACATTTGCAGTGGTCTTTACCTATGTAGTATTCTAAGTGCACCCATTAGCTTTTTATTAAATTCAAGCAAACACTGTAATATTAATATTTTTAATTAGCTTGACATTTAAAACCGCCATAACTGTTGCACCGTTAAAAATAAATGAACAATTTAGCATTCTTAAGCAATAGTTTACACGTACACAAAAGGTTATTCATGTCATATAAAAAAAATAATATTAAAATACTTTGCCTCAAAGTGTCAAAAATTAGTTAACAAAAGAGAAATTATGAAAATTATATTGACTATTAAATTCTCTATTATTTTCAGATAATCATCTATTCTAAATAAAACGCACAATACATTCCGCATTTCTCTTAAGCTTTAGATACTAAAATCAGTTAAATAAAAAAAAACTATTCATTAAATACATCTTTGAACAAAATGGGTAAAGATCAAGAATTTTTAGAAGCTGCACGTAATGGCAACATATCTTACATCGAAAAGGTTCTTAATCAAAAAGCTAAACGTGCTGGGCCGCTGGCCAGTCTACGAAGAGGTACTGGAGTTAATGTACAAGATAGTGGTGGTTATTCAGCATTACATCATGCCTGCATAAATGGACATACGGATATTGTTAAATTACTATTGGCACATGAAGCCTCACCTAATTTACCTGATATGAGAGGATCTTCAGCATTACATTTAGCATCTTGGGCTGGAGAAGAAGAAATCGTTAAAATGTTACTAACACATCCATATCGACCAGCAAATCCAAATTTACAGACCATAGAAAAGGAGACACCGTTGCATTGTGCAGCACAACATGGTCATACAGATGTATTGTCGATATTATTAGCCTATGAATCAGATCCAAATATGAGAAATACCAGAGGAGAGACACCTTTAGATTTAGCCTGTCAATATGGTAGATTACAGGCAGTACAAATGTTGATTAGAGCACATCCTGAATTGATAGTACCATATACAAGACAATCTACCGAAATTCAAGGTAATAATAGATCAAGACATTCTTCACCATTACCACATTCGGGTTCGATATCAACACCCTCACCATCATCACCATCGGTTCTATCATCACCAGCTACCCCAACACGTTGTGTCTTTCCCCACACCTGTCTACATTTGGCCAGTCGTAATGGCCATAAGCAAGTGGTGGAGATATTATTAGGGGCTGGCGTTAATGTCAATCTGTTAACAACTTCAGGTTCAGCTTTACATGAGGCTGCTTTGTGTGGCAAAGAAACTGTAGTGCGTACATTACTTAAAGCTGGTATAGATCTAAATGCAACAGATGGGGAAGAACGTACAGTTTTAGATATTCTTAAGGAATTTCCACCACATGTTACAAAGCATATTATAGACGTTATAAACAGTAGGTTTATTTTAATTAGCTTAAATTACACTGCGCAACTCAAAAAAATAAATATATCAAGAGTATAGACCACTGATCCTAAATATTTTGGCCACACTAATCTTAATGGCGTACCCCGTTATTTCACTTATAGGAGAGATTTTTCTTAAAATTGCATTAAAGTTTTTCATGTTTTAACGAAGTTTTTTATACATAAAATTTAACAAAAAATATTTTCTCTGAATTTGTTATGGAATATACTAATGAGACCTCAAGCTACATTTGTGTATCGAACATGATCAATAAATGTGCATTATTTATAAGCAAATCCGTGTTTTCTATTTTCTATTTTCTATTAAGTTTTATATTTTTGCACAATTTATCATCCAATTTCGCCAATTTTCAAAGCATTTTTATGCATAAGCAAAAAGACAAATAACAACAATAATTTCGCGTAAAAAGAGAAAAAAAGAAAGTGCGAGTCATAGGAAAAACGCGATATGTACCTAAAATTTATGTGACAGTATAGCGGAAAAGGACGACCTGTGAGTTCATCTTTTACTATAATTAGTCAAATAGCTTAAAAATTTACTGGTACCAAAACACAACCAAAACATAATGTTTGCGAAAGTTAATTTAACAAAAACTTTTATTTTAGTGAATGTCTACAAAATATTTTGAAATTTTATTTCAAAATTCCTACAAATATTTGAATATTTCTAACACTTATCGATCCTGTAGGAATTTGTTGACAAAATTTAATAAAAAGATGTATTGGTGTTCCGATAAGAATTCTCTGAAGCCTTTGTTTCGTTATTGTGCCTTCAATTCAAACTTTAGCGCTTTGGTTGTACTTAACGGGTTAAGATTTTTTTTTTTAATTATAATTTTCATTTATTGCTCAAGCAAATATCTTTCAAACTGTAATACACCATAAGATCTATAAACTTTTCATGATTTTTTGGAATTGTTTTAAAATATTGCTGTTTTTAAACAATTTTTCATAATTGTTATATGGCAATACTGGAAAACAAATTTTTAAATTTTTTTAAATTTGTTTATATGTTGAAAGAAAACAGCTAATTTTTCACACTAAAAAAGAAAAAGAATTAATTTGCTGCATATTAAAGTCTCAACTAGTTCAAAAAGTTCTTTATTAGATCTTTTAATTTTACATGAAAAGTACACACTGCACAACAAATTTTTCTTATTATAAAAATTTTACCATACGCCCCTAACCAAATCAGCATACAATCTTCTGTCTATTAATAAAATTTTTTTCAAAAATTTGATCTAAAAAAGAGAAAAAAATTTAATTTTTAAATTAAATTTATTTCGATACTGGAACAGCATTTTTCCAACTTTTTCAAATTATTTGTATAGTTGAGACCTCACATGCTTTTTACTGCGCTATTATACGAGGGCGGATCAATAAGTCCGTGACTTTTTGAATGAAACACAGTATTTTTTTTTGCAAAAAAAAAAAATATTTTTCAACATAATCTCCTTTTAGCTCAATACACTATGTCAAACGTTTCTCCAATTTTTGTTTCCTTTCCAAAAAAATGGATTTTTCGAAGTCCATAAAATAGGCATTTGTTTGATCAATAATTTCATCGTTGGAGCTAAATCTCTTTCCACCGAGCCATTTCTTTAAGTTTGGAAATAGGAAATAGTCACTGTGGGCTAAATCCGGAGAATATAGAGGATGAGGTACCAACTCGTAGCCAAATTCATGGAATTTTGCCATTGAGACTGCACACGTGTGCACCCGTGCATTATCTTGATGAAAGAGAACTTCTTTCTTGGCCATATGGGGTCGTTTTTTTTAAATCCTCCTTAAATTAGTCCAATAAGTTGGAAAATATTGGCCGTTTATTGTTTTTCCCTTTTGAAGGTAATTGATGTGGATTATCCCGCGTGCATCCCAAAAAACTGTCGCCATCACCTTACGGTCAATTGAGAGCAAACGCGGCACCCATCTTACAGACAGCTTTCTTAAACCCAACTGATCACTTAAAATCGAAACGACGCTGCCATATGGAATGCATATGGCATCAACAATCACACGCACTTGTACTCTTTGATCAACCAACACCATATCGTTGATTGGTTTCGACATTTTCGGGTGTATTGACCTCAATTGGCATCATTTGTTCTTGTGCGACCATAACGGAAGTCAGTAAGCCATTCTTTTTACCATTGAAGTCGATGGTGGTGAGTCCCCATAGTATTTATCAAGCTTTTCCTTGGTTTGATTGACGGTATTTTTTTCGCAAAAAATAATGTTTTATGAGCACTCGAAATTCACTTTTTTTCATTTTTAAAAAAATCCACGAGGTTGTATGTTTTTGAACAGCTGTTAAACGCAAAGTAAATGACGGAACTTGCTCAAAATTTGACAATTGTTTATTAACATTTGGTACTTGATGGGAGCAGTGTTGCATTTCATATAACTGCGAAGGAAGTTCGAAAAGTCACTGAGTTATTGACCCGCTCTCGTATTTCCAAAATGATCGAGCCTTAATAGTAAGTACAACGGCAGTGTAAAGCAACGGCAGTGTAAAATGGGTCAAAGTAAAATGTGAAAATATTTTATACACAGTCACTCAAATGGAAGTTTTTGTAAACTTGCTACCATATATATTACCTTTTTTGTTGAATTTTGGTATACGTAATTTTTTGAGCTATTTGCATATAAAACTAAAAAATGTCCTCATAGGTCATCCTTTTCGCTATGTTGCCATACAAATTTTAGGCACATTTCGCGTTTTTCATATGAACCGCACTTTTTTTATTTTGTACATGAAATAGTTGGTCTTTTGATTAAGCAGAAAAATTGGTCTTTTTGCAAAATGGGATGATAAATTGTGGAAAAATAACAAATAATTTAGTAAAATCTGAGAAAAACCGCGGATTTACTTGTTAGTAATGCAAATTTATTAAACAACTTTGGTACCCAAATGTTGTTAAAGGTCTCATCATTATGTACCACACAAAATAAAAATATCTTATTTTTATATATACAAGGTGGCGCAAAAGTAATCCTCCTATCTGAAAATGCTATAAATTTTGCGATTGGCCCCTAATGTCAGTTCTGTTTTGACATTAGTGTAGTAAGCACATGCGAAATACACGTTAATAAACAATGTTACGCTACACTATTTGACCAATAATCGGTCGGTGACTTTGGCACAACGTGAATTTCGTCGCAGATTTCCTGGCCGTCCAACTCCTGCTGGCGAAACACTGCGACGTTTAGCGCTCGCCTCGAAGAGACTGGCACAACACGAGATGCTGCCAGGCGTGGCAGACCCCGGAGTAGCCGTTCTGCTGTAGCCGAGGATGTCATGGAAGCGCCGTCGACATCGACCAGACGACGTGCCACGCAAATGGGTATCAGTCGACGGTCTTTACAGCGAATTTTGGTACAAGATTTGAAGATGTTTCCGTACAAAGTCCAGACGGTGCATCAGCTGTTAGCTGCTGACCGCCAATCGCGTGTAACATACGCTCAAGCCATCCTTAATCACCACCAAGAGGAAGATGATTTTTCATCAAAACTAATCATGAGTGATGAGGCCCATTTCCATCTTAGCGGGTACGTAAATAAGCAAAATTTACGCTTCTGGGGCACTGAAAATCCGCGTGTAACCCACGAAGAGCCATTACACCCGCTCAAAGTCACTGTATGGTGTGCTGTTTTTGCTGGAGGAGTCATCGGACCTTTTTTCTTCGAAGACGTCGCGGGCCAAACGGTTACTGTGAATGGTGAGCGCTATAGAGCAACGATCAACGAGTTCTTTTTGCCTCAACTTGATGAATTGGGATTTTAAAACATGTGGTTCCAACAGGACGGTGCAACGGCACACACTGCACGTGCCACAACCGATATGCTGAAGGATGCATTTTCCGGGATGCATCTCCCGTTTTGGCAATTTGCACTGGCCAGTAAGAACGCCTGATTTGACGGCTCCAGACTTCTTTTTGTGGGGCTTTTTGAAGTCGCGGGTTTATGTCAACAAGGCTCAGACTCTTGCAGCTCTTAACGACAATATCCGTCAAGAATGTGAGGACCTATCGCCGGAAGTTTTGCCCAAAGTGATGGAAAATGACATAAAAAGGGCTCAAATGACAATCAACTGTGGCGGCGGCCATTTACATGACATCATATTCTCGACTTGATGTAAAAAAAATTAAAATACCAAATAAAAATAATCCACAAGAAGAATCAAAGTTTTTCATTTTTTTTTTAAATTACAGCCAAAAAACATCGGAAGGTTATTTTTGCGCCACCTTGTATAATGTATACAAAACTTTATAAAAACATGCAAAATTTTAATGCAATTTTGCGAAAAATTGGCACCATAAGAGAACAAACTGAGTATGCCATAAAAATCAGCGCGTCCGAAATATTTCTGATCAATGGTCGGTACTTTTTTTTCGATTTTAGTTGTCAATTTTGTAGCGCTGTGTTATTAAAAAAAAACTATATCTAATCAAATTAATTACTTTTTTTAGATTTTCGAAATCAAATGGATACTGATGATGGTGAAGAAGTTATATATCGTCATCAGCAAGCCCCACAGCAGCAGCAGCAGTATAGTCAACGTAACAACAACTCTAGTAGTCACTATCAAAAGCAACAACATAATAATCATTATCATTTTAATTCCAACAATCATTTACTGAATCATTCTTTGTCGATGCAACAATCTTCTTATAACAAGCAAAGACTTAGTTCCGGTAATACATTCAATGGTGGTGGTAAATCTTTAGATAGTGGCTTACAATTAGATGAAAATTCTCCTAGTACGTGTGGTAATCGTAATTTTTATCATGATACTTTAAATTCACCCGTTCGAAGTCATTCCAATACATCACAAAAGTAAGTTGATAACACTATGCAACAAATTAAATTTTTTTTCTCACACATGGAAAAATCAATATGTAAGCGAAAATAGAAACCTCATATAATTAAACTGCATTTTCAGTTTTTTGCCATCACGTAAAAGTTTCATTTAAAACGATTTCTAAGTTATAATTTTTCCAAAAATTGCAAAATACTTGCACATTCATAGAAATAAACCTGTAAAAATATCTGAAAAAAACTGAAAAAGCTACTGAAAATTTGTTAAAAATTACCTTGCAGAAAAAGCTGCTAAATTTAGCAGATTTTTTTTGCTAAATATTAATAAAATAAGAACAGCAAAAATAAATCTGTTAACTTTACAAAATTTTAGTTATATTCGGTGTGTTTTTTAGTTAATTAATTTCGTAAACTTTTACTAAATATTTGTAGACTCAAAATAGCAAACAAAAACTGTAATATTAACAAAATTTTTGCAATATTTATCTCAAATACGATGTGAACAGCCCTGGTTTTCTAGTCAAATCAAGTCGCTTATTGAGGAAAGGAATTACGCTTATAAAAGGTGGAAAAGGTTTAAAACTAATGAACTTCATGACATTTTTAAGTTATTAAGAAGAAAAGTAAATTCGAAAATCAAAATTGCAAAGTTGAAATTCTATGAAGATAAATTTAAATCAACTGTTTGCTCGAAAAGAAATGGAAAGATATTAAAAATATGGGAATTGTGAGTAACAATAATAATGTTCTTAACATCATCGATGTTAATCAATTAAACCATACGTTTGTTAACATTTATATGCCTGATGCCGATATTAATCATTACACTGATCTTTTTACAAATACAAATAATTCCAATACAAACAATATCAATCATAAGAACAACAACTACAACATTCATTTTGAATTTACACACTTTACTCAGGAAGATGTTTTAGAAGCTTTTTTAAACATTAAATCAAACTCCATAGGACATGATGGAATTCATCCTAAATTTATAAAACTGATTATCACGTACATTTTATCACATGTGACACATATATTTAATACAATCATAATAACCTCTGAATTCCCTACTATGTTGAAACACGCCAAAATTATACCAATACCGAAATCAGATAAAGATTATCGTCCAATTGCAATTCTACCTTATTTATCAAAAGTTTTTGAACGCCTGGTGCACATACAGATGACCTTTACTGCAATTCATTACTCACTGATAGGCAATCCGGTTTCAAACCTAAACACAGCTGCATTACTACTTGATTGATGTATCTGAGGATATAAGAACTGAAATGGATAACAGGAAAATAACTTACCTTGTCTCACTGGATCATTCGAAGGCGTTTGACACTGTAGATCATTCAATTCTTTGCTTTAAACTTAAATATTTGTGTAATTTCTCACCAACAGCTGTGAAATTAATAGCATCGTACTTATATGGCAGATCGCAATCAGTTTACCATGGATCTGAAATGTCAAGCAGCTACCCAGTTGCGAGAGGTGTACCACAGGGTTCGATTCTTGGTCCGTTATTGTATGCTATATACTCTAACGACTTACCATCTCAACTTCAACACTGTAGTGTCCAAATGTATGCTGACGACGTACAACTCTACATCAGTTGTGAGCCCACTGAGGTCACAAATTGCATTAATAAATTAAATCAAGATTTAACAAGAATAACTAAGTGGGCATCGACTAATGGTCTATGTTTGAACTCCAAAAAATCCAAAGCTATGATTATTGGCAATAATAACCTAGTTCCACCTTTTTTTGCCACCAATATATATTAGTGATTCTCCAGTTGAAATAGTCGGAACAGCCAGAAACCTAGGCATAAACGTCTTGATTGGTCTGATCATGTTAACGCTATATGCGGTAAAACATTTGCTATGTTAAGAAATTTGTGGATGACACAATACTATACACCTTTAGAGATCCGAATGCTGCTAGCTAAAACGTATTTGTTGCCAACTCTAATGTACGGATGCGAACTTTTTTCAAACTGTGATTCTGTTAGCAAAAAAAAAACTAAATGTTACATATAACAACATTGCCAGATATGTTTTTGGACTCAAACGCTTCTCCAGAATTTCACGTTACTCGAAAAAGATATACAACTTATCTTTTGATAACTTATTAAAATGCCGTTCTCTAATATTCCTTCATAAAATAATTTATACAGAACAACCTGACTATTTACATAGAAGACTTAACTTTTTTACATCAAATAGAGGAAAAAAGATTATCACAATTCGTCATCGAAGTCAGCTATCAAAAAGACATTTCCTTATAAACAGTATTGCTCTTTGGAACCACTTGCCACATAAGATTCAAACAACAAGCAATGCAATGCATTTTAAACGAGACATTTTTAAATTTTTTGGTTAACAAAAATATTAAATTAAACTTAATTAATTAATTTTTTTTTATTTTATTTTCTTGTTTAATTTTAATTTTTTAATTTTTTTTTTATATTTTTTTATTTTTTTTAATTTTATTTTATTTAATATTTTTTTATGTAATATTTATGCCCGTAATTTCAAGCAATAGATACCTACCGGTGCTTAGATACCTACCCGATTTTGTTCGTGTACATTATTGTAACAACATATAATTGTAACAATATATAATATATAATTGTAACAATATATAATTGTAACTACTTTGAAAACTTAAAATCATACTTATTCTTTTTTCATATCTTTATATGTTTTGTACTTTTTGTGATGATAATTTGTTAGTTTAAATTTAAATTACATTTGTTGTTCTTCCTAAACTCATTTGTAACACTATTTTTCCAGCTGCTGTTAAAAAGATTATATCTTGTTGCACTGGCATAATAATAAATAAAGTAAAGTAATAAAATAAATAAATTTAGCAGAATGCAAATAACAGTTTATTCTACTAAAATCAACAGAAATTTTCACTAAAAAGTTTGTAGAAGGCTGATTTCATAAGAGCAAACTTTTATTTGCATTAAAAAAATCAATTTAAAAATTTCACATTTTGTAATGATTTTTTGGTCTAATAATATTTAGTAAATGTTTTTGCTGATTTAGCAGATTATTTTGTTACTTTCAATTAATTAAAATTTAGCTCAAATATAACTAAAATATTTGTAAATTCAAAAGATTTATTTTTGCTATTCTTATATTACTAATTTCAGTAGTTTTTTCTGAAAGGTAATTGTTAACTAATTTTTAGTAGCTTTTTTTTTGCTATGTTTACAGGTGTATTTCTGTGAGTATAGTCATTGTAGGTTGCCAATGTGGGGGTCAAACGAAAGATGAGAACCTTTGCTGTTTTTTAAAAAAATGATTATAACCCAGTCCGGAAAAGACAAACGGACCAACGCACTTTAGAAAGTGGCACAAGTGCTGGCAATGAGTGCATTACCAATGCCAAAATGATAACATCATTAGACAAAAGGTCCATCTGTTCAAAAAGTGTTGGACAAGTACTGGGGAAACAAATTTTATAATATTGACAAGATTTTGGTATAACCATGAAATAGGTGGTCTAAAAATTTGTTTTCCAAAATAAAATATAACAAAATTGCATGTATAATTTTTTCGGTCCCGCCGGGACTCGAACCCTGGACTCCAGATTGGCAGCCGACAGCTTTAACCACTGAGCTAACGAGACATATAATACTTGGTAGCTTAAAACGTAAGTAAATAACAACTACTGGGTAACAGTTGGCTGCTCAAATATGTAAGCACTAAAGTTTTTATTTGTTTTTTTTTAAATATAAAAAAGAGAGGCAACACTCAGGAAATTCTTCCTATTAAATAATGTGTTGCTTTTGGAAAGGGGGCTTCAAACATGACAACACTGTAATTGAGCGAGATTATAAGTCTCAGCACAGTTGTTGCTCGCCACCTGATGGTGAGTTGGCGAACTTATTGAAGCTTTTTAATTCATAGTCCTGATTCATTATTTTACTTCGGTGGGGTTAAATGCTATGGGAACACCAAAGCCGGGCGATGCGATACATATGAGGGATAGAAATCTCATATAAATTATTTTTATAAATTGTTGTTGTCGTCACCGGGAATCGAACCCGGGACCATCTGTGTATCAGTTTAACGCACTAACCATTACACCACAACGACCGGGCTTGTGAAACAAAAAATATAATTTTTATAGGAAAAAAATATTAAAAACTTTAAAAAAAAATTAGCAAAACTATGAGATGGACATAGCAAATTTGCTCAAAATTACAGACATTTGGTTAATAAAAACTAGGATAATTATTATGATGTTGAATAATATATGTATTTCAACATTCTTAGATCTTAATTATTATTATAATTATTTTTGTCTTCTGTGATATTTTTTATTGTTCCAACAAAGTTTTATTTATCAAATTATAATAATTGTTTCCTGAAGAAGTCACCCAATGTGGAGCCGAAATATTGGAAATAAATTATTATAATTTATAAATAAATTATCTTAAGATGGTTTAAAAATAAAAATAAAGCATAGATTTTTGGGTTTTTTTCTAACATTGAATTTTTTAACTTATTTCGATACAAAACTTTTAAATTTTGAATTGTTAGTGATGAATAGCTACTAATTACATCAAGAATATATCTTTTGTAGAGTTAGGTCAAAACTCCCTATAAAAAATATTCGATATGGGTTTATACAAGAAAGCTTAAAATTTTTGGGAAAAAATTCAAATTGATGAGATTTTGGGTATATTTGTGAGTATATTAAGAGTATATCCTTTAAGAATATCTTGTTTTAAATAAAGTTATCACTAAGGATTCAATTTTTGTAAGCACATTTGCGAAATTTTTGATCGTGGAAATTATAAAAACTATTTTTGTTTTAAGCAGAGGTTCCCAGCTTTCATTTATTTCCAATATATAAGTCATATGATTACAAATATTTTTATATTTTTTTGAAAAATTTAAATTTTAAATTCCTTTTAAAGTCAATTTTGACGTGAAGGCGAAAAACTAAAAATGCAGCTCGACTATATATGGTCTCTAGTTCCACGTATATATATTGAACAATTAATTAAGAAATCTTTATTTTATTTTATTCTTTTGTATTTTCATTTTAGTGATATGGGTGTAAGTCCTTCTTCGTCGGTGAGCAGTTTTGAACCAGCTTCAATATCACCAAGATCTAGATGTTCAACTGGTAAAAAATATAATTTTATTTTGAAATTTCGCATTTATTTAACACCCGAAAAGAACCAAATTTCGAAAATCTTTTCTATACATTCTAAGAATAATTATCACGCTTATTTAATATTTCATTGTTTTCCAAATTGACGTTTGCAACATACACTGAGAGAATTATCTGCGTGATATCAAAAATTTTTTTTATTAGATCTATGAGTGTCACCGCAATTCGTCCATTGAAACTTTTCATCAAATTTATGCAGTATTCCATAAAATTTTATTAAAAATTTCATTTGAATTATTGAAAATTTCATACACCTAATGAAAAGTTTTATTAAAAAAGTTGCATAAAAATTATGAAACTTTTTTTATAAAGTCAAAGAATTTTTTCACTAATTTTGTGAAGACAACTTTATTAGTTCAGTAAAAATTTTAATAAGCACTCGTCAAAGAAAACTCTCTGTGTACCAAGATAATTTTTTTTTCTCCAAGCCTACATTTGGTTTTATTGTCAAGGTGCTTTTGTGTAACATCTAACTTAGGTTTCGGATATCTGAGGTATCTTATACTGACGTCTGTGAAGTTGTAGTTGCTGGTGACTTTACTATTCGAAATCTTCATGACTTCTCCATTTTAGTGAAAGCACTTCCCTTAGTACTTACGCAGATCTTTTCGCACAGTCATCTGGCTCTATTAGCAAATAAGCGAGTACACGTTAACGCAGTTTCAGAATACTTTCGACCTTTTGCACACTTCAGATTTATCAAAGTGCAAAGTGGTTAACTTTACTCCACTCTCGAATTTGGTAGAAAGTTTATTGTGATTATTCCAACCGATTTTGTGATAAACGTGATACTTATAACATTGATAAGGGGATTCTTGTTTGTACGGCTGAATTTTAGCTGTTTTTAAAAACTTGTAAAAAGAAAACGGCAGAAGATTTTTTAGTTCTGTTATTTGGTTCCACAATTTAGCAATAAAAACACAGAAGTAACAAATTTGTTAGTAAGTGTGCTGTTTGAAGGGTTCTCGGCCTCTAAAGTAGGGTCTACCAAAAAAGGTGTGTTGTTGGTTCTTAGCATTCCAGGACTAGCGGATATCTGAAAGCAAAACGGAAAACGGGGAATTGGTTAGTATGAATGCCTTTATCGTGGAGTGCTCATTCATACAAAAAAAAAAATATTTATCAAAATTAAGGCCGTTTGAAAATGAAAAATCGATATTTGACCATTTTTTTGTAGTCTAGTGTAAAAAATAAATCGTAAACTATTTTTTTAGCATGGGACGATAGCCTCGTTAATTCTGCGTCTATTAAGCCCTATATTACCTAAAAATGTTTCATTAAATTTTCTGGCACAATGAATGCCTCATTTAGGCAAAAACATTGCTTCTCAAAAAATTCTGTATCTCCCAAACTATTTCGAATTTCGAAAAATCCTTTAAGGATAATATTTCTGAATATCGGAACTAAAAAATATGCAAAAAAAAAAAATCAAATCGAACAAAATTTACTTCAAACGGGAAGACTGCCTTAATTGGTATATGAACGATCGAAACAGAAACTCGCCTGCCTTTGGCAACATGGTGACAGTTTTTCAGAGCAAAATTTTTGCTATCATCGATATGGCGAGATGGACAGTCGTTGAGGGGAAGTGAGGTTAGAATAGTAGTGTATGTAGTGCTAGTCAGACTGTGCTTAGGAAACTTAAATCTCTGATCGCTCTATCCTAGGCTGTTTGGGAGTGACGGTGCAAACGCAACGAGGTCTTTTTTGAGGTTTACAACCGCATCAGGCAGGAAGTTTTGACTTCGACTAAAATGGAACCGCACCTTAGTCTTACGGATAGTCCGGTCAATTGTCGTTTATCTATAAACTTATTTTATTAATAGTTCATCAAACAGGATTGTCTGCGGGGGAGCCAAATATTTTGTCAGGGGCCAGACAAGAATGATTGCCGCCTGCTTACCGATATGATTAATAAAAAAACACCTCATGTCATATGGGTGAGGGCACAACAGCAAATTTTCTCTATTACTATCAAGTTTTCTTTAAGACTGAAAAGGAGCATTTTGGTAGTAATTTCCACTATAACTCATATCTGATATTCTCATGTTCATTAAAAACCCTGGGAAGTTTTTGAGCTTTTTTGCTTGTGACATTATTATTCCTCTTCAGTTTAATGGACAATTTTAATGTCTGAGCGCTATGGGTATCAACAAATTCCCTTGGATCGAACCTACTGATTTGAAAATTTTTCTCTACAACATAATCAACTTTCATTGAGATCTGAGGGTCCGCCATAAGAGACCTTCCCTGTAATATAAAATTTAAACGTTTTCTCAACTAAACGTCGTAGGGTAAAGTTTGATTCGTAAGGAAAAATAAGTGTTACACCCGATTGAAACAAATTGATATGGGGCTATATAAAATTATATATTTGGCCACATATAACTATATATAATCGCATAAATAATTTTATATAGTCCTTTATCAAATTATATATAATTTTTAATGAATATAGTTATGTCCGAAAAATCGGAAAATTTAATTTTATATAATTATAGTCCAATAAGAATTCTAATCCAAAAGCGAATACTGAATCTGCCGATAATTTCTTGACGAACATCGTATTTGATCGGTTTAAATACCTTTGCCGCTTTTTTTTCCAGTACCATTAAATAATGTTAGCCCCCCAATATTTCCATTAATTAAAGCATCTTTTTATATTGTAGGTGGAGTCTCCAGTTTTGTTGGCAATGCACCAGCTATGAGTAGTTTTGGACCAGGAGGACCACCTAAAAAACCACCCAGGCGGAATTTATCGGTATCACCCACAAACAGTGGTCAACCATTTAGCTACACTTCACCAAATCATCAACAACAAAATAATTATGGAAGAAGACAAACACGAAGTCCTTCCAATGACAGCCCTTGCTCGCATCAGAGTCATGGTAGTGTGGGTGGAATAAGTTTTGATGAATCACAACTCACAAATCGTCAAAGAGGAAATCGTTTGTTTGCTAGTGCAAGAGAAACTGCCCGAACATCTGGAGGAATATCATTATCATCAAGTAGTAAGTGCAGATTTTGGAAAATAAATGCATGTTAATACTAATTAATATATTTTCATAAGCTGATATGTTAGAAAAACGACATCATACCGATGATGTGGAAAATTTAGTGCCAAATTCAAATCAGGAAATAACCAATTCAATGAAGAGACCAAAACCAGCACCAAGAAATATTAATAACGTTAATGAAGTTACTATAAGTAGTGAAAATACAGCATTGAAATCATACAATCCTAATAGGAAATTAAAAAGAAATCGTAATAGTTAGTAAGTATTTGGGATCAAAAAAAAATCAAAGAAATGTTAAATTTAAAAAGTATTATCTTCTTCAATTAGCTCTATAACATTGGGTGAACAAGATGAGCCGGGTGACGAAAATAAATCACAAACACCACAAAGTCCTACAAATTATAAACAACCACCTACGCCTGATCATCCGCCTCCATCATCAAGTCAGGCGGAAACAATCATACATGAACGCATACGACCTTTAAGTCAAGAATACAAACGAAGATCAGCTTTATTGCAATTACAGAAACAACAACAATTATTGATTGATATGGGTACATCGCCGCTGAAGCAAGTGAATACCGCTAATAACAACATCAATCAAACGTCAAACTATGATTATGCGTACATACAACCATCACCTAAGAAAATTAATACAGTTTCTTCTGACATCTATTCCACTATTGGTTCAGGAGGCGGAATAAGAGGTTCTATGGGATCATTAAGTTCCAGTCTTTCTTTATCAGATCATAGTGGATCTACTGATAATGTAGAAGAATTTGTAGGAGATCAACCATTTGCTGGTTTGTTAAAAGGTTCAGCCGTGGTTAATAATAAGCAAGAGATAGAGCCGGCTTATGCCACGGTAAATAAAGTTTCCAAAAATAACCCACCTCAAGTCCAATTACCACCACCTAGACCACAACAACAACTGCCTCCACAAGCTCAGGTACCCGTTTATGCAACGATTCATAAAAAACGTGGAATATCCACTACAGCACATGCTTCAACAGAACAACAGCAACAAAATTCCCAAAAACCTAGACCTCCGATACCAGCAAAACCGGTTATACCCGAAAGAAGACTATTCAAAGCTCAAACGCCACAATTGCCGACAGCTGATGCACCAGAGACAACGACTGATTGTATCAACGAAATAACAGATCAAGATCACGAAATGAAAACTGATACAGAAGATTTATACGAAGATATTTTAGAACCTAAAACTATCATTGAGAATAATGTTAAAAAAAGCAATAATATTAAGCAAGAATCACAGGACAAAACACCTAGTGATATTCTAAGTCATCAAAGTTCTATAAATAGTTCTTCAAATGAAGAACCATCACAGCAGACGACATCACAGCCAACTAATGAAAGTTCCACTGACGATAGTTCCATAGCCAATAATTCATCGACTTCTCATGAGAGTAGTATCTTAAGTCCCTTTAATGCTGAAGAAGCTCGAAAGAAAATTTCCGAAATTTTAGAATCTTTTGGTAGTAGCATACTCAATTCAGATATTTCTCCTAGCAATGAGTTAGATTTTGATGATACTGATGTTCCTGTAGAGAGGCAAGAGTTAGTAGGTCGTTTAAGAAAGGCGGGTCTATTGCACTTGGAGAAGGAATTATTTGAGCATGGTTATGATCATGTTAAATTTTTGGTAAGTTTTTCAAGACTAAATTTAAGAATTATAGACGGATAGCCTAACTTTCTCCCTTAGAACGGTATTTTTGAAGATGTAGATTTGGAATTTATGAATATACCACAACAAGATACGGCCAAGTTACTTAGATTTATAAAAACATTGCCCAAGGCAGGATTTTTACCACAAATTACACAGAAAAGTCAGCAAGAAAATAAATCATTAACGGAATTAAGAGGTATTTCGTCACTACAACAATGGCTGCAAAGTATACAGTTACCACAATATATAGAAATCTTCAAGTAAGTTTTTGAACCTAAAAAGTCTGAAATTTAATTAATTTTCATTTTCATTAGCAAACACCTTTATAATACCCTCGATAGTGTTTGTGGTGTTTGGGATGTTGAATTACAAACGGTGTTAGAAATAAACAAACTTGGTCATCGTCGTCGTATATTGCAATCAATTGCTTTTATCAAACAAATGCGTGAACCAAAATCCGCAAAAACTCCTTTGGCTGAAAACAATGAGACCAATAAAATTTCCTCAACTAATTCCAGCAAAGATGGTACACAACGACAATCTATTACGGGTTATCGTAAGAATAGGTATTTGTTTACTAATTTCAGAAATATAATTCATTAATCTTAAATTTTCTGTTAAAAAGACCTGCTCCCCAACCACCTTCCCAGAAGGCTACACAACAAACTCCCCAACAAACATCACTGGATATACGTGCTCCAGCGGAATTACTTTTAGGATTACCTGATGATTTACGCACAAAATGGCGTCATTCTGCTAATGATTTGCTCAATGCACAAATAAAATATGAAGTTTATGTAAGTATGAAATTAATTTAAGAAAAGCCACGGATAATGTATGTATAGTTCACGTATAATAACGTTACTGAAAAGACTTTACACAGAGAGAATTTTCTTGGACGAGTTCTAATGAAATTTTTCACTAAACTAATGAAGTTTTCTGCACACAGTGAATGAAAATGGGTTTCTTTAGTTAGTCTCTTTACAGGAAGAAGAAGAAGAAAACATTCTTATTGAAAAATTTTACGGACACAAGGGGTACACCAGACTGCCGCAGTTTCGTCCCCCTCGTAGGACTCGTCAGTGATTAATTTATGTGTCAATTGAACAAAGTATTTTATATTGTTAATTTGCTCTATATAAAAAACTTTTATTTTTTGGTGTCGTACTGTGATTTGAACTCACTACCTTAGCATCAAGCTATGCATCGTAATCTCACCTCTTAACCAGTTGAGCCACGGTCGACACAGCGATGATTGTAGCTAAAGTGGAGTTTGGTCACACTACGTACACACAAGTATTGTTTCGATCAGAAGAGACAGAATTAACTAATACCAATGCACAATTCATTTCTCAACTAGAATGCTTTTTCTGCTTTTTATGAAAAAGCTTAAAAAAATTGATGTCACTGTTTTTAAATCAACGTTTTTATTCAACTTTCGTAAATTTTAATAACTCAAACGAAATTTTTATGAAAAACATCATTAATTGAATAAAAAGTTTGGAAGAATTCAAGTGACACTTCGTATATGTAATGAAAAAATACATTGCCTTCTCTCAGTGTATCCTTAAAAACTACTGCAAGTGTTTATCAATACGATTTATAGCCATTATTCTAAAATACCTCTTGATAAGACAAAAATGGGGAAGAACTTCCCTTGAAGGCCTTCCTTAATACATTTGGATAAAATTCGGAATTTGCAATATATGTTAACTAGAATATGACCAAACCCACAAATATGACACTTTTTTGAATTTTTGCCATGTACGTAGTAAAAATGTGGTTATAAGCAGGAAAATTCTTCTAGGTAACGCCAAAGCGTTAAAGAGGAAAACTTGAAATTTATTATGTCGATTCTTAATTCCGCATAAATATGTATATATATCCGCTCGGAGGGATTTTTGCAAATTCCTGCGAAAATGAACAGAAAGGTCAAATCATCATTCCTAGAATCATGAAATTAAGTAAATGTGTTCCTTGGAGTATCAATAATACGGTTTTTAATTATTTTGCCCTGAAACATTCAAAAATTAACCTTTTTGGCCTTTGGCCAAACTCTGCATATTTAAAAAATAAAAAATTAAACCTTTTATATCTTTGTTCAAAATAAAGAGATGATGCTTTTTAGACATTCGATTTAACAAAGGCTAAAAATTTTTACTAAAAACTCTTCACAGAAAAATTGTTATTTATAATTTAAGATAATAAATAAACTTAGAATACTATGTAAGGAAAGACCACTGCAAATGTAGTTAAAAACAAATGAAATTTCACTTAACGAAAGGACGACTTACATTTCGGTAAATTCAAATTGTCATTTGTTTCTAATGCTCAGTTGTTTTCTAATGCTCAGTAAAAATGAACCACATATGCAGTGAAAAATAAACAAACATTTATTTTTTTTAAATAACAAAAAGCGACTGTAAAAAATTAATGTAAAACATTAAAACCGTCATTTGATGTGGTTTGTTTTTCTAAATGAACTACAAGGTTAGTACAAAAATTTAATTTGCTCTACAAATAACTGACATTTACATTAAAAATAAAGAAACTGTATTACAACCCAAACAACTACATATTTTTAAAGAAGAACTTTCCTGAGTGTACTTTAAAAATATTTAAACTAATTGCTTTTGTCGTTTTTTTCTTCTCACTCTATTCGGGTCAACGGATTTCTCTAATTTTTTCTTATATGCTTTCTGGAATATATTTTTAACACAGTCAGGTGATGATATTTTGATTTTATGACTATTCAATATTTTCAAAACATAAAAATACTCGTTTGAGTATGCTGCTAAATTCGTGTTATTTTTTTGGGGTTAAGTGGGAACACCGCGATGAAAAAAGTTTTGTCTTATATACAATTCCATAAGACATCATATATCAGCTGATCCGAAAAATGGCATACATAACATTATCTCATGATATCCCATGGGATCTCATTCCAATTCCTCATCTTCAAACTTTTTCGGCTGACCATCATATACTCGCTGGACTATTTCTGCATAAATTTTATGAAAAGTTTCTTTAGAGCTAATTATAATTCCACATCTAAAAGACTTAAATTTTATATTTTTTCATAAAATTTCATAATTTTATTAGTTTTCATTCATTTCAAATTTTTGTTTTATGATTTACTTCTCAACATTTTTTCAAAATTCTTTATTATTTTATTGTAGCCTATTATTAATTTGGGACTTCAATTAAATTGTTTAAAAAATCATGTGACGCGTTTCATTGGCTTAGTTCCAACGAATTTTTCAAGACATTCATGAAGAGTTTTATTAATTCATGGAAACTTCTTAATATTATAATATTCTTAATAATTCTATAAACGCTTCATTGTCAGAATGGTTCATTAGTTTTATGAAGATTTTCATTAATTCTACAAACATTTCATAGGCATTGACTTTAATAAAACCTGTTTAATAGATTCTATGGAAAGTTTCAATAGACGAGTT
The DNA here is from genome assembly GCA_021234595.1 of Delia radicum. Classification (NCBI taxonomy): domain Eukaryota; kingdom Metazoa; phylum Arthropoda; class Insecta; order Diptera; family Anthomyiidae; genus Delia; species Delia radicum. The sequence goes on from CM037851.1 coordinate 77,026,654, forward strand.
CCAGTGATATTTTCACTAAAGCTATGAAGAAATTTATTACTCAAGTAAAGATAATTCTCCAGGGTAGATGTTTTCATTAAATATTTTTAACAAAATTTATTTTGTATAATTCTGTGAACAAATCTTTATTCAATAATTCAAATATCATACAAAAATTATTTTTTTAGGTTTACCGATTTTTAAAATTTTGCAAAAATATCCAAAGTTATGACCATTTGACTGAAATGCAAACATTTTTTTTTGTTTGTTTTTGGAAGCGAAATTGCAAAATTACAAAAACAAATGAATGTGTGCTGTTATTTCGCTTCAAAAAACAAAAAAAAAAAAATGTTTGCATTTGAGTTAAATGGTTATAACTTTGGAACAGTAAGACCTCTGGACTAAGTTTAGGGCATTTTGGAAAGGTAAGAGGTAGGGATATCTTCTGGCTGAGAAATTTGAGGATATGTGCACGTTCTTATGTCTTTTTTCCCAGTTTTTTTTTTTAAAGCTTTGTATCTCAGCGATTTTACTTGTTTTTAATTTTTTTATTGAAAGGTCTAAAGGTCTCTCAGAAACCTTTTCAACCAACCTAAAAAAATCCTATCAAAGGTTTAGAAGTTAGCAATTTTACCCTACGACCACCAATCCGCAAATTTTCAAACTGCTGCCATTTCGCACACTTGCATTGTCGGAGATGGTCGTAGTGGCCATATTTTCAGGAAATGAGGCAAGGAATAGGCTGGTGAAATTCCGCGGGTCGTGACTGAAGCACCCTATATATCAATTTGTATGAAAATTAGTGAGAGGACTTTTCTAACTATTAAAACCGTTAACCGAATTTGCTGATTTCAGTAGCAAATTGCACTGATAGAATTATCTTTCATGATATTAATGACCCAGCAAAACTTTGGTAGTGCATTACCCTCGTAATGTGTACTCCTTACCTTTATCATTATTTTCCAACAAGAAGTTATGAGTTACCGATAATTGAACACTCATGGATTACCTTGTAATCTTACTTCAAAACATAAAATAATTACTTATCGATCATCAATTAATGCATGAATGATAAACTTAAAGTAATTATTAATATATATTTTTGAAAATCTATTTATAGACACATTACTTTGTGATTTTTTGTAAGCATGAGGATAAGGTGTATATTTTTGATATCACGAACGAAAACACGAAGCACACCAACTCAATTACATTTTAAGCAATAAAATATTATATGTATCGATAGCTCAGTTGGCAGAGTTCTCGCCTAACAAATTGTTAAATACTAGAGACCCCCAGGATCGAATCCCAGCATGACCACCTAATTTATTTAATAATAAAAAAAAAAATTATTTATTTAATTAAACAAAAATCCCTGTAAAAAAAAATTTTTATTCCTGTCTTTTTCATGAAAATCTATTTATAGACACATTACTCTTGCCCACCATGTAACCATATAAGTAACCATTTACTTTACCCCCTACAAGGTAATGAGTCCACAAATTACTTTTAGGCTCATCGCCTGTAAAATTCATCAGTGAAGTATGGTGTAATGTAATGCGTGAAGCCCTATGGCGATACATTACTTTACCCATGATTTGGTTATGTGTGGTTTTGCTGGGGTATCAATTTTATAGAATATTTTTCGTAAATTCAATAAAGAATTTCATTATATCCAAGAAATTTTATTATTATTATGACATTTTTAATAAATTTTTTTTCATAAAATTTTAAAGTTTCATAAAAAAAATCATTTGATTCCATAAATTATCTCTTCATAAATGTAACGAAAATTTTCTTTAGAGCTATGTAATTATTCCGAAGACTTAACTTTTTTAAATTCAAAAGTGTAACTTTGTTGTGAGAACCAATATTCAATTGCTGCAGCCAATTTCAATAGTAGTAACCGAATTTGAGTCGTAGTAACCGAATTTCTTTTAGCAAATGTCTAAATTTTTCGCTGTGTGTAACTTCATTAATTTTCATAAATTTAAAACAGTTTTAATCCTTAATATCCCACTGGTACTGCTTGGAACCAACCAAAAAAAAATTAAAACTTTGCTTTAGAAATTTATTGTAAACTTGACTCTGTGACTTACGAAATGTTTATTGATCCAAGCACCACCGGTTACGCTGGTCGCCGCTTGAAATCAACTTCATTTGTGACCTGTGTGTTCAGTAGAGTAACTCAACCTCGAGAAATAACACTTTTGTGAAATCGCGTACTTTCAAAAAAATATTTTTGTGGTAAATACGTCGAAATCGAGTCTGAAAAAAATATTTCCGTGATCTTTGTAGTGTATAGAAGCTATTGTGGATGTTTAAAGTAATTTAATTTTGATATTTTAGTATATTTTTTCTAATTTTTGGTTGGTCCTTTGCGGAACCGTCAGGCACCGGGAGTTCCAAATTAAGCAAATTATATAGTCACTTTTTTGTTATGGTATTTTTTAGGATGAAATAAAGCGATTTACATTACAGAAATTTTCAGAAAGTGCCAAAGCGAGCAAGTTTGTTTGTTGATGAGCAAATCTGTGCAACAAATATAAGACACTATTTAAAACAATACATGGCAGACAAACCGCACCCGTGGGGTGACAAATTGTTTATTATGTGTGATTTTTCCGGATTTTGCTATGCGTTTGAAATTTATTCCGGCGACGATGACCATCGTGATTCAAATGAACCAAATTTGGGTGCGTCTGCCAATGTTGTGGTATGATTGGCTCGCTCGGTTCCTCCATTCGTAAATCATGCCATATATTTTGATAATTATTACACTTCGATTCCGTTGATGGTGTATTTGCGAACACAAGGCATCTATTCGCTTGGAACTGTTCGACGCCCTCGGCTTCCGTTATGGAAATTACCACAGAAATTTGACAACCTAGGTGATTGCGAAGAGTATGTTGGAACGTTTCATGGAATCGACGTAACAAAAGTGGCTTAGAATGCCAATAAGGTTGAAAATATGGCATCAATAATTTCCGGAGTGAAGCCATCTGTTTCTGCCGATGGTCAAACGCCCGAAAATGCACCAACCATTGAACGATATAATAAAAAGAAACAGGTGATGGAAAGTTTTCAATGTCCAAATGTGGTTCATGAATATAACAAATACATGGGCGGTGTTGACCTTTTGATATGTCACTCGGTCGTACTCATATCCGTATAAAGTCACGCAAATTCTTTAATTCTAAAAACATTTCATAATCATTGACTTTAATGAAACGTTTCATAGATTCTATTAAAAGGTTAAATGGACGAGTTCCAGTGACAATTTTCATTAAAGCTATGTGGAAATTCATTATTGAAGTGAAGATAAGTGTCGCAGTGTGCGTGTAATATCAAAAGAGAATTTTGTTAAAATGTAGCAACCCTTCCATAATGGCGAAGAATTTCGCTTTTCAGCAGACGGATATCGATATATCAGCACAAGCTATCAGGCGGTTGATAAATATCTATAGTTTATGTTGTAACAGATTTTTTTTTTCGATAAAAAGGAATGTCAAACTTATATATGATGAATTTCATATCAAAACCTATAAAAAAAGGCCCATTTTGAACCCGACCCCCTCAGAATTTGATGAAATTTTGCATACAGCTGCATTTTACCTATACAAACACAACCTCATATTTAGAGATTGCATTTCTGAAAATAAGTGGGCGTGGCAAGGTATCGAAGTTTTTGAAAAATCACGATAACATGTACTTTCAATCTGAGATTACTACGGAATGGCTGAACCGATTTCAAAGATTTTGGTACCACTGGTACCACTGAAATTTTTTTTTTGCCAAAAATAAAACTTTAAACTGGGAAAACACTTCAAAGGCCAAGTATTTTTTTCCAAAAAAAAATTTTTTAGAAGGGTCTATTTAATATATACAACATATCTAAAAACTAAAATGGCGTTATTTTTTCTTTTATTAAGTAAATGCATCTCTTGTTAACTTCCTTATACAAGGTGGCGCAAAAGTAATCCTCCTATCAGAAAATGCTATAAATTTTGCGATTGGCCACTAATGTCAGTTCTGTTTTGACATTTGTGTAGTAAACACAAGCGAAATACACGTTAATAAACAATGTTACGCTACACTGCTCCAGAACGCGGAATATTGGTGACTATTTATTTGACCAATAATTGATAATAATAATTTGACCAAATAATCATGAGTGATGAGGCCCATTTCCATCTTAGCGGGTACGTAAATAAGCAAAATTTACGCTTCTGGGGCACTGAAAATCCGCGCGTAACCCACGAAGAGCCATTACACCCGCTCAAATTCACTGTATGGTGTGCTGTTTTCGCTGGAGGAGTCATCGGACCTTTTTTCTTCTAAGACGTCGCGGGCCAAACGGTTACTGTGAATGGTGAGCGCTACAGAGCAATGATCAACGAGTTCTTTTTGCCGCAACTTGATGAATTGGGATTGGAAAACATGTGGTTCCAACAGGACGGTGCAACGGCACACACTGCACGTGCCACAACCGATATGCTGAAGGATGCATTTCCCGGGCGCCTTATCTCCCGTTTTGGCGATTTGCACTGGCCAGCAAGATCGCCTGATTTGACCGCTCCAGACTTCTTTTTGTGGGGCTTTTTGAAGTCGCGGGTTTATGTCAACAAGCCTCAGACTCTTGCAGTTCTTAAAGACAATATTTATTTATTTATTTTATTTATTATTTACTTGGTACAAATAAGACTTAAAGTCTCTTACAGCACCTCAAACATTTTACATTAAACATAGGTAAATAAATACATTTAAATTAATATTAACAATTTTAATGAACTATTATACAAATAAAATTGAAAAGTAAATAAATGAACGATTTTAATTGACATTATCAAAAATATACTTAAATTCGAAAACAACTATAAGAATTAAAAAAAAAACAAAATTAAAATGTAGTTTCATTAATTTAATTACTAAAGTAGTTAGTTACTGCCACTTTAAAATACAAACCACGGCGATCGGTTTTAACATGATAAGGTAAATCATTCCACAATTTCACAGCACTTACAAAGAACGTTCTTGAGGAAGATAGATAGTTATAACTAGGCATTACTAGATTGCCTGTACGACTAGATTGCCCAATGACTAATTTTCTAAACAGGTACTCAGGCTCCTGCGTATAAATAACTTTGTGTAGAAATACTAGATTTCGAATATTCAGATAGGCTGATATGCTGCATCCTAAAATGTTCATGGAGTACTGAGATATTCTATCATACTTCCGCTTATTGTACACATATCTGGCACAATTATTTATTGTCATCTGTAATTTATTCATTGATGCTGCATCCAGATTACCGAATACAATAGCACCATATGTCATAATGGGCACAATTAATGTCTTAACAAGTTTCAATTTTATCTCACTCGAAATATAGTCTGCAGAATGCCATAGCTTTCGAAGAACGCTGTACATTCTCATCACAGTATAGTTAATGTGATCCTTACAGTTAAGATCACTATTTAATACAAATCCAAGATTTTTCACAACCTCGACATAATTCACAACTTGGTTTTGCATGATAATTTCAGGTAAGGTGTTCAGATCACAACCACCAAATTGTTTCTGAATGACAAGTCAAGAATGTGAGGACCTATCGCCGGAAGTTTTGGCCAAAGTGATGGAAAATGCCATAAAAAGGGCTCAAATGACAATCAACTGTGGCGGCGGCCAGTTACATGACATCATATTCTCGACTTGATGTAAAAAAAAATCAAAATACCAAATAAAAATAATCCACAAGAAGAATCAAAGTTTTTCATTTTTTTTTTTAAATTACAGCCAAAAAACATCGGAAGGTTATTTTTGCGCCACCTTGTATTTTGATATCATTGTGTGACAAAAAAGAATAAAGTAACTATACTTTGAAAGTTATACAGATTTTTTTTGTAATTCTAATGGATTAGAACAAGAATCGAATTATCAAATTTTTCAGACACCCCCCAAAATATGGATTTACCATTGGAAAATTTTTTTTTATTTTCATTTTTTAGATTTAATATATAATATATAATTTTGCGCATACTGTTGACTTTCGGAGTATTTGCTAACTTTTAGTGAAATTTCATCTAAAGGTATAAAAGAATGGAAGCTTTGAGTTCCTGTAATAGTTTTAGCATTTTTATACCTTTAAAATAGCTCTTCTTTTTTGTTTTGTTATAGTCGTCAGCGTCTGCATAAGCAACTTCTATGGAGGTTTTATAAGTTTGTGAAGCCCAATGATAAAGCCCAATGGTTTTTATTTGAAATGCTATAATTCCGAGCGCAATTTCCTCTACTACAGACACATTTTTTGACGATTTTGTAAAACACATCAATAAGCTGGTGCCACATCATATCATAGCTAAGCGCAAGTCCCGATTCGTAAGTAAAAAAAAAATACATTGCTGACAGGAGAAATGCTAATTCAAATGGATTTCGCTGAAAACTATGCGTTTGTTATACAAAATGTCGTTCAAGGATAATGCCGTTCAAGGATAATAATCAAGCCACGATACATCCGTTCGTAGTTTATTACAAAGATAACGAGAAAATAATTTATAGAACCTTTGTCATAGTATCCGATTTTAATATCCAGGATAACATGGAAGTTCATCTGTATATTTCAAAAATTACTAATTTTGTTAAGACCAATATAAGCAATTCAATTACGAAAGTTGTCTACTTGTCAGATGGTGCAGGAGCAGAATACAAAAACAAATACAACTTAATTAATTTATGTCATCATAAAATTGATTTCGAAATATTCGCACTTTTACGCAACCAGCCATGGAAAATCTGCATGTGATGGTACACACAGAGAAATAAAGTGCCAACCGAATTGAAAAGTGTATATTAATGGTAACAACTTATAAATCCAGTTAGTACAAAGATATTTACGTTATATTTCTGAATATTTTAGATGTTGCAACTAAAATTCAGTTGAATTAACCGAACTTTGTTGTGAAAACTAATGTTAAATTGTGCCAACCGTATGAAATTCGTAATAGTCAACTTCGAGTCGTAGTAAACGAATTTCAGTTGGCAAATGGCTAAATTTTTCTCTGTGTGTATAGGTGGGACATTAAAAAGAGGCGCTCGGAATTATAGCATTGCAAATAAAAACCAAATTCAAACGGCGAAAGACCTTTATCATTGGGCTTCACAAACTTATAAGACCTCCATAGAAGTTGCTTATGCAGACGCTGACGACTATAACAAAACAAAAGAAGAGCTATTTTAAAGGTATAAAAATGCTAAAACTATTACAGAAACTCAAAGCTTTCATTCTTTTATACCTTTAGATGAAATTTCACTAAAAGTTAGCAAATATTCCGAAAGTCAACAGTATGCGCAAAATTATATATTAAATCTAAAAAATGAAAATAAAAAAAAAATTTACCAAGGGTAAATCCATATTTTGGGGGTGTCTGAAAAATTTGATAATTCGATTCTTGTTCTAATCCATTAGAATTACAAAAAAATCTGTATAACTTTCAAAGTATAGTTACTTTATTCTTTTTTGTCACACAATGATATCAAAATATAAGGAAGTTAACAAGAGATGCATTTACTTAAAAAAATTTAAAAAAAAAAGAAAAAAGAACGCCATTTTAGTTTTTAGATATGTTGTATATATTAAATAGACCCTTCTAAAAAATTTTTTTTTTTGGAAAAAACACTTGGCCTTTGAAGTGTTTTCCCAGTTTAAAGTTTTATTTTTGGCAAAAAAAAAATTTCAGTCTAATATAAAATTTTTACAGTATATGTTTTCGAAAGCTAATTGAAATACCTTTCTAATGGTACCAAAATCTTTGAAATCGGTTCAGCCATTCCGTAGTAATCTTAGATTTAAAGTACATGTTGTCGTGATTTTTCAAAACCTTCGATACCTTGCCACGCCCACATATTTTCAAAAATGCAATTTCTAAATATGAGGTTGTATTTGTATAGGTAAAATGTAGCTGTATGCAAAATTTCATCAAATTCTGAGGGGGTCGGGTTCAACGAATATCAGTTTTGATATGAAATTCATCATATACTTTCCTACACAGTGGGATGAATGGTCCAAAAATGAGTGGGTGTTTGAATTTGTAATATCTCACAAAGAAATACATTTATTTCCACAACTAACCCAACACCAACCCGCCACCCACCCGTTTTTATAGAATATTGATTCTAAGAAAAATTATAATTAAATAAATTATCCGTTTGCTTTTTTAGATAAAAATCCAAATGTTTTTTCATAATTCATTCGAAATTTTCTTTGCAGTATTTAGGCTCAACGGTTGTGAAAGAATTACGTGGCACCGAATCGACACGCAAATCCATACAAAAGCTAAAACAAGATCAACATAACAGCACTGCTACCAATATGTTAATGTCTTCCCAGTCAGAAACAAATGCTGCCCGTGATCAATCATTTAATAAACAAAAACGTATACAAGTGACTCTGGCCATCTCATACAAGGGTGTCGAATTTTTAGATGTGAATACAAAGGTAAGAAACAAGCAAAATTAAAAGTTCCTCACAAAAAGAAATTCTAATGATTTGTCGTTGTTGTTTTTTTGCTGGATTTGTAGAACACCATTTGTGAACATGAAATACAAAATATAAATTGTGCATGTCAAGATGCAGCAGATCTTAGGCATTTTGCCTATATAACTAAAGAAAATGATATACACTATTGTCACGTATTTTATGTAGAGAGTGCGGTAAGTGGTTTTTAAATTTAAATATTAGCAAGAATTTGTTTATTCTCAGATTTATAATAATAAACGATTAATGACGATTATGCACAATGAATAATGAACAATATGCATCAATTTAAAATTACACTATCGCTAGCGTTAATTATCGAATTGGGCCAAAAAAAGATTTACGATCTTCGAAAAACATACTGTTACTGAATATTAGGCTTTTCACAATTTCGTAATTTACAAACTGAATTTGGAAATAAAGAACAATTAGAACTTACAGCATCTGTTGTTCAATATGATATGAATATATAATGGAAAAACACTTTTTTAGTTTTTCCAAATAGTGGACAAAGTAGGCGTAGTGTGGTTGAATATTGTGACGTTTTGCGCTTATTTATATTATATTATTTATAAGAACTTAACTGAATTTTTTAAATTTTAGAAATTTTAGTGTAATATGGTTTTTTATGTGGAGAATAAGGAAAAATGTTTTTTTTTTAAGTCAGCATTTCGAATTTTTAGTAAAAAAAACAAATTTCAATTTATCTAAAATGGGCCTAATTTTTTTTCAAAATAAATGTCAACATGGTTTTCTATCAACCCAGAAAGTTTCATTGTTTAACTCGGTAGCGTTTTAGAGAAAATAACACTGGTTTACAAATTTTGAAAAATTTTGCGACCCACGACATTTGGCATTTATTTTCCATGTAAAATAGCGAACTCAATCCGAAAATTAAGTCGAAAAGTCCAAAAGTAGAACAGTTTTTAAGATATCGCCAACTTTTGAAATTTTCGATTTTTAAAAAAACGTGGTTTTACTTAAATAAAAATATTTCCCGACCAAGACGGTGGCTTTGAATGTTTTTATTTTTAAATTAAAGCTAAATAAACGCTTTATCAACTTTCTGTACAATATTTTTTAATCCGATTAGAAGCTATTTATCGATATATCGACAACTTCGCTTAAATTTTAACGAAATTTAGAAAAAAGGTAAATTCTATTGTAAATTTCGCTAACTAAAAATTGTTTTTAAAATTAATTTGTCTTTGCAGTTCAAGTCTGCTCCATCAAAAAGAAGATAAGATGCTCGCTAATAAAATCGGTTAACAACTGTAGACGCTACTTGCATTTGACTAAAAATGCAGAAATTCAGTTTTTATACATTTTTACTTTATTAAGTGTAATCTTACATTAAAAATATCTAAAAATATTAACTAAAATTTGTCAGGGCTTGATTTACCACTCCTTTTATGTGTACTGCTAGTTTCTCTAGTGATAAACCAACAATAGTCACCCATCATCGCTTCGTCCCAAAATCCTTGATAGCGACGTTCCATTTCCGTCATTTGTTGGTGAAAACGTTCACCGTTCTCATCACTTTCATCGCCAAGTTTATCCGGGAAGAAGTCTAGATGAGAGTGTAGAAAATTAATCTTTAAAGACATATTTACATCTATTTTCTGATAGTTTGTAAGCATGTTTTCGATGACTTCTATATAATCCAAGCTTCTAAAATTACCTAAAAAGCATGAAGCAACAAGACTGAATGAATCCCATGCTTTCAACTCATCCTCTGACAAAACTAAACTGAATTTAGGGTCGCCAAGTAGTTTTTTTATTTGTGTACCTACAAATACACCTTCTTTAATCTTAGAATCAGATAAATTCGGAAAAATGTTTTTCAAATAACGAAATGAATCACCATCTTTAGATAAAGCCTTCACAAAGTTTTTAAAGAGACCAAGTTTAATATGTAATGTTGGAATAATGCATTTTTCTTGTTTAACGAGTGGTTCGAATTTAACGTTTTCTTTACCAACACTAAAATCAATTCTCTTCGGCCAAGCTTTCCGGGAATAATAATGTTGACGTGCTCAACTGTCCCATCTGCACAAAAATCACATATATTTTGTGTATCCTTTATACATTGGAAATAGACAACAAATAGGTTTTTTCGTACCGAAAAAAAAACAAAAAGTGATGCCAACTTTTTAAAACGGTAAAAATTATTAAAAATAATTTCAAATGTATTTAAAATAGTATAAAAAGTCGATTTTAGAACCGAATAACACCAAATCCGCACTAAAACAAACCGCATAAAAATCCCGAGTGTAATGTAATTTGTTTGCATGGTAAAAAGGCGCTTAAAGCTTGTGATCTTTATATTTTCTTGCAATGTATAAGAAATATAACAAAGTATTGTCAAAATAAACAAATACAGCTGTATTTGTATGAAAATTTAATTTCTGCATTTTTACTCAAATACAAGTAGCGTCTTCAATTTTTAACCGATTCTATTAAGACGCTTCTTATTTTGTAATGGAGCAGACTTGAACTGCAAAGAGAGAAATGAATTTTAAAAACAATTTTAACTTAGCGAAATTTACAATAGAATTTACTTTTTTTTCTAAATTTCGTTAAAATTGAAGCAAAATTGTTGATATATCGATAAATAGCTTCTATGGCGATAAAAACATTCAAATCCACCGTTTTGGTCCGGAGATATTTTTGTTTAAGTAAAACCACTTTTTTTAAAAATCGAAAATTTAAAAAGTTAGCGATATCTTAAAAACTGTTCTACGTTTGGACTTCTCGACTTCATTTTCGGATTCAGCGCACTATTTTACATAGAAAATATATGCCATATGTCGTGGGTCAAAATCACTGTAAACTAGTGTAATAGCTAAATAATACCAATCTACAAAAAATCTGAAAAAAAAATTTTTTTTCATCGCCTTAAAAATCTTATATGGATTAGTTTTTTTAACTATTTTTATTTTTTATGACCTGACCGGTCATAATCCCAATTTTGATTTATCAGTAATTCATTAAAAAATTCAAAATTTTAATAGATTTTGTTATAAAAAATTTATACAAAATTTGATAGTGTCCACAAAAATCACTATAACGAAAAAAATACAAAACAAAAAAAAATTCCTCCACACTTCCCACAATTTCCCTTCAGAAAGGGCACAAGATTAAATTCCAATTTTCGAGATATGTCTTTTTATTATCCTAAAAACATTATTTACAATTTGTTTATGTCTGTATGATTTTAAAATAGTGTAATTTTTATTTTTAAAGCTAATTTACACATAATAGACCATCACAAATAAAGTTGCCCACTTCATCTTCGCTATCAATGCTAAACTTAAAGGTCTCTTCATTAGGCATGATACTATTTCTACGATTTGTCATGTTTTGTAAAAACATATTTATTGTTATTTCCTTTGAATCCAACTAATTCGTAGGTTGCTGTATAATGTGTGAATTGCTTTAAGTCATTTTTCGCGTTCTTTCAAACATATCATACACTCCGGCAATTGCAAGCGACAACTCGTTATAAAGGGTGTTTTTTATAGATATATAGAACTTTGAAAAGGAATAAAACAAAGACGAATTTTTTAAATTATAAACTTCTGGCATATGACCGCCACGGCTGGCTCGAACGTAGTCTAATCTGGAGGTCCAATTTTCAATGAATTTTTCCAACACTTGTGGCCGTGTTAACGCGGTGAATGTTGTCCTACAAGCGGTCAATCGTTTCTAGCTTATCGGCGTAGTATAGCGACGGTGTAGAATGTCTGCCGGTATTGTTGATGACCATGAATTATCGATACAGCGCCTTTTGCAGAAATTCGGTCTCTATAACTCTAATACGTGGAAAATTTTACGGAAGGATTTGGGATTTTAAAATTCAGCTGCTACAAGAATTGAAGCCACACGACCTACCACAACGGCTAACTTTAGGTGAATGGGTGCTGACAAAGTTGGATGAAGATCCAATTTTTTATCGGAAAATTGTGTTCAGCGACGAAGCTCATTTCTAGTTGAATGGATACGTGAACAAGCAAAATTGCCCTATTTGGTGTGGAAAGCAGCCAGAAGCATTGCAAGAACTGTGGTGTGGATTATGGGCCGGTGGCATCATTGGAACGTATGAACCATTTGAGGCGTAGCCGTGGTCACCATTTACATGAAAACATCTTTAAACAAATAAAGATTTCATACATTTCTCTAAATTATGTGTGTTTTTTTTATCAAATCCGTAAGCTCTTAAAAAATTACCCTTTATATTAATATTTATTATTCGTCGTGTGATTTTAACAAGCTAATATTAGATTATTTGAGTTGGAGCGATAGAAAAACATTTGATCATTTCATATAAATAAAAAAGTGAAACAAATTTGGTAAACTATATTACACTTAAATTCGGAACTAGTAAAACATTTATTGATACAGTCAAATTTTTATCATTTTACAATTTCTGTTAAATTAATAAATTACGTTCGCTGTATTGGCTGACTCAGTGTATTATACTAATATTGCTTAATAAAATTCTAACAAATAAAAGTCTCCCTCCTAAACAATTCTCTTTAAATCATTTGCTTTTATTTTCCTTCCAGGATTTCGCTTCCGATATTATATTGACATTGGGCCAAGCTTTTGAGGTGGCCTATCAATTGGCATTGCGTGACGGTATAACGGCAACTCCATTGTCAACATTTAATCAAAGTATACTGCAAGGTCTTGAATTCACTAATCAAACATCGATTAATTCAAAAACGCCACAAGCGTAAGATGACCAACTATATATACTATTAATCTAAAATATTAAATACAAACAGTTTTATTTTTTATTTGGCAAAAACTTTTAAAGACTTTAATATTTTTGTTTTCTACAAAAAAAAAAAACTTAAGTTAGTGAAGTAAGTCAGTGTTTTATAAAACGAAAAACTAAAAAAAAAAACTGCTCTAGTCTTAAACATAAATTATACTTAAACTATAAACAAAGGTTAAAAATTAACTCAAAGTTTAACAAAGAAATGGGCGGGGAATGTTCAATACAACAACTTTAAACTTTTTTGCACAAATTATAACAACAATTTTACAATGAATGTTTTTTATAATTCTTTTTTATTATAAAACCAATATAACAATTTTTTGATATACAAACTTTTTGCACAAAACATGTTTTTAAATTGCACAAATAGAATTAAAAAAGAAAAACATTTAATTGAGCTTAAAACAATCAAACTCTTTACTTTTCTTAATTTTTCATTTCATATATAAATTTTATTTTCTTCAGAGAAATGCATGATTATTCATGTTTCTATTACTTAGTTTGATCAAACAAATTACAAGCCTTTTGCTTGTTTTCTATCACATTTTTCTTCTTTTTCTCGACTATTTCTAGTACTTATGAACACGATCTCTTAAACACTTCTTAATATATTAACAACAAAATTAATAGAAATATTAATTATATATGGACACTTATGAAAAAAGGTGCAAGCAATTAAGTCGGCTAGGCCGAACTTTTTATACTCTTTATCAATTAAAATAAAAAAAATTGGAAACAAATTCAAGAAACAAAAATTTTGCAAAAAAAAATAAAAAAAAAACATTTGAGAAAAAATTTAGGTTTTTTTGTTGTATTTATGGATATTGGATCTAAATTTCTCTATATTATACCTGCCAGGTAAGACCTCTGCGGGAAGTTTAATCAACATACGGCTAGTCCGACTAATGAACGAATTCTATTTGAAATGCGTTGCGCGGTCCACTAGACATCGGACTATTAACGGATGAGCTATACTGGACATGCGGATATTCTTAACAAAAACTCAGGCTCAAGGAAGAATTTCACTTATCTCGACAGAACACCACAATCCACATTCCGATGAAGCTTCTATGAATCAATCAAGCTGGAAACTCCAATGACGCCCTCCTTTTGCACACGGACTTTGAAGCTCCTGCCCATATATGGAAATTGTATTCCATTTTAGAACTTGTATAGGTTTATAAAACCTAGCAACTTGACTGCTTCTTTCAACGTACAGAATTAAACACAACATTTTCATATCCAGAACATCAAGAGTTTTCGATTCCTGCAATACCCATTTGAACAGACGATGTTGCAGATAACACAGCCCTATGGGTCAGCATAAAACACTAGTCCTTGCGTTCATTAAAATCGACCCTGCTTGCAAATCGCCACTCCGAAATTGTCATATATTATTCATTAAGTGTGTCATTCATAATCTGCTTTCTGTCTCCATCCTACAAAAGACCTGGTCTACGATAGAAGGAAACTGAAGCGTTTGTCCGTTGCTGCCATCTGCGAAAGAGTAGATAGCGTTGAAAGTTTCATTAAAAAGGTCGTTCAGAAAAATGAGAAAAAGAGATTTGCGGTGCCCCTGAGTTCAGCTAAAACTGGTCGGAAAATACACCATTTACAACAACACGTAAAGTGAGGTCTCTGAGAAAGCTCGATATGTAACTAGAGGAGTCATCACCAAAGCTAATAATCTTTGACTCGAGTGCCTTATGCCACAGACGATCGAACGCTATGGAAATATCTAGAACAACCACTTTGCTCTCAACACGTTAATAGGACGTTAGCAGATCTCCCGCAGAACGACTTATACAAAAGCCATACTCAAAAGTAAATTAGACTCTAGACAATTCACAGGATGGTATTTTACCATGCTCTCCATGACCTTTGAGAGCGCAGAGAATATTGGAATTGGGAGGTAATTTCCCCACCTTTTTTTTGGGATGGGAAAAAGATTAGTAAAAATTATAAATTTTTGGTGTACTTTATATGGAAAATATACAAATTCACATATTTGTTTCCTTATTAAATTTAAGCGGACAATTATTTTTTGGTTTTTCAATATTCCTGTCATTTTAGGTTTAACAAGATTTTTTCAGAAACACCATTATTTGTACTTTTTTTAAAGTTTCAGTGTTGAATATCAAAATTTATATTGTATTTTGTATTTTGTATTTATTTATTTTTATATTGTGTATTTTGGGCGTTCATTTCTAAAAATTAAAACAAATGATTTTTTTCCAGAAAACTTTTTTTTTTATATAAACTGTATGATTTATTTCTAAATAAAGTTATGTATTTTTTCAAGCTTTCCAGTGATATATACCATGATATACATTTAAGTACATTTCAGTGATAAAAAGCAAATATAAGTTACTTGAGTTATGCTCACTTCACAGAATCAAAATTTTAACACCATTTTTCAATTAAATCGATTTGTTGAACATTTTAAAAGCTGTCAATTAACAATTAATTGAATCAATTAAATAGTCGCTCCAATTCCCATTTAGTGAGAAAACTAGTTTATATGAATGTATGATGTTTTGCATTGGATTGTCACTTCTTTCAAAACGTGTTCTGATGATGGGAACCTAGAAAATTCCGGAAATAGATCAATTCACCACGTTCCTGAAAGTGGTCAATTAATAAATTTGAAAACAAAAACTCTATAGATTATTTGTCAGGACAATATCCTAATAAAGAAATATAGAGTATGGACTCGAATAATTTTCATTGCACAATTAAAGGTCGAAAAAAACATAATTTTTATTTTTAATAAAAATTATATTAAACTTGTATCTTTTGTTATTAATTTGTTTTCAATGCAAACATCCCAACAAAATTTTTTAGAACAGATTACCTCTGAACCTGTTCTAGAACAACCTCTTTTACCACCGGTTACATGGAACCGGTTCTATAACAGGTGCCAGGGCGTCAAAATGTAAGGTGTCACTGCTCCAGAACCAGTTCTATAACTTTTTCTAGAACCGGTTCTAAGGCAACCTGTTCGCTTTTGGAGGTAAAGAAAATATTGCAAATAGGACAAACTCCATATAAAAAGAACCAGTTGCAGAACTGAAATTAGAACCTGTTATAATACAGTATAAGCTGTTCGGCAACAAGTTATTTGGATTTTACTATTTTACTGGAATGTTTATGAATAAGACACCCAGCCAGCAAAACGTTGATACTTTGTTTGAGGGTTCCTATGCTGTGATTTAAATAGAACACATATATTTGAAATTTCAAAATTTTATTGTCAAAAACTAATAATTTTTTTGGACGAAAATATGAGCCTTAATAAAAGAAACATTCAAGACACAACAATTTGAAAAAAAATATTTATTGTAAAAAAGGGTTCAGAAATGTAATTAAATTTGAATATTTTGTGAACAATTCAAAAAAGGCTACAAAAATAGAATGATTTTTGAGCCTATAAAATTTTTTTCTTTATAGTTGCTGAGTCATTTTTAAATCAAAAAGGAAGGCTCTTTTGGATAAACCACTTTCATACAGCAATTTTAAATTTTAATAATATTTTTTCAGCCTATTTCTGACTAATTTTGGAGCTCATTTGCTGGCAGGGCCAATAACATTTTTTGATAAAAAAATGTTTTTTGTGTATATTTGTATGGGAGCTTTCTTTCAATTAAAAATATTAAAAAATATTTAAATTAAATATTAATCTACTATTCGGAATAAAAATTTAAATTTATATATTGGCTACGATCAGCAAAGAAAATGACCGTACCATTACAAACAAATATGTTAAATTAGTACTAAAGTGCTCCTGGTACTTTTTTTTTAAGGGGCATAACTGAAATAACTTATATTTGCTTTTTATGCACTTACGTTCATTAAATGTATAACATGTTATATATAACTGAAAAGCTTATAAAAAAAATACATAACCTTATTTAGATATAAGTTATAAAAAATAAATAAAGTTGCAAAAATAAACGTAATTTAAATGAACGTAATTTAAATAAAAGCTCACAGCGTTAATGTATTTTCAAAAATATGAAGTTTGATGTGCATGTTGTATATTTTTAACACAGAAACTCTTAAAAAAAGTACAAAAAATGGAGTTGTCAGAAAAATCTAAGTGTCCACTTAAATTTAATAAGGAAAAAATATGTGAAATTATCAGCCACAGCAGCATGTTTTCCATATAAAGTACACCAAAAAGTTTACAGTTTTTAACAGAAAAAAATGTTGAACAGCAAAAAGTACAAAAAAGGTACCATTAAAAAGCGCACAAAAATCCCTTACCAACGATACCACATTTGCATATGCACATTTGCATATGATTCCTTTGGTTTAAATAAACTAAAAAGCATAAAAAAAAATCGCAAAAATGGCGCATTTCTGAACCCAATTTTAACCCATTAAAAACGAGAAAAGTCGACCTTAGAATTGTTTTCTTTACAACATATCCAAATTTCATCAAAATCGCTGTGTTTAGGTTCGAGTACTTTCCTGGTTAGACCTAAATTTTGATACGCTACAAAAGAAATAAAAAAACAGATATATACCCCTACTATGACACCAATTTGACCTAATTTTATTATTCCTGAAAACATTTGTTTTGAATTATTCATGCTAAAGAATTAACCACACATTTTTGTTAATTCAAAATCATATTTCTTTTCTAATTTAGCTTTAGTTTCAATAACATTAGTTAACAGCAAAAAAACATAGGATAGTAGTTAAAATAATTGAAATTATAAAGACAACTTAAAAATAACCCCACCAAATTAATCAGCCCTACTTAAGGGTTAATTATGCATTTCTCTAAATTTTAAAACTTTTTGAAAATCTATATTTGAAATATAAGCATTTAATAAAAACCAGTAAAATATATTAAAATAATAAAAATAAATTTAATCACAAAATATTTAACAAATAAATAAACATTCCTTAAATACTTCATTTAAAAATATTAAACACTGTATGTAAATTATATATTAAACAAAATAAAATGTTTACAGTATTGTTGTTGAAAATTTAAACAAAGAATATTTAAACAAAGAAAAAATAAACAAATTATAGATAAATCCTAAAACTTCTTTCGAAAAATCTTTAATACAAATATCAAAGAAAAATAAAACAACATTAGCAATTAGTTATCATATCTTCGTTATGAAAAAAGTAACAAATATTTAAAACAAAAAATTGGCTTTAGTAAAATTTTTAAAAATATTAAACAAAAAATGTTGAAATTGGTATATTAAAAAATATCTATATATAAAAAAAATATTAAACAAAGTTATAAGCTACAAATTGCTTAAAAATCTATATAAAAACTATAAAACAAAAATTATTTTAATTTTATAAATTAAAAAAAAAAATTAAAACTAATATTAATTTAAATACTTATAATTTGATATATTTTTTTAAAACTTAAAAAAAAAAGTAAGCGCAATATTTATTGGTTTCACAGAACTAGTCTTGTTTTAGTATTTAAAAAATAATTGCAATTTAATATTAATGTTTAGTTGAATAAAAAATACTTTCACATACAATTTTCAAAAAATTACACAAAAACTCAACAATTCAATAAAAACTTAAAACTTTAAATATCAAAATTAGTTTATAATTATTTTATTATTAAATATTCTATTTAAACTATAACTCTGTAAATTTATTCCTTTATACCGGATATGCATTTAAAAAAAAAAAACAATGATTGTGAATTGTATTAAGTAATAATTATCCTTTTAGTTTCATATCCTTTGTATACATATTAGCCTGCTTACACTGGTACAATACAAATTGTGTTTATATTTAAAGAAAAAATAAAACAAAGTCGTACCTTTTGTCATTAAGTAATTTATCATAATAAAAAAAAAAACAATAATTTCATTTTTGTTAAAATGTTAAAACAACTAAATTAAAAATCATAAACTTTATATAACACAAAAAATTAACAAAATTTATAAAATTAACTGTCATTAATACATTGTGAAAATATTTACATGATTAAAAAGAAAACATTCAATATAAACATTTTTATTATATGTAGAACTCTATAAACCAAAAAAAACAACTGAATAAATATTTAAATAAATATGTGAAAATTTATTTAACAAGTGTTTTAATAATTACTACTTGAAGAGACAAGTGAACTGTTAAAGCAATGAACCTAACTAAACAATTTTGATATTTGAATGGCTCGCTCAGATAAATGTATAAACGACATTTTTTGAAAATGCATTTTTTTTTGAGAAATTAATTTTATCTGGCAGTAATAGACCGACATGGAGCGTAAAAAAGTAACAAAAGTGCCCCTCTGAAAATGTGAATTAGTTTGTTCTATGACTATTCCCAACATATCTTTGGTCTAGAGGCCGCCGTTCATGAGCTGGACCATTTTAAATAAGGTCTTTTTTTTTGATTTTTTTGGAAAATTTTCAACTTTAACCCACTACACTATACAAGTTATGCGCATCATATGAAAGCTTTTTTGAAGACTCGTCTAACGACGTATATGATATGAAAAAGCATGCACTATATACACGCGGAATTCAGTGAAATGTAATTTTTTTAAGGTTTTTGCACAAAAATATAATAATTTTGCTGTCACATCAATATATTTTAATCACTATTTGACATAAAAAAAGTAATAAAATACTCTTTTTTTTTGAGTATTTGTTTTAGGTCACGATTTACAAAAATTTGGCGTAAAATGTTGTTTTTTTTTTTTGCAGATTTTTGAATAAAA
Organism: Delia radicum; assembly: GCA_021234595.1. Taxonomy (NCBI): domain Eukaryota; kingdom Metazoa; phylum Arthropoda; class Insecta; order Diptera; family Anthomyiidae; genus Delia; species Delia radicum. Next base: position 77,046,671 of record CM037851.1, read on the forward strand.
GTATAATAATTTTGCAATCACATCAATATATTTTAATCATTTTTCAACATGAAAAAGCAAGTAAACACTTTTTTTCATATTCGTTTAAGTTCGAGATTTACCAAAATTTGGCGGATGTTTTTATATGGGCAATTTGGTATCAAAATGTTTCTTCAGTCTTCGCGAAAGAAATATTTTGATACCCATATTGCCCAAACTAAAAACATCCGCCAAATTTTGGTAAATCGCGACCTAAACAAATAGTCAAAAAAAAAAAAAGAATATTTTATAACTTCTTTATGTCAAATAGTTATTAAAATAGATCCAAAAAATCAAAAACAAAGACTCTTTTCTAAAACGGTCCAGCTCATGAACGGCGGCCTCTAGACCAAAAATATTTTGGGAATAGTCATAAAACAAACTAGTTCACATTTTCAGAGGAGCACTTTTTTAACTTTAATCGGCGAGTCGCTCTAATAGACATAGATAACAAAATTTAAAAATTTTGTATTTTTCTGTTCCAAAACAAACATTAATCCTCTAACCGGCAAGCCCGTCTCCAGGCAGAGTAGTATTTTAAATTGGCCATAAGTACGCCAAATGATGTTTTTATAATAGAGAGTTTAAGCTATTTCGATAAAAAATTGAATTTACAAAATATTCTGTGAAGCAATTCTTTATTGTGCATGACACGGTTTGGTAGCGAAAAAGCGTTAACCCTCTAACCGAAAAGACCGCCTCAAGACGGGGTATTTTAAATTGGCCATAAATGCTCCAAAAGAGTGTTTAGTAATAAGAAATTATGCTAATTCGATAGAAAACGAAACTTATAAATATGTTTTGAAGTAATTTTTTGTGTTCAAGGCACGGTTTGGAAGCGAGAAAGCATTAAATTTAGAATTTCGTAAATTTTCAAAAAAAAAAAAATATTTTTAATGAAGCACAATTATCAAAACTTTGTAAAACGCCCTATAAATTTAATTCCAAAAAAGCTTAGACCGGTTTTGATCGATTAATTTGATGATTGTTGAATATTATTATGGTACCGAAAACTGCGCTAGGGTGGCGAATACCGGCTAATTAACGGACAGAACATAAAGGTCGGTTGATCCCTCCAAAACCCGAACCCATCGGTTTAGAACAATTAAAATTCACAACACAAAAACTTTAAAACACAAAAAGAGCACATCGTAAAAGGGGAAAGGGTGTTGGCCCCAACTGACCCTAACAACATTGCTTGTCCGTATGTCCAGTACAATTAACACGACCCAATAAAATTACAATATTCACAGAATAACTTCTTCCAAAAGACAAAACAAGAAAATTTTCATTTTAGAAATGTTGAGGTTAAAGAAGAAAACATTTTTCTCTAAAAATTATAAACACTATTAATTTTAAATTAGACTAGACTAGTTTCTGAATCTTTTTATGGACAGGCGTCATCAGTGATTTTCCATTTAAATTGTATTATTATTTGTGTATTTATAATTGTCAGATTGTCTCTATATGATAAAATTTTCAACAACCTGCGGCTTTAAGAATCAAACCTGTGCTCTGCTTACATTACAAACGTAACAATACCAAGTTATGACCGTTTAGCTATCACACTGACGACTATAACAAAACAAAAGAAGAGCTATTTTAAAGGTATAAAAATGCTAAAACTATTACAGGAACTCAAAGCTTCCATTCTTTTATACCTTTAGATGAAACTTCACTAAAAGTTAGCACAGATTCCGAAAGTCAACAGTATGAGCAAAATTATATATTAAATCTAAAAATTAAAAAAAAAAAAATTTACCATGGGTAAATCCATATTTTGGGGGTGTCTGAAAAATTTGATAATACGATTCTGGTTCTAATCTATTAGAATTACAAAAAAATCTGTATAACTTTCAAAGTATAGCTACTTTATTTTTTTTTTGTCACACAATGATATCAAAATATAAGGAAGTTAACAAGAGATGCATTTACTTAAAAAAATTAAAAAAAAAGAAAAAAGAACGCCATTTTAGTTTTTAGATATATATATATATTGTATATATTAAATAGACCCTTCTAAAAAAAATTTTTTTTTGGAAAAAATCACTTGGCCTTTCAAGTGTTTTCCCAGTTTAAAGTTTTATTTTTGGCAAACAAAAATTTTCAGTGTAATATAAAATTTGTACAGTGTATGTTTTCGAAAGCGAATTGAAATACCTCTCTAATGGTACCAAAATCTTTGAAATCGGTTCAGCCATTCCGTAGTAATCTCAGCTTGAAAGTACATGTTATCGTGATTTTTCAAAAACATTCGATACCTTGCCACGCCCACATATTTTCAAAAATGCAATTTCTAAATATGAGGTTGTATTTGTATAGGTAAAATGTAGCTATATGCAAAATTTCATCAAATTCTAAAGGGTGTCTGGTTCAACGAATATCGGTTTTGATATGAAATTCATCAGCTTACAGTGGACGCAATGACTGCCAACAACAAATTACATAGGGCAAAACGAACATAAAATATAAAATAGAAACCTAGCTCAAGTTCTACTGTACCGATTTTGATCATATAGGGGTTAATCGAAGCAGAATTTACGTGGCTATCCTCCCATGCTCAAGCGTCGGGGGGAAGAAATTGTTTGCTATTAGTTTTTTACACTAGACTAAAAAAAAATGGACAAATATCGATTTTTCATTTTCAAACGTCCGCTAATGATTTTTTATCCAAAACTGTTTTAATTTTTGTATAAAATTACAAAAATTGTTTTTTCTGACTTTATATATTTTCATATATTTAGTTAGAATATTGCTCTACCTCAAGTCCAAAAATTTAATATTATATTGTCATATTAGACTTTAGTTGTTGCTTTTCAAAAAAAGTTTGATCTTCTTCATGATAGACAATAAAGTTGTTTCAGTGAAATCACCCAAATCTTCAGTTGTCTGCAATAGAAAAAGATAATTGGCCTAAGTCAAACCGAGACATTACATACGACAGACAAAATAAACTCTAGGGGAATCGCTTTGTCTTTAACCCTAATTATAAAATCAAACTATTTGAAAATCAATAATTTCACCTGTCGACATACTTTGTATGTCAGTATGTGTGTTTGTTGTACTCAAATTTACTTTTCAAACAGCCCATTTATTGCTAAATTGTTAGTTTTGTATTTTTCTTGATGAATTGTGCAACCAAACACAAAAAACAGAATTAAAAATCTTTGGAAGTTTTCTTGCCACAAGTTTTTAAAAAACAAGAAGACAATCTTAAATTATTGCTTTTCGTTCCAAAGTTACAGAGAAAATTGTGAATCATGTGAACTTTTTTAAAACTACAACCCACTGTGCATCGAGTAAATTGCTGGGTCAAAAAAGAAAGAATGTGTGAATATAATGAGTTAGAGTTTGCAAATGAACCACCACGACGTATGAGTTATATTATAGTACATATATATTATAATATTGAGTATACGGCATGGAGGACGGCAAATAAAAACAATAACAATATTTATTTAACTGAACGCCACTGTTAACCACCGTAAATATTTTGAAACGGTTACAATTATTTTTTATTATTAACCTTTTAACTACTCCGTTCATTTTTTTAAACTTAAAACAAGGAGTTTATTGATGTAAATGTGTTTTCTGCAAACCTTATAAAGCAAAAGCGAACAACAAAAAAAATCTTTTCAAGCACTTAAGGGATAGTATAGTTTTGTAAAGTACCATTGCACTGGTCTAAGGGCTACATGTCGCCAGGCATGCGAACAATAATTAGCACGTAATCTGTCACTTTTTATTCAGCGTGTGTCATATTATGTACGGCTTGCTAAATAGCCCGTCCGGAACCTAGTCACTGCACTTATTCAAAACAGCGTGTCATACCACCTGTTCAAGAAACTTTCAAAAAGGCACAACAAAAATCAATTTTTAAATTAGTTTATTTTGTCTATACCCATTAAAAAACTATTACAACATTAAATTCATTACAACAATTTAAATTTGGAAAAGTACATAAACTAGACAAGAAGTCCCGATGTTCAAAATAAAGATTTTTTTGGAAATGTTTTCTTTATTTGCTAACAATTTCTATTAATTTTTATGTTCCAACACTTCTAAAAAGCACTTCATGAACGTTTTAATTTTGTATGCTGCATTAAAATTCTAGTTTACAATAATATCTTTATAAAAAGAAGGAGCTGCAACAATTCAGCACAAATTTAATGTATAACTTATAAAACAGAATAACAAAATATATACTTCAGTTTCAATTTTGTTCCCAAAGATTTTCTTAAAAATCGCCAATTACTTACACATAAAAAATCGTTCCCAAAAATCTTGTAAAATATCTAAACAAGATATTTCGAACGAAAGTGTTTCCAGTTTTTGAAAAAGTTTGGTAGCGATATTTTATGTAAAAAATCGCCATTCACTCGAAAAATCGACAATCGGCATTTCGAAAATTAACTTGCCAAACGAGTTTTAAGGTCGCTACGTTTGACGAGAAATCGCCATATATGACAACAGTGGTCACTATCTAAACAGTTCTGTATTCAGTTCTTTTGAACTAGTGGAGTGTTCCGTCTTCATTTCTACTGTCACAAAGTCGCCACAAATAAAATTATGCTTGCTTTGTAGCAGTCAAGGGACTGAATCTTTTGGCAATAATTGCCATGTTTTTATCCACTGCTAACGGGTTTTAATCAGTTCAATTACCAGTAACAACTTCAACTATAAAGACCCTAGTTGCTTACGTTTTCTTTAGTTACATGATATATTTATTTGGTACCAGCCAGTGAACGCTTTGTCGCCAATACTATAATCACTTGATTGCTCATTTAACCCAAATTAACACTTTGTGGTGCATCACAATTTTGGTTTCACCAGTTTCGTGGCGTGCCCCTCCCTAATCATATATCACAGAATTGCCACTTCGTAGCAATCGACCCTTCGTTTCTGGCAGGGTATATTTAAAATAACTATTTCAATTTCGTGTATTAAAACTATTTAAATACCATTTAAGTACCATTTAAATATTGAAACTTTGATATTAATTCATAATGTAAAGGCGAATTTTTTAAAATATATTACTAAAAATGTGCAAAAAAAATAAAATTATGTGAGCGAGTGATCAGACCACCTGCTGGGGAAGTTTCGTCAGCAAAAATGTGTATCACTTTAAATGACGTATACGTAATATTAATTCGTTACATGGTAATATGTTTTGCACTGGTCAGGAGTAATTTGCGTTCAACAAATTTGAAGAAAATAAACTTTTGTTTAAATTTTTTTTAAATGAAATTACAGCTATTGATATTTATCTTCATGATTACTTAATTTAAAATATAGTTTTATCACCATAACCGTTATATTTGATGCTGACAAATAGGTAACTTCAACTTGACGAATTTACCCCATATGTACGACAATTTAGCCGATTTTAGTTACTATGGAAATCTGAAAAAAAGAAACTTAAGCAGTAAAACAAATGTATGTTTTACACAATAAGATTAAAGTTAAAATGTTTTAAGCTTCTGCTAAAAAAAATTCCAAAAATAGATTTGAGTTTGTAACGACAGCGATTTAAAAAAAGTTGCGAATGCTCCCCCTTCTACCCTACTCATCTGAAAATAAAATTTATATTTTGTTTACACACGAATAAATGCTTGAGTCTCTGACGTAGCCGAATTTTAAAATTTTTGTTTTGCATTACAATGGTGCAGAGATAAACTCAAACATATAAAAAAAACACCATTAAAAACTTATTTTTTTTTTTTAGAAATGTTGAGGATAAGAAGAAGAATAAACGTTTTTCTTTAAAAAATTATAAACTCTTCTAATTATTAAATCGGACTATACTAGTTTTTGTCATCAGGGATTTTCCATTTAAATTGTATTATTATTTGTGTCATACAATTGTCAGATTGTTTCTATATGATACATTTTCCAACAACCTGCTGCTGTAAGAATCAAACCTGCGCTCTTCTTACATTGCAAACGTAACAATACCACGTCATGACCGTTTAGCGGTCACACCCAAGTATGGCCTCGAATGTAATAAAGCTTTCTTGCCTATTTGCTTTTCTGTTATTGTACATTATACTTAGAAGTGACCAACACTAACAAACACAAATATTCTATTTTTAGACTTTTGTTTATTTTTTTTATTAAAAAAAAAAACTAGCAAACATGTAGAGTAGTTTTGCATTATTGTCCCAAATGTTTAGTCAATGTTCTTTTCTCCACTATCTGAATAAACCTTTCATTTTATTCAACAAAATTTCAAATTTCAGTTATGAAAGTTGTTTAGAAAGTTTATAAATATATATTCTTTCAATATATCGTATAATAAAACTAAAATAATTTAATATTTCACCTAATTGTTTTCTTTAAAAAAAAGAAAATTTACTTTACCTCCCAAAAGTACAACAGAAAATACATCGTAAAACCATTATTTTTATTTCTAAACAAATTCTTTTGTTTTCTGCTGCTTCTCAAAAATAAAACTCTTCTTGTATTTGCAAAATTCGTTTTCTTTTGACCGGCAAAAACTGTTAATTGGGCATTCAAGTGTCAAGTTCATTTTGGCGACATTAGCGTTAACTATAAAAGGGTTTCGTTATAAAACTAAAAATGGTCAATGTTACCAGATGCATTCGCTCGTATGTTGTTGGCTTTTTGTTGTTGGTTTTTATTTTAGCTGTTTGTTGTCTTGTTGGCTGGCTGGCAGGATAGTTTGAATTGTTAAATGGCTGATGGTGCATAAAATGAGATTTATTGCTTACGTTGGCGGTATTTGGTTCAGCGCATAAATTTTCTATCTTTTCTTTCTCTCTCAATTGGTCAAAACAAAAGCTAAATAGTAACAACAAAAACATTAGGCTATAGGCATAGATGTACCAAGTGAACAAATGAAATGTGTTACCATTATACAAACATGATCAAAATACAGTTTATAAGCCGGAGGCAATCAGACTCCACCAAAATACTAACAGGCAATAAAATGCGATTGAACTTCATGTAAAGCTGTAGAATGAAATAATGATCAATTTGGTTGTGTCTACTATGGGCCATAAATTGATATATCCTAAAAAAAAAATTATAGAAAATTTAAAATGCTTTTTTTTTCTATAAATTGATACAATTAAAAAAATAATTGCATTGAAATTAATTGCTGATGATTTTATAACAATTTAATTTAAATTAATTTAATAACTTCTCAAATCATAAAATTTGTTATATTCACTAAAATTTTAATTGAAATAATTCAGTTTTTAATTAAAATAAATATTAAAAAAAAAATAACCACGATTGCAGTAAAAGGCAACTACATAGTTATGGGGAACTTCAAAAATTATCGTCACTTTGAGATAAAATATTTAAAATTCTTTTTTTTTATGTCTTGATTTATCTTTTTTATGCATGTTAGCTGATATTTAAAAATGCTAAATCCATTCCCGTTAATCGTTTATCTTTAACGGCTCAAAAATTATGGCGGTTTTAAGCTTCAAGCACATTAAAAATATTAAAATTGCAGTTTTTGGTTCGATTTCACAAAAGCTACATCAATCTACTGATCTTATTGTATTTATTACATTTTAAAACATAGACAGACTACTTACTCCACCCAGAATATAAAATATACTCACAAAAATTTTTTGTCATGCATTAGATCTTTAAAAGAATTCCTCGATTATTTTTTAAAATATACATTTTTTTGGCTAGTTTAGTGATACGAGGGCGGCTCAATAAGTCCGTGACTTTTTAAATGAAACACAGTTTTTTTTTGCAAAAAAAAAAAAAAATAATTTTTCAACATAATCTCCTGTAGCTCAATACACTTAGTCCAACGTCTTTCTCCAATTTCTGTATCCCTTCCAAAAAATAGAATTTTTCGGGGTCCATAATATAGACATTTGTTTGATCAATAATTTCAATGTTGGAGCTAAATTTCTTTCCACCGAGCCATTTCTTTAGGTTTGGAAATAGGAAATAAATAGTACCTGGTGGCTAACTCCTGAGCATATGGCGGATGGGGTAACATTCGTAGCCCAATTCACGGAATTTTGCAATTGAGACTGCACATCGGGCATTATCTTGATATCTGCACCCATGCATTATCTTGATAAAAAGCAACTTTTTTCTTGGCCATATGGGATCGTTTTTTTTAAATCCTCGCTAAATCGGTACAATGAGTTGGCATAATATTTTCCGTTTATTGTTTTTTGCTTTTGAAGGTAATCGATGTGGATTATACAGCATGTATCCCAAGAAACTGTTGCCATCACCTTATTGGCCGACAAACTTGCCGTGGATTTATTCGTAGCCGGTTCACCCATTGTTTAGACTGCAGCTTGGTCTCCGAAGAGTTTTAATGGATCCATGTTTCATCCACAGTTACAAAGCGCAGCAAAAAATCATTTGAATTGCGGTTAAACAACTCCGAACAATCGTTTGAAGTTGTCACACGATTACGTTTATGGTCAATTGAGAGCAAACGTTTCATCCATCTTGCAGACAGCTTTCTTAAACCCAACTGATCATTTAAAATCGAAACCACACTGCCATATGAAATGCCTATGGCATCAACAATCTGACGCACTTTTACTCTTCGATCGCCCAACATCATTTCGTGGATTTTTTCGACATTTTCGGGTGTATTGACCTCAATAGGCCGTTTAGAACCCGACCACAACGAAAGTCAGAAAACCACATTTTTACCATTGAAATCGATGGTGCAGAGTCCCCATAGTTTTAAGATTTTCGTTGGTTTCGCAAAAACGTTTTTTTTCGCAAAAAATAATGTTTAATGAGCACTCGAAATTCACTTTTTTCCATTTTTAAAAAAATCTACGAGGTTGTATGTTAAACGCAAAATAAATGATTGTATGTTAAACGCACAGTAAATGACGGAACTTGCTCAAAATTTGACAGTATTCTATTAACAGGTGGTACTTGATGGGAGGAGTGTTAGATTTCATATAAGCACGAGGGAAGTTCGAAAAATCACGGACTTATTGATCCGCCCTCGTATTTAGTTGGATTGAGGGTTACTTAAATTTGCAAAATTAAAAATGATATATTTTGATGATTTTTGAGGTTACTTAAATTGTTTTAAAGTCCTTAAAACGTTTTGATGCCTGTTCGGTTTTGGTATTAAGCTCAGTAAATTTTTTTATTTTATGTAAACTTTTCGGAATATATAGAGCGCTTTAGTTGTCAAAAAGCAAAATCTGTTTGGAAAAAACTGCCAATGTACCCTCTATAAATGAAAAAAAAAAAAAATAACCACTGACGATTCCTTTGAGGGGACGAAACGAGGCAGTCTGGCATAACCATTGTGTCCGTTAGATTTTTCACTTTATATACCTAACTATGCACTCAAGAACTGTTTTTTGTATAAAAAATGCGAAACAAAATAGTTAAATTTCGCAAAATTGTTAATGCATTTTTCAGTCAGATGTGGCATTTTACATCGAAAATGACAATTTCAATAAAAAAAAAGTTTATTTTCGTCGAATTTGTTGTACTAAAATTATGGCTGACCCGTGCAACACATAAACCATGTAACAAATTAATATTACGTATACGTCTTTAAACTGCTTAAAAAAAAAAACACAACAAACTTAAGTACAATTATAAAATTTGGTGACATGAAATATGATAATTGATCAATAAATACACAAATTGTGGAAAGGAAAATAGCTCCTTTAAATAAGGTGAAATTCGGCAGTGGCATATGTGATAGTAATGGCGAAATCTCGCCCTTCTACCATATTTGTTTTAATCTCGTTTAGCTCTCGTTGCCCACTTGAATGTTAGAGCAAACTATTTGGTACATAAGCTTGAAAGAAATTGTAGAAGTAATTTAAATATCAAGTATGTCGGTATTTCTGGTCCATAGTGATTAGTGTTGAATATTTAAACACAACAGTAGATCCTTCTTTTTCTAACACAACTTTTTTTTTTTTTTATAAAATTCAAACTATGCATGCTCAGGCAATACAATGTTTAAAATGTATTCACTGTTTGTCTCTATGGACTCTATTGGTTGTCGTTTTTAGTATTCGCCTAGTTTTTCATCTTCTTCTCAGCAATGGTCATTTCCATCCTGTGTTTAAACAATATTGTTGCCAATATTTCTAAAGAGGATTTCTCATGCAATCTTTATGTTAAATTATGTTGGTGTAGTTTTGTATTTGTTGTTGTTTTATTTGTAACAAATAAAATAAATTGCAATATCATTAGCCGTATCATTTTGCAAATTCGCATGCATTTTTTGTCCAGTTTTTTTTTTCCTTCTTCTTCGTTTTTCTCTTAACAACAGCTGCAGGGCATCATAGTGCGAATATATTCATGAATACTGGTATTCATGATATATCGTATATGAAATTGTTAATATACCATTAACCATTTATTTATTTATTAACGATTACTATTTGTGGTGTTTTATTTAAATGTTTGCAAATTTACAGTTTTGGTTAAGTACATTCCAATACAAATTTAATTTGTTGCTTTTGTACTTCGGAATATACTAAAATAATTGCTTTTAAATTAAGTTTAATTTATTATTGGAAATCGAGATGATATTAATATTCTTGAGCGTTTTTCAATATTTTCATATTTAATTCGAAGACTAGTGATGGGTCACCAAAGCTTGAAGAGATATGGACTTTCGCAAATACCCAGTGTTGAAAAGCATTGCCCTATAAAAATAAGTATTTGGTAATGACAAGTACTTACAGTTGGCATTACAAATTACATTACATTCATATGGGGTTGTCGCGAAAAATATTGACATATCATTACTAAACACCTTACGAAAAATCCAATAATATGTGATTACCTACAGTGGAGAGCACTTGCGAGTACATGTAAGTACTTTTTACACCTAAAGATTCTGGTCGAAAAATGTTTGACACTAGAACTAAATTATACTTTTCTAAGGTACGCTGAATCCAAATCTGGTTAGATTCACTCTCCGACATCAGGCGTTTGAGCTATATTAACGAGAAAAGTGTATTTTTTGATCAAAATGCTCTGATTTTTGACCTTCCTGGAAATACATTTTTCATAATACTTGGAACGTCACCTGAACGTAAGGAAGGAAATAAGTTATCTTAAAATTGAAAAACTGAAAAAAATGGCAAGAGCAGTTTGTTCAGGTGACGTTCCAAGTATTATGAAAAATGTATTTCCAGGAAGGTCAAAAATCGGAGCATTTTGATCAAAAAATACACTTTTCTCGTTAATATAGCTCGAACGCCTGATGTCGGAGAGTAGTGAATCTAAAGCCAGATTTGGATTCAGCGTACCTTGTACCTTCAGAAAAGCATAATTTAGTTATAGTGTCAAACATTTTTCGACTTGAATCTTTAGGTGTAAAAAGTACTTACATGTACTCACAAGTGCTCCCCACTATATATGCTTACTAATATGAAAAAAAAAATAATGAGAGTAAAAAAATTTGTTTTCAAAAAACAAAATAAATGTTAGTATTGAGCAATTCCATTTAATATCACCGTGAAATTAATCGATGTTTTCCGATTTTGATAAAATTTCGTGAGTGTGCGGTAGTGAGCGCAGGTATTAAAAAAAAATATTTTTTTTTTTTTAAACTCTGGCAACCCTATAGCTTCAAATTGTGGGGTAGGGAATTCACTTAAAAGGTCATAACTTTTGATGTGTAAAAAATATCGACAAATTTTGCATAAGAACGGCTAGGTTTTGGGGTATAAAAAATTAAATAAAAAAAATTTACACATTTTTGAAAAATAAAAATTTTTGAAAAAAAAACATTAAAATCAATTTTTGGAAAAAATCTATTAAGTTTGTATAAAACAAGCTTCACATATGTTCTAAATACCCTGAAACACATTTTTTAAAATGAAAAATTTTTGAAAAAAAAATTTACAATCAATTTTTGGAAAAAATTCATTTTTTTAAATTTTTATACAAATAGCTACACATGTGTTCTAAATACCCTAAACATTTCAGAGTGGAAAGCTCCTACTTAGTGAGATATCAGAAAAAATGTAGAAGTATGTGCACCAGAAAATTTGAAACTATAAGGTTGCCAGAGTTTTCCAAAATAAAAATTTTTTTTTAATACTTGCGTTCACTAACAAAATTTTATCAAAATCGAAAAACATCGATTAATTTCACGGTGATATTAAATGGAGTTGCGCTATGACAAATAAAAAACACTAATTGGTAATAAATGTAATAGAAGATGAAAACAATCTTGTTGGGATCAGCGCTATAGGGAGTGCCGGAATTTCGACCTAAGGCTATCTTCAACCACATTGTAATCCACTAACTACAAGAAACTCAAAATTTGATCAGCCAACTACAGAAAATTGGTGATGTTAATTGATTACCCGAACAGTATGAGTTATTTTCGTCTTTTCTTACAAGCTTTGCCAACAGCTTTAAGTCTTAAAGCTTTTTATTTGGCAGGGTTGCCAGTACAACTGCTAATGATACCATTACTGGGAACGAATTAGGAATCCGGCATGTATACTAATATTTAAACACACCATATAGTTGATTGTTTCTTCTCAGATTTTTTATTGCATGGTGCCTGAATGTTTGATTTTGCGAATTTGGTATGCATTGTTGATCTTTTAAAATTGCAGTTCATTTTGAATTGTCAAGTTTGAGATCATAATTAAATATTACTATGACAAATAGAAAACACTAATTTTTAATAAATGTAAGCGAATAATAAATGTAATGATTCACGTCAGTGTATTTGTAAACATTAGTAAAATTCGTCTGCGTTTTGTATTTATTTGAACGAATCTGAACAGCAAACCCATATGGAATTAAATATCGTACCGAGGTAATACATAAATCTTTTTTAAATATGCTGATGAATAGACTTCTCTGGATTTCAGTAGGAAGAATATCTCAATAAGATTCAAGGATTTACTCCTTTAAAATATGTTCTTAGACCTGGCAGTTTTACGAGATTTGAAAATCTTATGTTTGCTGTAGAAATATGTAAATATTGTATTGATCTCTAATTTGGTACTGTTAAATTTTTTTACCATGTACTTTCATTTTTATATATAAAAATTTGAAAACCATGAAAAATTCGAAACAGTGTTTTATTTAATTTGAAAGCAATCATATAGAAAATTCGGTTTAATGCACTAAATATGCTGTTCTAATATGGTATACATAACTGCAAATGCATGTGTACAGACAGAATTTCCTGGACGTGATTCAATAAAATTTTTTCACTAAGCTAATGAAGTTTTATTTACAATGAGAATGAAAAATTTCTTAAAGTTTATGAAAAAGCTTCATAGTTTTAATGAAATTATTTTTAGGAAACACTGCATTAGTTTATTGAAAAGTTTCAATGTTCAATTCCAGTGATAATTCACAGATCTATTGCAAAAATTGATATCATGCAGATAATTCTCTCAGTGTAGCGCACACAGAGAAAAGAGCATAGTATAGTAGTTTAAGAGCATCATGTTATGATTCTAATGTCTAACAATCATAATATGATCGGAGAAATCATATTATGATTCTAAATGAAGCCGAAATCATATGTATAATGATTAGGATCATAATATGTTCAATCATATCTTTCTCTGCATGCTGTAATCAAAAAATGTGACAGTACACCTAACTACTCAAATTCTGTTGCGGGCTAATTCGTTTATCACAACGAATCTGTTCTCTGTGTGTAGATATAATCAAGTCTTTTTTATGGCTATATAAAAACAAAAGTCCATCACTCTCAATGATTCGCAAGATGTTGAAGTCATATCCGAAAGAAATAAATATCAGTTTTTTATCCGAAGGGGTTTGGCCAGGTCGCCAGGGGGAGAATTTTACCCTTATTTCCCCTCTAAGATGGAATATTCAAAAATCCCGAAATTTCCAAAAATCCAAAAATTAGCGGAAGTATTCGCTGGCAGATTGACCTCTATGCCAAATTCCTAGCTCCATCAGCATAGGCTTGGCAAATGTTGAGTCAGTCAATAAGTGAGTGAGTAACGTTCTTCTTTTATATATATTTTTATATAAGTACTGGTCTTGTCCTTAGATTTCAAACGAAAGAAATCAGATTTATTGCATTTGCAAGTTTTTATGTATAAAAAAACAATATGAAGATGCGTGAAAGTTTAAAGTGATTTCGCGCAAAAACTGTACCATACATCAAAAAATAAAGTACGGCATTGAAATTAGCATGCCCGAAATATATGGAATTGATGGTAAGAACCCTATTAATTTGTTTGTGTCTTGCCACGTAATTTTAGATCATTATTTTTAATACGAATTTAAAAATACTTAAGAAGATTTAAACGTAACAAAAAATATGGCTTAGATTTTAAAGTGACTGACTACTTAAATTTCAACAATATAAAAAAACGCATTAAAAAACTCATTATACCTGTTTGAAGGTTAATACTTGATCATTAGACAGACATATTGGAGCCATAATATGCAAAACTTAAACAAACAACATTAAACAAATTGCAAAAAAAAAAACTTAACTGCACAAATAAAATAAACGACATTTTAATTCAAATTAATGCTCCAGTTTACGTGAAAAACATAATAAAGTTGCGTTAACATACTTATACTTTATACTTATACTTTAACATATTTATATATACAAAATTATTTATAATGCGTATAAAAGATAAAAAAATCAATGAAAACTAAAATTTAAATATCATTGGATTAAAAATGCATTCAAAATATATATATAAAAAAATATTGTCGGTGAATATCGTTAATTATATCTCCTACACACAATGGCAACTCAATAAAAACTGCATAGTTTAAAAAAAAAAATTATATTGCACATTTAAAATGCTAGAAATTTAACTTCGATTAGTGGAACAAAAATTTTTTTGGCTAACCGAATTTATGTAGTTCAACGTACTATCGCCGTTTCTAAATTTTAATACTATTGTTGCAACCCATCATTTATATACAAATTCCGAATTTTATTGTTACAATTGAATATTTTATGTTTATGACCTATGGGGAATGCGTTCGGTTCTGCGTGTGCCACAGGATCAGTCACTTCGTGCGAGAGACCAGTCCTCTGCTAAACCCTACCCTATGTAAACAATGGCAACATTGGCTTGTCATAGGATGGGGTCATTAGTTCTGCTTTAAATTACATAGTGGCATGCCACAGGACTAACCAAAGATGGGCACTACCACAAAACTGTCGCAAAAGGACCATGTCGTATAAAATAAACGAAAACTGAACAGCTTCCCATGGGTAAAATTCTGGCCAACTGTATTTTTCTTGTTCATAAGCATTCTGGTTAAGTGGTATGTACCTTCCTTCACCAGTCACAGGATCGGTCAGTTTTGGACAATTGACACTGCTTAACCCACTTCAGTATTAAATTATACCAGTCCTGTGACAAGTCCTTCATTAACCCCGTGACTTTTAACCTCTTGCCTAAACCCTATTTAAATACGCTTTTTTAAAATTGCAACCTTGAATACCCAAGTAAAAAAAAAAATTATATGGGCCAACATCAAATTATATATAAATTAGATATGCAATGATATCAAATTTATCAAAAAAAAATTAGAACATATCGAAAGTACATAAAATTGTAAGGATTTTCATACAATTGTATCGAATTAGATAGAACTCAATGCAATTAAATACAAATTTGTGTAATTTGATGTACAGGGAATTCAGAAAAAATGTTCCCTCAATCAGTTGTGGTTTTTTGTGTTTTTCGATTTTTTTTTTTAAGCAACCCGTCAAATTCAAATTATTTTATAAAATAATAAGGGGTGATTAAAAAATATCAGTAGTGTTTATTAATTTTATTTCTTAATTATTAATTTTATTTCTAAACAATTTTCCGAATTGACTTTCTCCATTGAGCGAATATATGAAATTTTTCTTGGAATGCCCATATCACATTTTCAATATTTCCCTGTAGTTTATAATATTTTTGAACTAAAAATTGCCGTTGCTCAATGAAAAACATTTTGAAGATTTTATAATTTGTTTCTTTATATATTATTTTCCTGACTTTTTATTTATATTTTTATTTTCATTTTTTAATCATCTTTTATATTTTATAAAATAATTTGAAGATTACGGGTTGCTTTAAAAAATAAAACAAAAATCACAACTGAATGAGGGAACATTTTTTCTGAATTCCCTGTATATTAAATAAATAAAATTTCAACCGAATTTTGTCCCCATACAAATTTATTATTATTTTATATAATAAAAGTTTCAGACACATATTGGAAACTTACTCATTTAAAAACTAGTTTCATAAAAGGTATGACGCTTTTCGTTAATTTAAAAGAAAAAAATTTAGTTTACTTCGTAAAGAAAAGTTTCATTAGTTTACTCAAATCTTCATTTCGTCCACTAAAATTCTCTCTGTATAAATAGTACTAAAAATCTGGGTTTTTCTCTTCCACGGCATGGGGAGGAGTAGGAATATTTAAAAAAAAAAATGTGCACCATTATTTTTCCTAAAAATTTATCGAAGCTTAAACTAATAATTTTTAGTTAGAAGAACTTTTTAAAATTTTTAGGAATTTCTGTGGGCAAAAATTATCGAAAACTAATATTCTTGAAGGAAACAAGATAAAAATAATATTCAGAACAGTTGAAAAAGCTGCTAAAAATTAGTTAAAAATGATGATGCGGAAATCTTTGCTCAAATTATCAGAACAAATAAAGTCGTTAAATTTACAAAATATTAGTTATATTCGAGTTGAATTTTAGTTAATAGAAAATAGCAATTTACTCTGCTAAAATCAGCAGCAATTTTTCCTTTATATTTGTAAACAAAAAAATTGCAAAAACAAACTTGTAATATGAATAAAGTTTTTATTGTATTAACCAACCGTAAATTAAGTTTAATTCAAAAAAGAGAAAGTTTTACTTAAATCAACAGAAATTGTTGCTTAAAAATTGAAAACGTCCGATTTCAGAACTCCAGGTTTTACTTCGCATAAGCAAAACCATAAAATACTTCGAATTTTGTGATTAGGTTAGGTTAGGTCGAAAAGAGGATTCGGAGAAGGGAAATACTTCCCTTAATTTTGTGATTTATTTTGTATACTAATATTTATTTGCTGACTTCAGCAGATTTATTTGGTAATTTCAATTATATGAAATTTAGCTTAAATATTACTAAAATGAGCAGAAATTGTTCCTAGAAAATTTAAAACTTCCGATTTCAGAACGCCAGATTTTAATTCCCATAAAAGTAATCATAAAAGTCTTTGAAACTGAAAATGAAAATTATTCAAGTTCGAGGTCATACTCTATATATCACACTACTTGTGCGACCACAACAAATGACGCTGATCGTTCTGGACACCCAACTAAGGTCAAGACACCCGAAAATGTCAAAAAAATCTTCGATATGGTGTTGGCCGATCGAAGAGTAATAGTATGTGAGATTGAGCCATTTCATATGGCAGTGTGGTTTGATTTTAAATGATCAGTTGGGATTAAGAAAGCTTTCTGCAAGATGGGTGCTGCGTTTGCTCTCAATTTACCATAAACGTAATCGTGTGACAATTTCAAAGGATTGTTTTGAGCTGTTTAACCGCAATTCCAATAAGTTTTTGCGGCGTTTTGTAACTGTAAATGAAACATGGATCCATTACAATACTCCGGAGACCAAGCAGCAGTCTAAACAATGGGTTTCTTCGGGTGAACCGGCTCCGAAGTAGGCCAAGGTAAATTTGTCGGCGAATAAGATGATGGCAACACTTTTTTGGGATGAACGCAGGATAATCCACATCGATTACCTTTAAAGGAGAAAAACAATAAACGGCGAATATTATGCCAACTTATTGGACCGATTTAACGAGGATTTAAAAAATAAAAACAACCCCATATGGCCAAGAATAAAGTTCTTTTTCATCAAGATAATGTACGAGTGGACACGTGTGCAGTCTCAATGGCAAAATTCCATGAATTGGGCTACATATTTGTACCTCATCCGCCATATTCTCCGGATGTAAGCCCCAGTGACTATTTCCTATTTCCAAACCTAAAGAAATGGTTCGAAGGAAAGAGATTTAGCTCCAACGATGAAATTATTGATCAAGCAAATGCCTATTTAATGGACCTCGAAAAATCCTATTTTTTGGAATTTATACAAAAACTGTATTGAGCTAAAAGGAGAATATGTTAAAAAATAACTATTTTTTTTTTTTGCAAAAACAACTTTGTTTCATTCAAAAAGTCACGAACTTATTGATCCGTCCTCGTAGGATATTGTCCTAACAAATAATCTATAGAGTTTCTGTTTTCAAATTTATTAATGGACCCTTTCAGGAATGTGTTGATAGCTCTATTTCGGGAATTTTCTAGGTTCACATCATCAGAACACGTATTGAAAGAGGTAACAATCCAATGCAAAACATCAAGTATTCATATAAACTAGTTTCCTTACTAAATGAGAGCTAATATATATATGCACTCGAAGTTAAAGATTATCTCCATTGATTAAAAAATAAAATGAAAATTTGTTTTTTGTGTGTATGTCTACCTTTGGTCAATATTGAGTACACGTTTTTTTTGTTTTTTCTCCGTTTTATTTTTGCATTTATTTTTAAAAACAAAATGTACAGGGGGAGTAGTAAACAAGGACATACTTTGTCTTTTATACAAGTTTGTTATAATTTTTATTAAAAAATAAAAATTATGCTTTTTCTACCTTTAATTGCGCAATGAAAATAAAAAAAAACTAGAGCTCTATATTTAAAAGATAAATAAAATACAGAGTTGTCTGTCTTTTATTTGTCTTTTTTATTTCCCTTGTTGATGTTGTATGTGCATCGAAATGCTATATGTCAAAATTTTATAAAATAAGCACGAATTTTTCCAAAGCATTCAATATCTTAATCATTGCTAAAAAAAAAAAATATTTTTTAAATTATTTTATTAATATATTTACACATTATAAATTATAAGTTTGATATAATTTTTATTATTTTTTTATCTTAAATAAAAGAGTAGATCATTAGCATAGAGCACGTTTAGACACATAAAGACATTATGTCTTACGACATTTAAAAAAAAAAAAATTATGATTTTGGGCAATAACTTCTTTTTTATCGTCATAACGCCCAAAGAAAAAAGTTTTGGATTTTCTGTCATTGATTTGGTCGTTATAACATATTAACATCCACAATTTTGGGGGATATGCGGACATTCGGGCAATATGTCATTTTGGTTTTTGGGTAATACAACTTTGGGGAATATAACGGTACGCCCTTACTTCATTTGTGTTGCATGGACTATTTTTGGGAGTTATTTCATTTTTATTCTTGGAAATGGCGCTACGAAATAACCTCCAATGAAATAACACCCAAACGACAAAATGAAATAACCCCCAATGAAATAAATCCCAAAAAAAATGAAATAATACCCAAAAGAAATGAAATATTCCCCAAAGGTGAAAATGAAATAACACCCAAAATTTGGGGGTTGTTTCGTAATGAAATAACTCCCAAAGGAAGAAATGAAATAACCCCCAATGAAATAAGATCCAAAGAAATGAAATATGTCCCAAATTTTTTTTATTTTTTGTTTTTATATATTTGATTAGATGGGGTGCAATAACGCCTTACGAAATACGGCCTTAAAGGCTTTATTTCTCAATGGAAAGTGAAATAAGGCCTTTATTTCCAAAAAGGTTTTATTGCACTTTGAAAGTGAAATAAAGCCGTAAAGGTCTTATTTCACTTAAATTTTTTTTTAAATGAAGCAATAAAATATCTTATTCTTATTCTTCTTATATTTTATTGAACAATTATAAAAAAATTTCATATTAACAAAAATTAATAGAACATTAATAATTAATCCCACTTCTGGAAACGAAATAAATCCCACCAAAATGAAAAAAAAATCACTTTAATCATTACACATTTTCGCAAATATGATGATAAGCAAAAATTAATAGAACATTAATAATTCAAAAAAAAATTTAACTGCAACAATATTGAAAATCTTTGCTTTATAAAGTTTTTCTGCGTGGCGGCCTGCGGCCGCTCTTTGGGGTTTTCTCCTCCATGGGACGCGGCAGATGGCTTCGCTGAATAAAGTTTCCCTGCGCGCGTCACACTAGGGAAGATAATGAGAAAACTGTATTCAGCGAAGCCACCTGCCGCGTCCTATGGAGGAGAAAACCCCTAAGATCGGCCGCAGGCCGCCACGCAGAAAAACTGAACAGTGTAACAAAAGAATCAAAAAATACAAAATAAAGGCTTTATTGCACCATTGGCTAAATTTCAATAAAGGCCTTATGTCACTTTCAAAGTGCAATAAAGCCCTTTTCGCAATAAAGGCCTTATTTCGTAAGGCGTTATTGCACCCCACCGTAACAAATATTAAAAAAATTTCACTTTTAGCAAAATGAAATATCCCCCAAAAAATATGAAATAACCCCCAAAATAATTGCATATGAAATAATCTCCAAAGAATTTAAATTTTGGGCTTTATTTCATTGGGGGTTGCTTCATAATGAAATAATCTCCAAACCGTAAGATGAAATAATCCCCAAAAAAAATGAAAAAACCCCCAAACAATTTTACACAATTTTTTTGGGGGTTATTTCATTTTTGGCCGTTGGGGGTTATTTCATTGGGGGTTATTTCGTAGCGCCTTGGAAATTATTTCTTGATGAAATAACAACCAAAACCTAGGATTTGTTTTTTTGGGTTTGGAAATTATTTCATTTTTTTAGAATTTATTTCACTTTTTCGAGACGGAACTTATTTCATTTGTTTAGAATTTATTTCATTGGTAGCTTTTGCACTGGGACTTTTTGCATGTGGGACTTATTGCATAGAGCCGTTTTTGTTTATAGACAAAACAAGAAAAATAAAAAGAAGGAAAAAAACAAAAAACGTGTATTGAATATCCACCAAATGTGGACCTTGCACATAACAAACAAGTTTGCAATTTATTTTTTGATCAATGCTGATAATCTTTAACTTTGAGCTCATATATTAGTTCTCCTGTAGTGAGTAAACTAGTTTATATGAAACGTGTTATAATGACGAGAACCTAGAAAATTCCCGAAATAGATCTATCAACACATTGCTGAAATGGTCAAATAATAAATTTGAAAACAAAAAAACTCTATAGATTATTTGTTAGGACAATATCCTAATAAAGAAATATAGAGCATGGCCTCGAATTTGAATAATTTTCATTTTCATTTTCATTGCATTGTAAATTATTTATAAACACAAAAACCACGTATTATAGGCATTCAATTCATAATCTTTTTACTTTTTTTTTTTAAAAAAACTCTTGAATATTTTTTATAGATTTATTTTTAATTAGTTTATAATAAAACCATTTGCATAAATGTTTCTAAATATTTCTCTTATACA
This sequence comes from Delia radicum, assembly GCA_021234595.1. Lineage (NCBI taxonomy): Eukaryota > Metazoa > Arthropoda > Insecta > Diptera > Anthomyiidae > Delia > Delia radicum. The sequence goes on from CM037851.1 coordinate 77,068,022, forward strand.
ACCAAATTAATATTAAAAAATACACTTTTGTAGTTTGTAATTGATAATATGCTAACTAAACGCGGGGATCGTGGGTATAATTGACACCAGAAGCGCTATTCTGTTATTTTAAAGAGTAGCGCGTCATAGCCAAGTTATGTTGTTTTAATTTTGGGTAAGTGTTATGGGAACATCGAGGAAAAATAAATTTTGTTCACTCATAATAGTCCCTGCATAAAAAATACGAAATTATTGTCAGAACTACAAAAACTTTTGTAAAATGTACAAATTTTCGTTTATTTTTCAAAAGAATTGGTTATTTTTTTGTAATTTTTTTGTAATTTTACGCATGGATTATTATCAGTGTATTTAGCAACAATTCGTGGATTGAAATTTTTTTGCAAAGTTTTCCCCTCAATGAGTTGTGCTGGATCCGTCACTGTTTAGTCACATAATTTTCCTTGGAATTTATTTTTAAGCTATATAAGTTTAATATAATATGAAATTTAAGAACAAATTCCAAGGAAATTTATTTGTCTAAATAGCTTTTAAAAAAGTTATTTGTGATAATGAACATCCAAAGAATCAAATCGGAATGCTTCCAACCTATGACAAGCCTATATTAAATTCATTGATCAAAATACTTAATTAGAAGCACTTTTGGATCCAATTATATTTGCTGTGTTCCGAATAGAATTTGCCTAAATATAAAAAAAAAATTAAAATAAAAAACAAAGTTTTCTGCTAATTTTAGCACTTGGTTTTGAAAAATTAGAAAAATGTTTTGCTGAAATCAGCAACAAAAATTATTACAAAATTCTGTAATTTGTGAAATTAGTATAGCAAAAATTGCAATTAAAAAAATATATTGTATTAAAAATTATTACAAAAACAGTAAAATGGAATTGACAATATTTTACAGATTGTTCTACTAACTTTTTTGCCTGAGTGTACTTACAATTAAATTAGTGAATTATGATTAAATTTTGTTGGTTTCAAAGGAATTATATATTGTACTAAAAATTATTACAAAAATAGTAAAGTGGAATTGACAAAATTTTTCAGATTTTTCTACTAACTTTTTTGTCTGAGTGTACTTACAATTAAAATTAGTGAATTATGATTAAATTTTGTTGATTTCAAAGGAACTCCAAACAATTTATTTTCTGTGTGTGCAACAAAAGTACGGCAACCCCAAAGAAAACCATGAAATTTTTAGCGAAATAATCTGCTAATTCAGTAAAACTGAATTGTACAGCAACCAAATACTTTTGTAGACTTTTTTTGTTAACACTACCCAGCAAAAATAAACTGGATTTGGTAAGCAGTAACTAAATTTTATGCATCCAAAATAGCGTTTCACCATATTACATACTATAAAGCAATTAGGGAAGGCATTCTGAAGTGCTTCCCAAAATTCCTTCTTTGAAGCAGTGAATTGATGTTGTCAACATTAAAAAAAGTGCTTCTTATTGCCTAAGAAGGCATGCATTTATTGCTTCTAAGAGCACATGGAAGAAGCGCTTTACACATGCTTAAAAAAGACATACCAAGCGGGACATCGCGAACAAAAATCATGCCTTCTTTATATGCTTTGAAAGCACTTCGTAATTAAATAATGCCTTCCGGAAGCACTTCTCGGCAAGTACTAATTGTTGCTGGGTATATTCATAAGATGATTAGATGTTTATCAAAAATATGTTTTTATTTTTCAAAAATAGGCCTTTTCAATGTCATTTTAACCAAATAATTTAAGTCAATTTAAGTTGTTTTGTCAAGAGTCCACTTATTTTAAATGGCCAAACTAATATTTATTAAAAACTAAAATATATAGTAATACCGTTAAAATTTTCAAACACAAAACACTCAATAGCCCAAAAACTATGCAAATTTTATACAAAACAAAAAATTTTCAAAATGTTTTATCTTTGTTTTGACTCTACTAATAAAACAAACGTTCATTTCACATAATAAAAAAAAAATCGTTGAGGGGAAAAAACTTATTGATTTGATTGAAATTTTCGATAAAAATCTGACAAATTTAAATTAATTGTATAAATAATTTAGTGAAAAAAAGTTACACTAAAACACTCAAACTTGTACTAAAGCTGAAACTAATATTGATGTCTAATCTGTTTAATAGCATTTAATAGTTAAAAGTCGGTGGGGTATTAGTTGTTAGTTTTAAATGACCATTATATAAAAAAAAATGTAGGCAAAAGCAATTACGGTTTTATAGCCACCTTTTTAGTTTTAGTTTTTGGTTTTGTTTTGGTTTTAGTTTTTTTTTTTCAAAGTATAAATAACACTTCTAAGTTTTAATCAAAATATGACAAAATTAGCCAAGATAATCTAGAAAATCTTTTGAGTGTAACAAATTTAATTTAAAGCATTCAAATTTGCTATTAGACTAATGTTTTTTTTCACAATTTTTATTTTAATAAATAAATTTGTTTAGCGATTAATATCTAGCACTTGTTTTGTGAGTTTTTTTTATGTATTTGCCATTAAAGCAAAGATGTGCAATCATTAATCAAAATGTAGGTCAATCAAAATAGTGTTAAAATACAAAATTTAAAAAAAAAAAACTTTATAATAAACTCCAAATTAACTTAATTTAAATATTAAATTAGCATAAAATTTAACATCCTTGGGAGCCATCAGTTGGCCTATACAGCTGTTAAATAATATGTTAAGCAAATGCCTTTAAGTAATTTCAGTCATTTTATTGATTGCACAGTGCAATAAATTGTTAATATTCCAATAAGTTTTTTGTTTAGAATTCTGGTGCCGAATTATTATCCGCTTTCTTAGCCCCTAGCAATATATATCTCATGTTTTTTATATAAATTTTATAATATTTCTCATGTTTTTTATACACAGTAAAATAAAGTGCCAACCGAATTACCAATAATTGCCATAACCAATAAATTCGGCTACTACAAATATAATCAAATGTGACTTCTAAATGTTTTTATGTGTTGCAACTAAAATTCAGTTGTATTAACTGTTGTTTGTTGTAACACACAATTATTCTGTTGTGGTAACTGATTTTCGATGTAGTAACTGAGTTTCAGTTGGAAATTGACAAAAGTTTTCTCTATGTGTAATTTCTTAAATTTTGGGATTTTTTCCTTTTTTGATAAGGAATTTTTATTAAAATTTAATGCTAAAATGTAATGCTAATTTAATAAAACAAATCAGAGGTTTATTTAAAAATGTCATGATCATTCCCAGTAAAAAACGCTGCTTAAATGAAAGCAGGTTTATAAGGGAGTAAGCCGAAAAGAATCCCTTACAAATCTGCTTACATATGCTATGATTTTTATATGGCGAATTCCCAGTTGGAAGCATTACTTTTGGGCAAAATAAGCGGGAATTTCAGCGCTTATAAAAATCAGTGATTTCACGGGTTTCAGTAAAATCATATTTCATGTCTACATTATTACGATTTAAAGTAATAATATGAATATACATAATTTATTGTACATAAAAGTCTACATATATTAGTTTTTAGATGTTAGCATTTTTGACATATAATATAATTATTTTATTTTTTTTACCGCTCCACGTACTAGCTCTTCAGAAACAGTTAAATGACTAATTATTTTTATTTCATACTCGAAAACACCAAACACAATCGGAAATCACTTGGGAAAATTGGTACTGATCGTATATAATCCACGATATTAAACTTTCTGCATTACAATCTGCATCCTTATAAGCGATAAGGGTAAGCTGGTTGCAACCTGCATCCTTGTTAGGGAAACAGTAAGCTCAAAATTTTTGTTTGTTTATTTTTATACGAAAATTATTCGTTTCTTTTGTTGCTTTAAGCTGAAGCAAAACTTCAATTACAAAAAAATTGAATTGCAATTCACAAAATATCAATTACAAATTACATGTAATTGTAATTGAAATAATATCAATTACTAATTACATGCAATTGTAATTGAAAAATGCGAATTACAATTACATGTAATTAAAAAAAAAGGAATTGGGTTTAAGAAGTAATGATAAGAAAAATGTAATCATTACATAAAAAATAATTTAACTTCGAAAATGTATTCAATTACAATTATAATCAATTACATATAACAGCAATCAATGATAATGAAAATAATAAAAAAAAGGATGACAATAACGATAATGAAAATGAAAATAGCAACAATCACAATGAAACCAATTAAAAAAATGATAATAATATTATTTTTAATACTAACAGCGATCTTTTTTATATATTAAAATAAGGCGTAGTATTATATTTAATAAAAAACCTCTGAAATTCAATAAATGCTCTTTTTTTTTAGTTTAAGTTTCTTCAAATATAAATTCCACTTTGGGTTCTTGAAGAGGGATGAACGCATTTTTTTGTTTTTAGTACCACTGCTAGGCCTGTGTCATTATTTTGGAATGCATAACGTATTTTTAAGAAAAATTTTATTAGCATTAAAAAAAAATATTTTCCAAAATTGTCATCAGTTAATCTTTGTCGCAGAGGTGTTAAAATGATGCCAGCAAAAGAAAAAGTTCTTACTACTGGTGCTGAAGATGTTTAAGGAGTATTTGACCGCTGAAAGTGTGATATTTTTTCTAACATTGTAGTGAAGAATCTATGTCCTGCAAGTAAGCCCGAAGTTTAATTTCAATATCACTAAATATCCTAAGTTTGATCTACAGTATATAAAATAAAATTAATGTGAATTATTTATTATAACAGAATTGTCGTATAATATATCTCTAAACAAGATATACTACTTGACTGTAAATTTTAATCGAAAAGTACCTTCAATATCTTCGTCACCAACATCGAAAACAGACGAAATATTTGAATTATTTGTTTTAGCTACTACACTTTCAAAAGAAACTAATTTGTAGTTCCTACTGTACTGAAGAAAAATATATTTCATAACTTCCTTTGTTTTATGTGAAAAATTAGGTATAGCCTTAAACCATTTCAACTTAATGTTTGGATGGGACATTGAAGTCACAATTGCGTCATAACACTCATCAGTCAACACAAACAACTGTAGAAATTATTTCAAAAGGTTTTCTTGAATTGTGGTTGCTGCTTACTTTAAAAATATTAGATTACCACTAAGTATATTTTCTGTTTTAACTTTCAGAGTCACTTACCAAGGAATTAATATTCCATAATAAATTTCTCGTTCACTTTGCAGAAAATCTAAAATTTCTGCAAATGGTTTCATGACAATGTAATATTCTTTCAAATATGTAATATCAACTACCGAGAATTTCGCAGTTGTGAACAAAGTTCATTTAAAAGGGATTCCTTTAGTAAAATATGTTGCACAGGATCATATAGCCAGTTTGACCGAGTGACACACGGAGTTTTGAATGAAAAGCCAATCATTTTGCTTATAGTATCAGAGCACTTAGGTCTATTTGCTTTTTTCCAAAGAGCATTACATTTTAAAAATGTCTGAAAAGTAAATGTGTAAAAATGTGAATTTCATTATTATGACAGTTATTTTATAAAAACAACTGAAACCAACTACAGTATTTTTTAATAGCTGTTTGAAGCAGTTATTTTATTATTTTAAAGCAATTCAATTTTTATATCGTATTACTCTGCGATAAAAGAAAAATAGTACTTTCGAATAAAAATTAATAAAAGAGAACATTTTATTTTTCTTAGTTATTGTAACTAACCATTAAAAACGCATTTCGGTGTATATATTCCGTTTTTTATCTCTACCTAAATTTACCTCATCTCTAAACACATCAGTAGTTTTAGATAACTTAATGGTTCAAAAATGTAATTAATTACAGATATGTTAAATTATTTTCCTTTAATTACAATTACAAATAACATGTAATTTGCAATTCAAAATTTTTAATTTCAATTACATGTAATTAGTAATTACATTTCTTCCAATTACAATTACATGTAAATGTAATAGATTTTTTTAATATGACAATTACAAGTAATTGTAATCAGCGCTTTTGGTTTATCCTGCTTCTAAAAACACGAAAATTTTTTACTGGGTTGTTGTACTACGGTACGTATGAATAATTTTACATATAAATCCATATAACTAATACGTATGAAAACGATATATCGCACACCTAGTTCAAAAGTGACTCAACTCAAAATTTAATTTTTTCGGGTTTATTTGATTAAACTATGCGCACTACACTTGTATATCTAAAAAATATCAGTGTAATGTAACTGTTGCTAAAAAACAGTTATGTCATTTTTTACATTTCAATTTTTGAGTTGAGTCACTTATGAACTAGGTGTGTATAGGTACAATATTGTTTACATAGGCTGTCCCCTTAAAACTTAAACTTAAAAAACGTTACTCATAGAACTACTGAATATTGCAAAAATAAGAATACATTTTTTGAAATAAATCTTTAGTACGTAGCAGCGACTGATGATATTAATATAGGTAGATTTTGACCAAAAACAAATTGAGTGTTTAGATTTAAGAGTTATCTTAATTTTGTATACGACTTTAATTTTTATATATAAGACTTCTTTAAATTAATCAAAAATTATTTAATTTTCGTAATTTTAGTAAACATATATTAAAGTATGAGGTCAATCTCTTTGTTTAATAAATTTTGTTATATATTTTCTTTGATATTTCTTCATCCTTTGGATGACTTCTTCAGGAAAAACTTATAGGATATAATAAAATAAACAAATAAAACATTATACACTGTATATCATTTTAAAATACGAATAATAACATAAATCACTGTAACACAAAACAGTAATAATTAAACGACAAAGACCTACAAAAACTGAGTAACAATATTTAGACTAACAATAAGACGAACCTCGACATTTATTATTGTAATTTTCGTATTAAAAATTCAAAAATTGTTTTTTTCGGACTTTCTATATTTTCATATAGTTTTTAGCTAAAATATTGTTGTTTTAGCTACTAACTGAAACTTTAACTGACACATTTATTGTTGTTTCCCATATAAATTTTCAACTTAACGGTTTGCTAAATTTTAACTGAACATTCAGTAATCGGGCCTTAGTGTATAAACTGGCTGATTTGGTAAACCTGATTACAACATCAAAACTATTGTAAAAGCAACAATTTTTACATAGCAATATACTTTGTATATCATAATATGTAGTTTGTGTGTTTGTTGTATTACAATATGTAAAAACAAATATATTCCAACAAAAAATGTTTGTATGAGAGGAGCCGTAGTAGGCAAATTTTTCAAAAATGTTTTAATTTTTGTATTAAAACTGTACAAACAGTTTTTTCGGACTTTCTATATTTTTATATATTCAGTTGGAATATTGTTCTACCTCAAGTTCAAAATCTAATATGATTTTGTCATATTGCATGTTATTTGCTGCTTTTCAAATTGTTTGATAATTTTCTTGATAGACAATACAATTGTTTCATAGTCATCACCCCAATCTTCAGTTGTCCACAAAATAAAACGACAATTTGCTTAATTCAAACCGAGGAATTACATACAACAGACAAAATCAACTCTATGGGCATTTGTCTGCTTAGTGTTATTAAAAATATTGTTTAACTTTTACTCTTTTAAGCCCACGATATGCGCAAAAATGTACTTTATAAAAACTTTAATGGATTAGGTAAGGCAACTTTTTTAACGACCTCGGAAGAGAATTTTATCCTCTTTTTTAAATTTGCGAAAACCGCTAAAAGTTTTATCGCTAGTTTTCTTAAACTTAAAAAAACGAAAACTAAAAATTTTTTAAAAAGTATTGAAAAAAACGCTAAGTACTATCCCAGGAAAAAATTACACATTCCAAAAAGAAGGTGATGCCCACACTTGCTTACATATCTCATTGCCAAATTTAGTAACTGCAATACCAAACTCATTCCAACGATAGAGTCAAAAAAGCAAGTAGTATTGTAATCAATTCTTTAAATTTAAACCAGAAAGCATGAACTCAATAACAAAGTAATTATTACTTAAAAGAAAATAACAATGTTATGTACTTATATGTATAACTTTTTGTACTCAAGAAGTAATCATATACTTTTTCTTAAAAACAGGACGTTATTGGAAGTAGTTCCTAATTTTGAAAAAAGTAGTTATACAATTTTAAAGAATTTATCTCATATATTTTTTCAAACAATTTTTTATTTCCAGGAAAATAATACTAAAAACAGAAATTGCATGTTGCGTAAATTTTGTTTAACTGTGGTTAGGTATAAATTAGGGAAGCGCACATGAGTGGAAAATTGTGAGTGGAAGTTGAAATTACTGACGCTATCGTGAGTGAGTGTAAAAAAAATATCGAGGGTGATTGTGCGTGAGTCATATTTTTGTTTTTCAATTTTGAATTGTTCTTTTTTTTGAAAAATTTATATTTTCGTGGTTTATAGCTCCAAAATTATGACAAACCCATGTTATCATAACAATTCGATGTTTCACTTTTTAGGATTTTATTACCGTATGAGTTTAGGTCGTTATATTTGAGTAACCAAGGAGAACCACGTGTAAGTAAAAGTTGAATTTACTTAAGGAACTACTTCTTTTTTTTAAATGTAAGTACTTCTTATTTTTTCTAGGGAACTATTTATTTATTTTTTTGGTGTAAGTACTTCGTAGTTTTACAATGGAACTATTTCTTTATTAAAAAATGTATGTAGTTCTTAAAAATATAAAGTAAATGGTTCTTCAGTAAAAAAAATAATCAATTCTAAAGAATCAATTATTTTAGTCTCACGCCCTGTTAAAAGAATCGAGTATGTAATCTAGTAAGGAATGCGTTCTGCCCAAAATGCTTGATAACAAACCCGCTTACCTTTTTGGAAATTTTTTGCTGGGAATTGTATTATTATTTGTATCTTATAATTGTCAGATTGTCTCTATATGATACATTTTTCAACAACCTGCGTTTAAAAGAATCAAACCTGCGCTCATCTTACATTACAAACGTAACACTACCAAGTCATGACCGTTTAGCGATCACACCCAAGTATGGCCTCGAATGTAATAAAGCTAAATTATAGTTTTCTTTCCTATTAGCTTTTCTATTATTGTATATTATACTCAGAAGTGATCAACACTAACAAACACAAATATTCTATTTTTAGATTTTTGTTTATTTTTCTAATCTATTCCGTCTCTATTTCACAATGTTACCAGATTGACGTATGGTTTTTACGTTCAGGGTTGACAACTTTTGCGTTTTAAGTTGAGACATCGCCACAGGACAAATTTTATAATATATTTTAGTACAGTGTTATATTAACGTAATATAGACAGTCGCAATTAATTTTTAATTAATATGCATTTGACAAATTTAATTTAGAAATGTTGAGGTTAAGAAGAAGAACGTTTTTCTGTAAAAAATTTTTTTGACTTCATAGTTTTTTGTTTGCTTTGAAAATTGACAGACGTATTATTTTTTCAAAAATATTTGACACGAATTTTTGGAAAAAATTATAATTTTTTTTGTTTTAAAGTTATTTGTGTTTAAAAAAGCATGAAAAACTTTCCGACATCTTTATCTTAAGCGGCATTTTTTGTAAAAAATTCATAAAAAATAGAACCCACCGCCGTCCCACTCAGTATTTATTTAATTTCAAGGGGTTTGGTCAGGAACTTCAGTAGTAGAATTCCCCTTTTCCTCTTCACGTAAATAATTTAAAGAGCTCAGTCTTGCCGAATTCCTACGTTCCAAATTTTAAGTTCCTAGCTCCAGCGGTTTTGGGATGGGGACACATTAATTGGAGTATTCAAAAACTATCTTATTAATGGACTAAGGAAAATATAATTAATTTAAAATTTTCTCATAAAGGAGTTTGAATAGGACGTCAAATAGAAATCTTTTTCCCTATTTTCTCCTTCGTGGGAATTTCAAAAGTACCGTCTACACGGCATAAGGAAAGTATATACCAATTTTTAAAATTTTTGCTGTCTTAAACCTCAATTTAAGTAAGTAAAATTCTGTATTTTGATTATTTTTTTTTACCACGCTCTTGACAAAAATTACAAAAACTATTATATCCTAACTGTCCAAAATATTTTGGATAGGATGCCACGTGAAAGACTTTTATCTTATTGCTTGTCCTTTTAGAAAGGACAATACCAAATCTACCAAATTACAAGTACATAACTTCTTGACTGCAAATTCAAAAAGTATTATTGAGTTAGGTCATAGTATTCGAAGGACAATATATTTTAAATTTCTAGTTAAAAGAATTTGGGCAGACAGCCATTTGGAAAATGTTCCCCTTTTTACATTTCCCCTTAGGAATTTCCAAATATCGGTTGAAAGCAGATGACTACCCTGCATAAGGAATCCACATAAAAAAATTCAAGTTCATACCTTTAGCGGTTCGGTTAGGCCGCCAAGGAGTAACATTTCCCCTTTTAACAGTTCCCCATAAAAATTTCCAAAAATCCCGTCTAAGCGGATAAAAAATAAAAAATTTCAACTTTCTCGCCTTAGCGGTTAAACAATGCAGCCAAGGGGGTTGCTTTTGCGCCCTTTTAAAACCTAAATTACTACATTTCTGACCAGAAATCTAAAAAGCTTCATATCAGTGAGTGAGCTCATATTCTAATTAACTTGTATTTGCTATTTCAAATTTCTAGTCAAAATGGTTTTGGCAGGTCACCAGGGGAGGGGGGAGGACACATTTAACATTTTTGCCCCTTCCCATAGGAATTTACCAGAAGAATAGTATCACTTCCCAGGTATATAAGCTTCGTTCTATTTTGTGACACTATGTATTCCACCATTTCTTTTCAATGTTACCAGATTTATGTATGGTTTTGTAGAGACATTGCCACGGGGCAAATTTTGTAATAAAATATTTTCATTATTATTATGAATCTTTTCATTAATATAAGGAAAATTGTTGTTCGTTCACTTTGTTAAGAAAAGTATTAATAATTTAATTATTGATTTCATTAGTGTTATTGAGCGAAAATTCCGCATGCGTATCAGCAGTCGTAAACTGAAAGTTAAGATTTATTAAAATATTTGTAAGCCAGTAAAAATCTTTGCAAACCACTGTTCCAACATTTTGTTCATGCAATTTTAATATTAAGTACAAATGCTCTGGTACGCGAAATGATATGTTAATTTGAATTAAGTTTTTTATAAATTTAAAAACTAAAACATGATCTGCCAACTTTAATTTTCTGTTAGGATTGATTTCTTTATTTTTGGCTTTCAAACACTATGATTTATTTAACAATAATAACTAGAATTATATAATTTAACAAATATGACTTTAAGCATAAAATTTATGTCAAATTATATACTCGAAGAGGAAAATAATAAAATTGATTTTAATATATTGTGAAAAGAATTACGACCTTGATTTATGACTGTAATTGAAACTACGTACTTAACCAGAAATATTTGAACAAAAAAAAATGTCTAACAAAATAAAATATGCGGCAATAAAAACAATGTTGCGTTTTTAGGAGAAGTAACTCTAAGTGGACAACGACTTTATTAGGAGTAGCAAATAAAAAACTATGTTGTTTTTAGAGGTAAATTGTTTTGAAACAGTGGAAATCCCCTTAAAACAACGCAAAAATCTACATTTAATGATGTTTGTTGTGAAAAGATTTTACAGTACCTAGTTGATGAACAGATAATGTATATTTTAAATGACGTTTCGATTTCTGCTCATCCTTTAAATAGCCAAATATTTATGACGTTTACGCTTGGGAAAAAGTTGAATTATATAATTTCTTACACAAATTTTCAAATAACCAAACTCAAACTGTCCCTACGGGAATGAGTAGTCAATTGTCCTAAAAGTGACTGGTTAAAGAAGGACTTATCACAGGACTGGTATAATTTAATACTGAAGTGGGTTAAGCAGTAACAATTGTCCTAAAATTACCAATTCTGTGACTGGTAAAGGGAGGACATACCACTTAACCAGAATGCTTATTAACAAGAAAAAGCCAGTTGGCCAGAATTTTGCCCATTGGAAGCTGTTTAGTTTTCGTTTATTTTATACGACATGACCCTTTTGCGACAGTCTTGTGGTATGCCCATCTTTGAGTAGTCCTGTGGCATGCCACTATGTAATTTAAAGCTGGACAAATGACCCTCTCCTATGACAAGCCAATGTTAAAGTTGCCAGTTGTTTACATAGGGTAGGGGTTAGCAGAGAACCGGTCTCTGGCACGAAGGGACCGATCCTGTGGCACATGCACAATCTGTTCCATTCCCCATAGGGGTGTTTTCGGAATATTAATCATATACGTACTTCGTACATATATGGTCCAGGCACGAGATTCTGTTTGAGTCAAGGAAATATATTAAGATTTTTACAATCGCTCGAATAACGTGATTAGTGATTTTGAAGATTTGTTCAAAATCTAACATTATTAAAAAAAATAATTATTTAAGTTATTTTATTTAAGTGAATAATAAATCCCTTCAAAACGAATGTAATTACCAGATGAATTACTTTGAATTTAATTTTCAATTATTCACATTTCTTCTACACTTTTTTAAATATTTTTTATATATCAGACATGAACAAATGTGGCCCCTAAACCAAAAATATACACAAAAGCAAAATAAAACAAAAATGCCGTTTAGTAAAAAAAAAATGAATCAAATAAATGTTTTAAAAAAATACTAAATAAAATAAAACTTAAAAAAATCTAATTGAATAATAAGAAAATAAACGGCACTGAAGATCAGAATTAGAAAACATAATTAAAACTGAGCTTCGACGGAAAATCATACTGCTCTAAAAACAGAAACACTGTGAATCTGAAGTCAAAAAAAGTAAAAATTATTTAACTATCATTGTACAATATAGTGTTCACATTTTTAACAATATATAAAAAATAACATAATGAAATAGAACTTCATATTTTTGTTTAAATAGGATATTGGTCATTGAGAAAAAATGACTCTATGCACGATTCATTCATCAGTCCAATATAGTCCCGATTTTTGTTAACAAATTTAACAAACTCCTATTTTATTAATCAGAATTTATCTTCAAAGAAAGGGGCGTTCGGAGAATCTCAAATCTCAATCTCTCTTTGGCATGTAGATTCATTTAAAGACCAGCACAAAAAAATATAATTTTTAGTTATGCGAATGTTTTAGTGTTAAAAATGAGCTGAGAGGTTTAAAAAATTCGATTTTTGAACCCATTTTTCTGTGGTTAGGTCCAAATGTAAGACCCCCTAACAAGAATATTATGTCAAAAAAGAAATATATCTACAAACAAAAAGTCGGTATTGAAAGGGTTCAACTTAAACCCTGAGAAGATCATTTATTTCTTGATAACACGAAGATTACATTTTGATACAGGTATAAAACTTTAAGTTGGCAACGCTTTCTTAACTGGCGCCATTTTGTCAGCTGTCAAGTGATTTATGTTTAGTTTTGTTTGTCATTTCAACATGAATAGACTAACGCCTGAACAACGCTTCCAAATTATGCAAATTTATTTTGAAAATCATGGTTGTATTCGAAATACGTATCGCTCAAAAATTTTGAGAAATTTGTTTAGTGATGATGCTCACTTTTAGTTAAATGTATCCGTAAATGTATCCGTGTAAATTTTATGTCAATTTAAAAAATTCATCTTTGTTTTATTTCATTTCAAAATTATACACCTCCTTAAAAAACACCCTTTATTTAAGAAAACCTCGACAAATATACACCAGTCAATAAAAAAAAATATATTTTGCTCTATCTCCTTAAATATTTCGGATATGAGCTATTTTAAAACTAAAAATGTTGTAAAACGAACATTTTGATGATGTTTTAGTAAACTCCATAGATATTAGTATTCTCCAAATACATTAAGTAGATTTGGAAAATATGTCACCATTTTTCGACTTTTTTTTGTACAACATAATCTCTATATTTAATAACATCGATTCGATATAGTTTTTAGCTTCACATTCGATTTTGGGAGGCAATAATACTTTGAAAATCAACTATTATGTGTCTGTGTACCAAAATCTTATATGCGTGTGTAACCAAAGGTTTAATTTGTGAAATTTATGTATTAATCGTGCTATGTAAAAAATCTATCATTTCCATAGACTTCTAATAAAAGTTGTTAGTAGAAATCCAAAATGTTCAGGCAACCAAATTTGGTTCAAAATTGTGACCAATTTAGAAAGTTTTTCACCAAGATTTATTAATTGATGTGTCCTAGTATGAATACTGATTTTATATGTCAAAATCTTTAAGTAGAAAAATAGTAAAAATTTAATGTTGAAGTTCCTAACGTTTTCAGATAAGGGAATTCAACGTGGAATACTTCAATATCCATAAAAATAAAAAATGATAATGTATTTCTTCGAACAAACTGACCTCTCTGTTAAAGATCGACATATATGATTACATACATGAGCACACATGCTTCATACATGTCAATAGTGTCCGACCGAACAGTTCGGCCAAAAAACTATATTTTGTCGGTTTTTTGATATCTAAAGGCAATGATGACAAATTTTGTTATTGGAAATTTGTTGAGCCGATTTAATTCGATTTTGTGTATATAATTTAAGAGAAAAGCCGAAGTTTAGCTATAAAATTAAAAGTTCGGCCGCCGAACTATTTTCGATTTGGCCGAACTTTCTGAGGCCGAACAGTGAATTCATTGCTTAACTACAGACTTTTCTTCAAATTTGACACTCTAAATAGCATCTAATCAGTCCAATAAATATTTTTCCATCCGTCCAATTTGTCCATAATACTTTAAAATACCGAATACAGACCAAATGCATTTTCTGGCCGAACTGTTCGGTCGGACACTACATGTCAACATGCATTCATATATGATTCATATGTGTTCATGAATGATTCATACATGTTCATATGTTGGACCATACATGTTCATTAATAAAATTGAGGTAATATATACATGCACACTCCAAAAAAAGTTAGTAAAGTCAACAAAAAATGTTGCTGAGTCAGCAAAATTTTATTCAGGAGGGTGCTTGCAAAAAAATTGCTAATGTCAGCAAAATATTTTGCTGAAAATTAGCGAGCTGATTTTTTCCAACAAAATTAGTAGATTCAGCAAAAGTTTTGCTAACACTTAGTTGATTCAAAATTAAAAAATAATCTTTCTAGAAACGAAACAAAACGTAATCAAAATATGAAATTATAACGCTTTTTTGCAATTATAAAAGGAAACATACAAAATTACGTAAGTTGTATGTCCTTGTCTTTCGCTTTAGTCCGTCTACCGGAACGTTTATTTGTTTGCATTTGACCATACTCCAATAATAGTCACTATAATCGTTTAGTTTACAAATACACATTTAATCTTTATTAAATGTAAATGTTTATATTGTCTTCAATTTAATTAATAGACAATTACTTTGACAAGCCGGTGACAACACAAGTTTTAAGTATTTTCAAACCGCAATTTATATGTATACGATACCCATTGTTGGCGTCCTTTTGTTTTATTATATATGAAAAACACATAAAAAAATATTCCATGTTAGGTTTTTTTTATATGTCTTACAAGAGTTGTACTTTTTACTATAATTTTGCTCTTCTCTACCACATCTTGACATGGTTGTCGTACACACTTTTAATACACATTTTTTTTAGCAAATTAAATTAAGTGCCGAATAAGTATAATTAAAATTTTAGCTGAAACATAATTTCTGCAAAAAACTTGCTGAAAAATAGTATACTTGATTTACAAGACGTTTTACTATCTTTTCTACTAACTTATTTTTTTGAGTGTATGATTATACATGTCCATATATTTTCCTACATGCTCATATGTGTACATTAACAAAATTTGAGGTAATATTTACATGTATGATCGCATATGAAAACCTACGAGCATATATGAATCACATATGGAGGTATATGGACATTTATGAACTCGAATGTCTTCATTTATAAACAAGAATGAGTCCATACATACCCGTAAATGTTTACAAATATGTTAATCTTTAACCGCGCCATAAAATGTTTTCCCTTGGGTGAGGAGCAAAAAAAGCAAAGACCCACAATTGAATAAGTTAATACGTACGATAAAACCTTCTGACTTTAAATTATATGAAGAGAGCACAACTTTTCAAAAGATTTCAACACTTTTCAGTGCCTATTTTGGTTGATTAGTTTAACATAATGTGGCCCTCCGTAAGATTGTGAAATCCGAAATTTGGCCCTTCAAGCTATGTATGTACGTGCCCACCCCTGCTGTATATTAATGCAACATTTGTGATTATAATTTTGTTTACAAACATCTTGTTTTAAATCTGTCTGTATTTAAAATTTATTAGCAAAAATTCTGATTTAATATTCCAACCTCACATTTCAATTAATGTCTTTTGACATCAACTTACACACAAATCAATTTTAAAAATTCCATTAATTAATTTCAAATTGTATGCGAAAAGTTACATATCAGTAGTACGCATAATATTTTTGCCGTACATAAGAATTGCACAGTGGGGTAGAATTAAATTTCCCTGCAATGTGTTTGTTAACAAATTTTCTATTGCAAAATTAAAACATTTATTACAGTTTTAGTAGTTTTTTATTTTTATATACATCGCGATTATTTTCATATTATTTTTAATTTATAGCGGACATTCAACCTCCGTATATTTAAAAAATAAAGCAAATCAAACATATTAGCTAGGTTGATTCTAGTATTTCTATCTGGCTAAAGATATCATCAGAACCCGAAGTTTTAGAAAAGCTAGAGAGAACTTAAAACTTGATCAAATTATTAATCATCAATTTTGATCCATTCTTGTTTTCTTAGTAATCAAACACTTGGCTAGGGTCTTTTCCTAACAAGCATCATGACGTTACTAAACTGTGAAGACCAAAAATGTTCTATTTATATAAAAAACAAATATTAGTTTTTACTCTAACTCAAGTAATATTCTTTACAGTTTTATTAGTTTTTATATATATTGAGATTTAAAAAGTTTATGTTTTCACAAAAAATTATCGAAATTTATTTTACGGAATGTTATTAGAGTCAGCTAAAATTTGGCACATATAGTGTAATTTTCATTCTTAAAAGATTTACCAAACTTAGAAGAGATCGGTTAATATCTCTAGGTGATAAAAAGTACCACCAGAGACGAAATTACCGGTGAAAAGGATTGATTCTAAATAATTATGCAATACAAGTAACCGATTTCAATGTTACTACGATTGTGTAAATTTTCATAGTAATCCAACCAGCCGGTAAAAAAATGATATTATCCAAAATATTTTGATCCTGCCCCCACTGTACATTACTTATTGTAAATGACACATACCAATAACAGCAACATTGCTAGTGTAATACTAGCAACAACTAGATAATATATATCGTTGCAACGATGCAGATTTGAAATATTTGAATAAATATAATTTTGTTTGCATAAATTTTGCGTGTATTACACGTTAACCTCGTGTTGCAAAGTTGTTGCTGTTGTTTAGCATAATTTATGGGTGTTTTGGCCTACGTATTTGCACGACATATATCATTTAGGCTAATGAATACAAGTCATCATCTTTGTTGTTTATTGATTTAAAAAAAGCTAACTAAATCTTTATAAATACTTTTATTAAATGTTTCAGTAAATATTAAAAACTGTTGTACAGGTGTTTTCGATTAATGCAAATTTAAACAAAAATATAATGTTTAACAAGAAATATACTTCACACAAAAGTTTCAAATATTAATTTCCCAGTGTAGAAGCGCACAGTGGGGTATTTGAAAAAAAAAAAAAAATTATGGTAATAAATACAGAACTTCTAAACTACTCATCCGATCGGTACGAATCAAATTGGAAATTGTAAAAGAGGTTTTACCATTTTGTAATATTGCGATTGGGTCAAACTGGTTTCGTACATGATGACTAAGAAGTTGTCAAAGTTGACTACAACATCGTGTATAAATAATATTTTATGGCGTGTAGCGTGGACCCACATTTTTTATGAAAAATGTAAACCAGTTTTAAATATCGAAACGTAATATTTTCTACATATTTTAAACTTGTTTGTTGTGCAAGTCCACCAGATTTCATTCATTGAAATTTGGATAGAAGACAAGAAGGGACAAAAGTAATAAAAAATTGATAATACACATAACGGCCCAATCGTATATTCATTGAGAAAAAATGGATTTCAGAGTTTTTTTGTTTTAAAACTTTTCAATATTATTAATATTCCAATGGAAAGGTCTACAGCAGTTTTTAGTTTCAGTTGATACCAAATTTGTATAGGGATTTTCAATAAGGACTTGACAACTTTTTTTTTAAATAAAACGCAAACCATTTAAGATATTTCCATCGGCCATCGGCTTCAATTCTTGAGTCAGCTTGATCTTGTATGGGTGTAAATCAAGATCCTTACACAAAATTCACCATAAAGTGGTCTTGGCGATGCCCAGTTTTGAGAACGCCGCGGAATCGACTGATTTGCGATATTTTCTGCACTTCGACTAACCCGTTATCTCACTGGCACGGCAGCATAACACAATGAATATGTAGAATCACTAAACTAGTTAATGCTTGTCTACTAGGGCGAGAATAACGACCGAAAATTAGAGTTAACGCTCCCAAAGTTGCGGTCACCGACTCCGAATACATTTTTATAATTTGCATACGTCGTTCATTCGTGTACTTTACCATGATGAAAATGTTGAGTTTATCCAAAAAAAGGAGAGTAACAGTTAGATAATCAGTGAAATAGTGCGTTCACAAATTAAATTCAAAGTTGTCAAGTACCTATAATCCGTGAAAGAAGCATCACGGAAAATTTCGTTATTTTTCCCCCCATTTTAACTCTTTCACGTGAAATTGGCCGCTAAAAAGATACCCCTTCTTAATAATTTTGCAAGGTCTATTACTAACATTTTTTTCCATGTTTACTCATATTTGCTTATTTTGCCATGTTTTGATTTTTAATAGGTTTTCTTTAAACCAGCTTTTTGTTACGATCTTTGAGCTTTAAAAATGCATTTTTTAATTATCTTCCTTTTTTCTGAAAGTTTTTAGCTTTTTCTGTTTAAAAGATCTTACCTTTTTTGTAATTTTGAATTTTTCGAATATTATTTTTGCCATAGACACCACAGTTTTAGCCATTTTTAGTCTTCTCTGTTTATTAACTTTGTTTTTTTTTTTTTTTTTTAATAAAGATAGACCGTAACCGGTTAATTAGCTTTTTTATTTTTTCGATTTGGAATATTTAGAATTTTCCAATATTGGTTAAATTAAACAAAAAAAAAACTAACAAAATATTTGAATTGAATAACCATCAAAAGCTTTGAAAATGCGCTACTAAATATTTGAAAAATTAGTTTTTTAAATTATTATATACAAATTTTTTTTAAGAAAACCCGTATTCGAAACCGGATTTTTAATAATCTTCTTTTTCGAACAAACCGATAACCGGTTTTCTAAATTTTGTGGACACTCTAATTGTATTCTTTTTTTGACACATTAATTAATATTATTTTGCAAAAACAATTTTCTGGCTAGAAAACTCGTCTTGATAGAAGTTAGCGGAATCTCGTTTCTAAATATTAGTAAAATTAAAACAGCAGAAAAAAAATGTAAAATCTACTTAATTTTAGTTAAATTTTTAGTTGTTTGCATTCAAACTAAGCGCCATCTATTCGTAAAAATATTTGTTATAAATATAACAGCAACTTAATTACAGCTCCGGTCCCCCTGGGCTCACACCACCCCAGGGTGGGGGTGAGAATTTATTCCTCTATGCCGTTGCCAAATTAATTTTTGAAGCTCTTACGGGATTCAAAGTTATGGATAAAAAATTTATAAATGCGCACGAATGTCTCGTTAGGCACATTGGAAATACACATATATGTACCAAGTTTCATGCAAATCGGAAGTGGTGAAGTTGAAAATGTCGCATTTTTGTCTGCAGGCCTTCTGAAATGACTCTAAAAAATCAATCAATAATTTAAATAGAACATTTAAATAATGTTTCAAAAACAAATTACTTATTTTGCACAGGCACAAACCTCATATTTGTTATAGTTTTTGCATATATAAGGTGGCGCAAAAGTAATCCTCCTATCAGAAAATGCTATACATAATAAATACATAATAAAAAAAAAACATCGGAAGTTTATTTTTGCGCCACCTTATATTTTCAATTTTCGAGCCTAAAAGCACTAAAAAAGTACCATAATGTTTATACCAAAGAAGTTTTACAAGTTTTGATTTTATGATAAGGGTTACCAAATCAGACAGTTTATACACTAAGGCAGATAAAATTCAAGCCTTTTTTTATTATTTATTATATTTATTCAGAAAAATATCATAAAAATTTCAAGCATAATCATCTAAACCACAGTTCGGGCGTATATACCAGGGAAAGATGATTTTAGCTTATTTTAAGTGTTCTTTCACTCTTTCACTCGGTATTCAATCATATTGGACTTGGTGGACTATGCTGATGTGGTTTATATTCAAAACATTCTAAAATCTCCATCTTTGTCTGAAAACGATATATGATTTTCTGTCAACTTGGATTTGTTTTTTCTTAATAATTTCGTGGAGTTGGTTCTTGTTTTTTTGTTTCTTTGGAGAACTTTCTGACCCGAGTCTTTGTCCGTTTTTATTTATGAGCACATTTTTTACCTTTCAAATCTGCAATAAATTCTGCGGAGGTAATAACGCTGCTTGCCATAGGCTTTTGGCATCTGTTAATGTTATAAAACTTCGTTCCTATATTTAATTTTAATTTTCCATTAAATTCAAAGTTAACTTCTATTTTCCACACCAGTGAAGGAAAATACATGACCATCTTAGTGCCATGAAAATTGCCATTTTATACTACGTTCATATTGAGCCACAAAATTTGTATTTTCGTTTTTTTTTTCAAGGTTTCGATTTAAAATTTTTATGGTATTTTCCAGTCGAAAACTTGAACAAAATGAAAATGAGTATTTTGGTGTTCAGTGTGAATGTGGTTTTAGGGCAGTTGTAGTAATTTTTTGAGAGTTACTTAAAATTCATTCAAAAACGAAATATCAATAAAATCCTTTTTGGAATATCGTTATGCGATAAATACATATTTGTACGACCATACATAATACTGCAAAATCTTAAATTTAGATAACTTAAATGATTTAACAAAATTATGTTCAAGAACTTGTCGAACAAAAAAAAAAAAATAAATACTCCGTCATTGCAGTAGAAAAACTAGCGAATATTTTATCTTCGAGTGTGCATATAAAACTGCGTCTATACAAACTACAGCAATGACAGAAAGCAAGAGTTGGTGCTACCTAATTGAAATATTTTATACGCAATGTCCATCTTGTGGTCGTATTCCATATGTAATGTCTTGGTTTGATTCAAGCCAATTATCGTTTTCTTTTGCGGACATCTGAAGATTAGGCTTGTACCTGTGAAACAATTGTAATGTTTCATGATTTGATTATGAAAATTATCAAGCTTTTGTCTAATATGACAATATTATATTAGATTTTGGACTTGTGGTAGAACAATATTCTCACTAAATATATTTTAATAAAAACGTTGAGAATAAATTTAGTAGACGATAAATTAAACCACTACAATATACTAATCTTGTTGCATATGAGTGATATTTGGTGTTTCGCTACTCATACTCACAGTGTTTTTGTCAAGTAATAAACAATTGTGGCTTACACGCCGCTTTTTCTTTAATATTACAATAAGGGTTAAAATATATGGTGAAAATAGTAGATTGAGGAAAATCTACTGTACTAAAATAAAAAAATATTGTAACAATTTATGGAGATTTCTAAAAATATAACATTTTGCTGTAAAAAAATTCTCAGCAAAAGTAGCAAATATTGAGTGAGGATGAAAATAATTGCTAGAGTCTAAACAATCGAAACCCTTATTTATCGATGATATTTAATTTGAATATTATTTCAGTATTTGCGCCAAATCAAAATGCTTTGTATAAACTTTACATATATTTAAAAATTTGTTAAAGTAACAAATTACGCATTATTTAGTAGCTTTCGGCTAAACATCAATTGTTTGTCTATATTATAACTAGTTTGTATTCAAATTTTCAATAATAATAAAATATTGAAGTCAATTAATTTTTATTACACATACTAAATAAAGTAGGTACTAACATACAAGTATGTCCCGTAAAATTTTGAGTAATTACACTCAAATGAAATATGAAATTTTTTTGGCAGGGTACTTTTAAGTGCCGACACACGATTTATTAAAGGTACCCATAACATAATAATATGAAAATATTATTGCCAGCCCGAGTAAAAACGTTCATATACATTCATATATTATTTAATATAATGTTATATAAAAACATATCCCAGCAAAACTAAACTCGATTTGTTAAGCAGTAACTACATTTGTATGCTTCCAAAATGCGCCTAACCGCCTTGCATATAATAAATAAATTAGCGAAAGCATTCTGTTGTGCTTCGCTACATGACTTCTTTAAAGCAGTAAATAGTTCATACAATGATGCAGTAAAGAATGTGTTTAATATTTAAATCAAAATATGTTTAATGTTTGTTTAATAAATTATCGTAAAAGTCAAAAAGTCATAAACAAAAAAAAAAAAAAAAAATTAACAATTTTTTTTTGCTAACTTGCATAGTATGTTTTCTTTGAAAGAGTAGAACCTTTCAAGGTCGGCAGAATGTATATTAATATATTTATAATGTGGATTTGGTTACTAACCAAGTTCAATGACAGTTGCACGTCGGGGTCACCAAATGTTGCGGAAATAATGAATGCGATACGGTTTTAAGTTAACTGGTCATTATTACTTTATTTACAGTCTTATTTATAGTTTAAAATTATTCTAAATATGCTTACAATTAATTTATTTTAAGCAAATAAATAACCTAATTATTTAACATGCAAAAATGAGTAAGCATTTTTGCATAAAGAACTTTCATTGGATTAATAACCAAATGCAACTGTCATTGAACTTCGTCAGTAACCCAATCCACATTATAAATATATTAATTTAAATATTAAACGGAATGCATACAATTAAACATTAATGGTATCAATATACCAAAAAGCGTTTTTTATTGCCTACGAAAGCATGAATTTATTGCTTCTTAGAGCACATGAAAGAAACGATATTCACCTGCTTAAAAGATACTGGATTTGCTTTGGACGAGCTCGGTGATTAAAAAATGTCCTTCCGAAACTACTACTGGAGAAGTACTTTTTTGCTGGAATAGCTTTATTTAGCTTAATATGGATAAATGTGATCATACATATGATCATATATTATTTTTTATATGGTCCCATACATATTAATATCTAGACATATAGTTATTAATATATTTATTAATAATATTGGTATGGCATATAAAACTACATACGGCGTATATACAACTCTTTGCCAACTTTGAAATAAAATTTCCATTTTACTTGTGTAGTGTTAATAGTGCAATTCCAATTGTGGTTTAATTGTGGTCAGTTGTAATTTTCCGATTTAAAAATCTCAGCAGAAAGTTTAATACACACAGAGCAAAATTAAGCTATTTGCCAACCGAAATTAGGTCGGTTGGTCTTTTTCTTCTTCTTCATCTCCGCTTAACTCCCTGTGGAGCTTAGGGCCTCCCGGTTGGTACAACTTCAGATTAGTTCTTGCCCCAATATTCTGTTAATACAACTGAATTTTAGTTACAACACCCACGATATTCTGGAATCTAATGTTGATATCGTTGTAATAACTTAATTTATAAGTTGTTACCATTTAAATACACTTTTTAATTCGGTTGTCTCTTTATTTTCTGTGTGTACGATATTATGTTCTGAAATCTTTAAATTAAAAACAAAATTGGAATTTGGCACGTGAACATGGTTTTTGCAAGCCAAATTGTGATAATCTATTTTAATTTGAGAACAATATAAGTAAAATGTTAACTAATTGGAATATTCGCACTATGGTTCTACAATGCAAAATAATAACTTCTTCAATTACAAATGAAAATTTTTAAAATCAATTGAAAAGTTTCACCATAACAAATGGAAATATTCACTTAATTTAAAATTTTCTGGATGTTAGCTAAAATGGTGAAAAAGATAACAAATCATATAATTTTATTTGCTTATTTGTGGGTGAATTTGTAAACTTAATTTTAAATTAAATATTTAATAGACTAAAAAACAATAGGCGTTCTTATATAAACTCGTTTGTAGCTTAAAAACAATAATAAATTTTAACATAGTTTTACAATGCTTAAAAGTTATATGCTCCAAGAGAATTATTTGCACTTCAGTAATGAATTCCTTCATAGCTTTAATGAAAATTGTCACTGAAACTCGACCATTAAAACTTTTCATTATATCTATGAAAGGGGTTTTATTCAAGTCAATGTTTATGAAATCCTTTTAGAATTAGCGATAATTTTCATAAAACTATTTAATCATGCCGACAATGAAGCGTCCGTAGAATTTATGAAACAGTTGCATACAATTTTATATTATTGAGAAATTTTATTCAATTGATAAAACTTTTCATGAATGTATTGAAAAATGCTAAGCAAATGAACCGCTTTATATAATTTTTGAAAGAGTTTAATAGAAATCCAAAATTGGTAAAAGCACTTTATAAAATATATGTTCGAGAATTAAATCTTAAAACTAAAGTTTGAAACGTCCCGATGAAAAAAGTTGCGATATAGGTGTAACTCATTATCCCACCATATCATAGCTGATCCGAAATATGGCATACATAACATTATCTCTGAGATATCATGGGATCTCAACTGATATAATTTGATCCGAAAAATCGGTCTATTTAATTTGATCAAACTATATACAATTTGATAAAATTTGATACAACGTCATAAATCTTTTTGAAAATCTGCACTACTATTTGGTTTCACATTCCAAATAATATTGAAAACTTAAGTATAAATCAATGGATTGGAAAATCAGACGGAATTTCAATTTGTCTAATATATGATGACATATACAATTATATGTAGAAGTGATAGAATTTTTCTTGTTTCTACAATATATATTTATATATAATTATCAAAGAAGATAAATTAGATTTTTTTACATTTTATTCTATTAATTTTGAACTTTTGCTGTTAGTGTTGCTTTCCTACAATGTTTTAGCTTTATTTTTTTTAACATTTTTTTCCTTTAAATACATTGAATTTAGTTTTGTTTGTCTTTTTTCATAATTATACATAAAAGTGATAGATATTTTGTTAATGTTTGCCAATTATACGAGAGCGGATCAATAAGTCCGTGACTTTTCGAACTTCCCTCGTAGTTATATGAAATGCAACACATCTCCCATCAAGTACCACCTGTTAATAGCCTACTGTCAAGTTTTGAGCAAGTTCCGTCATTTACTTTGCGTTTAACAGGTGTTCAAAATATACAACCTCGTGGATTTTTAAAAATGGAAAAACGTGAATTTCGAGTGCTCATTAAACATTATTTTTTTGTGAAAAAAAACGTCAATCAAACCAAGGAAAAGCTTGATAAATACTATGAGGACTCTTCAAAATCGATTTCAAGGTAAAAAAGTGGTTTACTGACTTTCGTTGTGGTCGCACAAGTACAAATGACGCTGATCGTTTTGGACGGCCAATTGAGGTCAATACACCCGAAAATGTCGAAAAAATCCACGATATGGTGTTGGCTGATCGAAGAGTAAAAGTGCGTGAGATTGTTGATGCCATGGGAATTTCATATGGCAGTGTGGTTTTGATTTTAAATGATCAGTTGAGTTTAAGAAAGCTGTCTGCAAGATGGGTGCCGCGTTTGCCATCAATTGAACAGTTCATGCGAATAAGGACGAATAGACCACTTTTTCGCAAACACGTTTTTTTTTGCATAAATGCATTTTATTAGCAGAGCCCTACAATCCTATGCAGAAATTTTGGGGAAATTTTGACTTTTAATGCTAAAAAAATTACTTTGAAAGTGCAATAATTCGTATATTTTTATATTTTCGTTTAAATTGGGAGTGAACTAACGCACAATTTTGATTAAATACAACACAAAAACATACAAAAATTTTACTTTCGGTAACAAAGTGTTAAAAGAACATTACGAGGAACAAACCACACTTATTATATTGGCAAACAATTTTACCGTTCTTGAGTTATAAGAATTTAAAGTGTGGAAAGCAAAAAGGGCGAATATCCATCCTTAACAAAATATTATATAAAAATTATTTAGCTGCGAGTTTAAAATTGATATTAGCTAAAATTTTAAATTGTACACAAAAAAAACAATCTTAGCACATACAAACAAATTAACCAGATTTGCGAAAAAAAATCTTCAGTGTTACCGCGTAATTAAGATCATATAACCACGAATACATGGTCTAAGCATATTTTAACCGTCTTTTGAATTATTTTATTTCGGAAATCAAATCAATTAATATTATAATTCTTAAAAATTAATTTTGTGTCATTTAGTGTTAATACTGCATCCAATGTCAGGAATAAAAAACAATAATTTTTTCATGTCCTTTTATGTTACGTCGTAATATGCAGTCAAGGGTTAATATTATAATTCCTAAAAATGTATTTAGTGTCAAAAAGAATTACTACTGCATCAAATGGCAAGAATATTAAAAAAAAAAATTAACAAAAAAATTTTTTTTGCATGTCCTTGCAGTCTTGTATCCTTAAAGTCCTTAAAGTGTTACAAACAAATACCAACCATAGTTCGTCAAGTTTTGCAAGTCTCATGAAAATGTAGTCAAAATCTGCTGCAAAATAACACATTTTTATTCAAATTTCAATACATTTTTTTTTGATATTCGCCCTTTTTCCATTTAAGCAAAAATTGAAGTCCAATTTTTGGCAAGTTCTCTTTCGAATACCTTACTAAAATTTTGTATATAGGTAGGTGTGACTTAAATCTTTAAGCTAATACCAAAAAGTTGGCAAAAATATTATTTTTTAACCGTTTCCTGCGTTTTCATAGTCCCCTGTAAAATTCTACAAATGGTCTATTCGTCTTTATTCGCATGAACTGTTGAATTGACCATAAATGTAATTGTGGCCAATAAGGTGATGGCAACAGTTTTTTGGGATGCACGCTGGATAATCCACATCGATTACTTTCAAAAGGGAAAAACAATAAACCCCATATGGCCAAGAATTGCATATTTTATGGACCTCAAAAAAATTCTATTTTTGGAAGGGATACAAAAATTGGAAAACCGGTGGAGTAAGTGTATTGAGCTAAAAGGAGATTATGTTGAAAAATAATTTTTTTTTTTCCAAAAAAACTGTGTTTCTTTCAATAATTCACGGACTTACTGATCTGTCCTCGTACATAAAAGAGATAGAATTTTTCGTTCCGAAACGGTTCTAAAACAAATCTATAAATTTTTTTCTCATAATATGTTTTTGAGCTCTGTTTCGATTAAAAGTAAGACAACTTTATTTCACAAAACCTGCTATTTTTGATATGATAAAGGGGCAATTCATACGCTATTCATCCATGTCTACTATTTCCAATTATTGGTGATACGAATTGTCCAAGTATTGTAAATTCTCTTTTTAAAATGACAAAATACTGGGAAATAGTAGCTATGGGTGGACAGGGGTAGATAGCGTGCGAATCAAACCTAAAACGCACTTCGGAATGTAAAAATGTGCAATTTTTTAACAGATCTTCAATACTAATCGTTTGAGTAATATTACTCAAACGAATTCGTAGAAACGTCTTTTGTCGGGACACCCTAATGTGCATAGTGTGTATGTGTGTTTAGTATGTTAAACTAGTTTTTCATCTTTAAATAAAACTATTTTACGCATTTATATTACACCATACTCTAGTATGTTGTACGTATAAATGTACTCATATATTTGTTTGTAGCAGACATGGGCGATTTCAATTGCATTTCAATTACAATTAAATTACATGTAATTAGTAATTGCTCGTTTTTCAATTGCAAGTAATTGTAATTGAATTAACGGGCTAAAAAACTACAATTACTTGTAATTGTCACATAAAAATGACAATTACACACAGATAATAAATTGTTTATAATTCCATTGCAACCAACAAAATTTAATCATTATTCAATAATTTTAATTGTAAGTACTTAAAATTCCTCATCAGAATAATTCAACTATATTGTAAACAGAAAATGTATTAAATTAACCAAAACACAGTCACATCATTTAAAATATTGGTTTTCCTAATCAATATTGAAAAAATATTGTCTTCTACATTACATTTAATACCAACAACCAACCACTTTTTTTTAGCCTTTGAATCAAATATTTGCAGTTAAAATTGAATATAAGTTTCGCCTGCAAAAAAAACAATCACTATCTAAAATATTACAAGATTTTTAATAGTTTAACTCTAACAAAATGTTAAGATTAGCAACCAAATTTCTGTTGTACATACAAATCTATTTTTAGACATTCATATTTAAACTTGAAATAAAAAAAATATTCAATGTAGAAATTTGAAAATACAAATTCAGGTAGAAGGTCACCGGTTCGACTCCAGTTCTAGGCATATGATTTTTTTTAATAAAATAATTATAAAATAATATATTAATTTGTTTATAATTTTGATAACTCTAACTCTGTTGTACATTAAAATCTATTTTTAGATATTCATATTTAAACTTGAAATAAAAAAAATATTCAATGTAGAAATTTGAAAATACAAATTTAAATCGAGTTTAGGATAAACGAAATGTCTTTGGTTCGACTCCAGTACGTGAAATAAGAATCTTTTTTAATCAAATAATTTCAAAATAATATATTATTTTTTTTTATAGTTGTGTAATTCTAATAAAATATTGAGATCAGCAACCGAATTTCTGGTGTAAATACAAATCTATTTTTAGACAAATTTTAAATTTAAAACTAGAAAATATTCAAGGTTAAAATTAAAAAAAAAAAAAAACACATTCAAATTGGGATTAAGCTAAAGGTGAAGTACTTGTCTGAAAGACGGAAGATCGCCAGTTCGAGCCCAGTTCGAGGCAAAAAATCCTTTTACTAATAAAATAAATTTTGTTGAATGCATGTAAATCTATTTTTAGAATATTATAATTAATAAACATAAAATATTCAATTGTTGCAATAAAAATTCGAAGTTTGTAAATAAATGCCGGTTGTTACAATATTATTAAAATTTAATAATAAAAGTTCGGTTGCAACTACAAAATTCTTTTCTGTGTGTACAATGGCATTTAATTGTAATTAGAAGAAATGCAATCACTAATTACATGTAATTGAAAATTGTGCGTTACAATAACACGTGATTAGTAATTGTAATTAAAGTAAAATAATTTCACTAATTTGTAATTAATTACAGTTTTGAACCAGTTAAGTTAAATAAAACTACTGATGTGTTTAGGCAAGAGTAAATTTAGCTAGTATTTCGGTGTATGTGTTCGCTATAATCAAACTCATACTGTGGAGATGTTTATTTTTATAAAATTATATTTTAGGTTTAATGCACGCAAGGATTTTTATATACTTTTTTTGTTAATTTATAATATAATTATTTTTTTGGTATTATGAGTGTCGAATAAATACAATTTTTTGAGCTGCTTGTACTATTTTGAAAATTGCATTTATCATCGGTGATTTTTTTTTTTTTTATTGGGATTTCTCTCTGTTATCACACTTGGACATACTACACTAAACTCAGGTACAAATGTTGTATTATACTATTACGAGGGCGGATCAATAAGTCCGTGACTTATATAACTTTCCTTGTAGTTATATGAACTACAACACTGCTCCCATCAAGTACCACCTGAAACTACTGTCAAATTTTGAGCAAGTTCCGTTTTATACTTTGCTTTTAAAAGCTGTTCAAAACATACAACTTCATGGATTTTCTTAAAAATGGAAAAAAGTGAATTTCGAGTGCTCATTTAACATTATTGTTTGCGACAAAAAAAAAACCGACAATCAAACCAAGGAAAAGCTTGATAAATACCATGTGGACTCTGCACCATCGATTTCAATGGTAAAAAAGTGGTTTACTGACTTACGTTGTGGTTGCACAAGTACAAATTGTGCTGAACGTTCTGGACGGCCAATTGAGGTCAATACACCCGAAAATGTCGACAAAATCCACGATATGGTGTTGGCCGATCGAAGAGTAAAAGTGCGTGAGATTGTTGATGCCATAGGCATTTCATATAGCAGTGTGGTTTGGGTTTTAAATGATCAGTTGGGTTTAAGAAAATGGTCTGCAAAATGGCTACCGCGTTTGCTCTCAATTGACCATAAACGTAATCGTGGCCAATAAGGTGATGCCAACTGTTTTTTGGGATGCATGCGGGATAATCCACATCGATTTCCTTCAAAAGGTAAAAACAATAAGCGGCGAATATTATGCCAACTTATTGGACCGATTTAACGAGGATATAAAAATGAACGATCCCATATGGCCAAGAAATGCCTATTTTATGGACCTCGAAAAATCTTATTTTTTGGAAGGAATACAAAAATTGGAGCAACGTTGGACTAAGTATATTGAGCTAAAAGGAGATTATGTTGAAAATTTTTTTTTTTTTGCAAAAAAAACTATTTTCATTCAAAAAATCACGGACTTATTAATCCGTATATTGTATATTTTAAAATAAAATGTTAACAACTCTATTCTCGATGCGACAATAGAACACATACCACATTTAGCACACTCTCTTTGAGCAACCCAGTTATTATTTTTATTTGCATTATTGAATAGTGTTACTATATGTAATTGATAACACTGTTCAACACAAAAATGGATCGGAGATGCAACATATCAATTGTAATAGATTTTAGGATGCAGATCACAAATGTGAGCAATAAATTTTAATAGGCTACACTTTTCGAAATATTCGCGAATTTAACTTTTACCTAAAATCTAGTTTTTACTTTAAAACTTCTTATTAATTTATATACCTGAATAAACCACGAATAACTTCTAATATGACTTTAAAGTATGGACTTTGAGCATTAAAAACCATATAAATAAATTGCGATTGTGCGAAGGATGTAGGCTATCCTTGCAATTAAAGTGAAGACTTCACTTATTTTTCTTTTGTGAATATTATAAATTCCCTTAATCGAATTTACCAACTTTTAGTTCATGATGTTAATTTATATTCCACTTAATGAGTTTCAGCGAAATAAACATCTTGTTCATATAAACATTTTCTGAAAATTTAATCTGAAGTTCAAAATTTTCGACATTTTTTAAAAATTAGTTTTCTATGTATTTACTATGGGGAAAATAAAAATTTTTGAACATGCATTATTTTAAATCGCAATTTTTTAAGAAGACACATTTCAATTAACTGCTACTTGGCTGGTATTGATTAAACATGTATTTATCAAATTTGAATGTGTTTATCTAAATTCTATTAATTAAGTTTTGTCACAGACAGCATTTTTTTTATGCATACGAATATATTAAACTTTTGAAGTTCGAGCTATTTTTTTTATAAACTAAAATAGAAAGGACGCGAGTTTTTTCATAAATTAAGTAACCTGTGATGTTCACTAAAGGAACGTAATAAGGTCTGGAATTTTGTTTTTGTTTTAAATATTTTTTTAACGAAATTATGAAAAATGAGAAATTCCAACTTTAAATATGTGCATAGAGTATCCCTATGAGGAATGGGACCGGTTATAAGTGCGCCACAGGATCGGTCCCTTCGTGCCAGAGACCGGTCCTCTGCTTAACCCTAATCTTTGTAAACAACTGGCAACTTTAACATTGGCTTATCATAGGATGGGGTCATTTGTCCTGCTTTAAATTACATAGCATTCTGGTTAAGTGGTATGTCCTCCCTTTACCAGTCACAGGATTGGTAATTTTAGGACAATTGACACTGCTTAATCCACTTCAGTATTAAATTATACCAGTCCTGTTATAAGTCCTTCTTTAACCAGCCACTTTTAGGTCAATTGACTCCTCATTCCCCATAGGGATATTACTAAATTAAGGAGCATAGTTAATACTATTTGAATTTTGCAGAAAAGTTGAGTTATTATTTATAATAAAAAGTTTTTCAAAAAATTTTAATTTCCTAAAATAAGTGTTTTGCAAATATTTCTTTCACTATAGCAAACTTTGAAAATCTAAGGCCATATTTGTCATCAGTGTAAAAAAGTCTTTTAGAAATGATAGGTCGCAACGCCGATGCATAAAATTTTTCAGATTTTGTTGAACTGTGTAATTATTGTAATTGAATACAATTTTGAAATTAATTGCTTTTAATACAATCATTATTTTTTTTTTCTTTTTACTACTTTCCAAAAACAATTCCTTTCTCAATTACATGAAAATGTAATTGGTGTTTTTCATTACAATTACATGTTATTAGTTCACTTAGAATACTATGTAAGTAATAACCTCTGCAAATGTAGTTAAAACAAATGAAAGTTCACTTAAAGAAAAAACGACTTACTTTTCAGTAAATTCAACTAACATTGTCATTTGTTTTTTAATGTTCACACAATGAACCACAATTGTATTCAAAATTAACCATAAATGTTAGTAAAAAAAATAATCAAACATTTATTTTTTATTTTTTTAAATAACATAAAACGACTGTAAAAAAATAAAATGTAAAATCATAAAACAGTCATTTGATGTGGTTTGTTTTTTTTTTCATGAACTACAATGTTGGTAATAAATTTAGTTTTTCTTTCAAATTACTGACATTTACATTAAAAATAAAGAAACTGTACTACAACCCAAACAACTACATATTTTTAAAGGAGAATTTCCTGAGTGTAATATATATTATTTCAATTACAATTATATGTAATTTGTAGTTTAAAATTTTTCAATTACAATTACATGTAATTGTAACTTAGATATTTTTTCAATTACAATTACATGTAGTTTGTAATTGAATGTGTAATTAATTACAATATGTAATTATTATCACCCAGGTCTGTTTTAACATGCATGCGTGCATTACTTCATATTTATAGCGCAAGTAAGACTTGCTTGATTTTGATTACGTTGTCTTTGGTGCTACTGTTGTAGCCACTAACTACTTGTACGAGACTAAACTAAGTCAGGCTGGCATCTATTATTGATCTTGTTTATTTTTATATGTATTGTATTTGTTGCTTTTTTTATGATATTTTTGACCTTGATCTAGAATTGCAATTTTTTTCCTCCAATTGATTGCTTGAATATGAGCAAAATAGCCTGATTACTAAGCCTGCCTACCAGTCAGCTAGCCAGTACACAAAATGTTGTTACATAAAATGTTTTGCGTGTTTAAATTTATAATATTTCAATGCGTTGACATTATTCATTTATGAACTCAACATTATGCAGCTGTTTAAAGGAGTAATTAATAATTTTGAAAATAAAGAAAATTTGAATAAATCCGCTTTGGAAAATGTTCACAATGGAAAAAATATATATGTTTTTTCATCTTCAAATATATTAAAATATACTATTATATATTGTAATATGCAAAGCCATATATTACACAAGGCAACAATTTTGAAAAAATTTTAGGGGCTTTGAAAACCACTATACAATTTTGATGTATTGTGGTCCCAGTAGTACAAATATGGTTCAATTTTGAAATTCTATGGAGAGGTTTTTTTTTAAAAAATTTTTAATTAAAATTATAAATTTTTTTAGACGTGTCTCCACATAATTAATGATAACTAAAAAAAAATTAGTCCGATATTATTGAAATAAATTTAGAAAAACTGAAATTTACATAGCCTTTAATCCGTTAATATATTGCGTTTCAATCGGCTCAGTAGTTTTGGAGTTATAATAAAAAATTGAGGGAAAAAATATTTTTTTACGTGAAAATAGCAAATTTTTTTGGTTAAAAAAAATCATAAAAAATCGAAAACGGCAAAAATCGTTAAGATTTATTGCTTTATCGCAAAGCCACATGTAATAGGAACAAAATGAGATATCGATCATAAAAATCGATTGATTTTTTTAGAATTTATTCACAATTAAGTGAATTCGCTCATTTTCACCAAATTTTAGTTTTTTGTCTGATATACATAAAATTGAGTAGTTAATGTTCTTCTTTCGATTGATTGAATTTTGAAAACATTTTCCCCATGCTATGTACAAATTTTCACATCAAAAATGCATTACATAGTAACATTCGTGTATTTTTTGGCAAAACCCTACCTAGAATATACTGATTCTATTCTTCGGAAAGACATTTGTGTTGGATGAGCTTAAATGTAAATAAATAAATAAATTAAATAGTAGAAAATTTATATTTTATTATTCACATTTATTATAATAAATAAAACAAGAAAATAAATAAATAAATATGTATTATAAACTACAACTCTGAAATTTTCTTTTAGTCGATTTTCTACTATTGTTGAATAACGAAGTGTTACTCTGAATACTCCAGCAAAAATCAGCCATCATGTGTGCATCCCAGCGACCCTGGTATCGTTCCTCCATTGTCCGGATATCTTGGTGGAATCGTTCGCCCTGTTCTTCACTCAAGTCTCCTAGATTTTCAGGAAAACGATCTAAGTGACTGTGCATTTGTAATTTGATGCTCATGTTGCATCCAAGATTCTGGAAGTGAGTCAACATCTCTTCAACGTGCGCAACGTAATCATCACCCTTGTTATTTCCTAAGAAATTTTGAATAACCCATACAAACGAATCCCATGCATTCTTCTCAATTTCTGACATTGAACTGCCAAATTCAGTATCGTTCACCAATTTGCGAATTTGTGGGCCATCAAATATGCTTTTTGTACTTAAACAAAAATAACACTCGGATGCGTGGTTCGCTGTTTCTCTCCATAGCATAGGCTTTAAAATTTCCAAGTGTCGTCTGTAAAATGAAAAAAAAAAATTGAAATCAGGAATATGAAGAATTCAAATTTTAATTAAGAAATATTGTAATTATAAAATATTCCAAATCTATTAATTTATACTTACTTTACGTTAGAAGACTTCATAGATAAATTCAATCGACATGGAATGCATATAGTACTCGGTGTCCAATGCTGGTTCAAATTGTGCGGATAGATATTATAGCAATCTTGATATGACTTTTGCAATGAAGTTAAGAACCACTTCCGTTTTTTCCCGGTGATATATTGGCCGCACACATAACAAAATAAATCTGGATCGTTTTTACATGAAAATGTTCTGGCTTTCTGGCTCATTTTTATTAATATTTGAAAATTGTTTTTAACTTCTAAGCTGTATGACTCTAATTTTTGTGTAGGTATTAAATGATGTTTGCGTTATCGCAAACACTTCTTGAATGAAATAAAAAGGGTGAAGGAGATCTTATAAATACTGATACTATAATTTGGGATAACCCTTTGTGTGGATACAGTTTGTGTGTGCTGCAAATTTTTATTATTCCCAAGAATCCTAAAAAACATTAAGGACTTTTATGAAAAAAAAAATTATCCGTTACAGGTAGCTAACGGAAAATAAGAGCACTTCAGCGTACACGCACATTTATGAGCGTTTTATTACTATCCTACCGCAATCGTAAAAATTAAACAATCTTTTGTTTATTACTTATTTTTTTTTAATTATTAGAATCATAAAAATGTCATAGAGGTTTTTCCCAAAGGGGTTTTGCCAAAATGCGTGTCGTAAAATGCACCTGAGTTTTTATGTTCTGCATTTTCATTATGTAGGTACAATTTTCTACAGTGCTTGTAAATATGCGATACCTTCAATTAATTGTAAATAAAAATGTAAAGCATGCATCGATTTTTATGATCCATATCTAGTTTAATTTTTTTGCTAACAATTTGTTTCATAACTTTGAAACTATTGATCGCATTAAAAAAATTTGTACAGTTCTTTAAAGATATTGTAAACCTTAATTTTTGTAAATTTAATTTGACAAAATCGGACTAGTTGTTTTGAGTTATGACAACATAAGTGGAGAAATGGCTCAAAATATTGTCAATTTTAAAAAAAAATTTTTTTAAAAAAAAATTATCCATAGAATTGAAAAATTTTACCATTTTTGTACTTAGGCAGCCATGATGCATCAAATCTATATAGTGGTTAGTCAAGCCTTTTTTTGCTGTTGACCTGTGTTATTATATATTTCTTATGTGGTAACATATATATCGATATATTATTGTATATTGACCTTTATAAACTTATTTATTAAGCTTATATGCTATACATAATAAGATATGCCAGATTTAAATCATATATGGTGATATATATGCTATATAACTGAAGATATAATAATATATTATGTCTTATAAAAATAATTTTTTGTGTGATCAAAGATATGCCTATGTATGGTACCATATCTACTCGAATAATACAACTTAAGATATATTTTTATATGACACAAACTGAAGTGAGGTATAATTATGTAAGATTCCATATGTGTCATATATGTCAAAATTCGAAAACTTAAAAAAAACATATTCCTGCCTGCATTAAATAATCTTTTTAATTTTCACCCCACAATGAAAAAACACTCGAAAATTGCCAAATTGTATAAGGGCATAAATATGAAATACGAGATAAGTTATCAAAATACTTTGGTGTTTTTGGTCTACTGATATTCTAGTTGTATTTCCCGCAGGTCAGTGTAATTAAAAAAATTGAACAGCTGACACATAGTGAGTGAATTTGTATATATTTTTCTTTTAACTGGTATTGACAATTGCGTTATTTTTTTTAAATAGTATTAATTCGTGAAAATGTATAGAAAATAATGAGAATGTTGAACAAACAAATAAGGCAAGACATAAAGTTTATTCGCATAGGTTGAATTATGAATCGAACTATACCAACTGATTATTTTTTATAAAATTTATTTATACTTTTTATAAAAAAAATATATATAATATTATAAAAATAAATAAATTAAATTGAAATAGAACTACTAACGTATGGGTCTATTTAACTGTCAAGATTTTTCTTTAAAAATCATGATTTTTTTGGTCAATGTCAAGCATTTTGCAAATTTTATTCTGGTAGTCCTACAACCAAGTGGGAAATGTACCACTCCAGTGAGTATGACCAGACCAGTGTATATGAAATTGTCCTACAGTCGGTTCTGCTATATGAAAGTGACCGATACTGGCAATTCCTACCTTTGGAGTACCTTGTGACGTTTCGAATAACTTGACGAAGGTAACTTATCTACTGCCACAAAGTCGATACAGATAAAATTACTTCAGCTTTGTAGTGATCAAGGGACTGAATCCTTTTTCACTAATTGCCATGTTTTTAATCTACTGATAATGGTTTTTACACATTTTAATGACCAGTAACAACTTTAACTACAACGGGCCTAGTTGCTTCAGTACACTTTAATGTTATGTAATATTTTTTTTCAGTTAAAAAATATATCTGGTACCAACCAGTCAATGTTTTATCACCATTACTATAGTCACGAGATTGGTCATTTCACCCAAAATAATAATTTTTGGTACAAAACAATTTTGGTGAAATTTCAATAATCTAGTACAAGAAAATATTCACTGAGCGGAAATCAATTGAAAAATTTACAAACTAGTGATGATTTTTAGATGTATGCTTGTTCTTCTCCACCATGCCGCTCACAAAGAATTTTTTTAATAAACTATTTCTACAATTCAGCTGAATTTTAGTTGCAACACCTAAAATATTCAGAAATCTAATGTTAATATCGATGCATTACGTGAATTTATAAGTTGTTACCATTAAAATTCACTTTTCAATTCGGTTGGCACTTTATTTCTCTGCAGGCACGTAGCTAGGGGGTGGGCTTGGGGGCTAGAGCCCCCCCCCGGAATGATTTCACAAATTTAAAAACTTAATACAATTCGTTAGAAAGTAACAATGTTATTGATAAATTTAATGTGAAAATATTTATTTTTGACTTGGATCAAATAGGAAATAGTTTTATATGATTCAAATCTTAAAATTTCGTTAGAAAACATCGCCTGCAAATGGGCGGCTATCATTGCTAGAGTTGATTTTCGACAAAAAGCAATAAATAAAATCATTTCATAACAGATTTCAAAGTCTTTGACTTAAAATATAATCAAAAAACTGTTTGAGACAATGCAAACTAAAAATTAAATGTCTACACAGAAAAAAACTAAAATTGAGTTTTAATTAAAATATTTGTTGATTCAGCAAAAGTTTAACTGAATTCGGTCGTGCTGATGCAATTGTAGTAACAAATAAAATAATTTGTATCTATTTAATTAATATTATTTTCAATTACATATAGTTTTATTCACATCTATTAAAAATTTAATTGAATATGGTTTACTATTGGGAAAAATTACAAAATTTTAAAAAATCACCAAAATTGTAAAAAAAATCGCCAACATTTAAAAAAAAAATCCTCAAAATTGTAGAAATTTAAAAAACTTCCAAAATAGACACCAAAATTCGAAAAAAATTAAAAAAAATCACAAAAATTAAAGAAACGCGAATTTTCACTTTTAAACGATATTTTAATTTTGGCGACTTTTTAAAATTTTTGCATTTGTTTCAATGTTGTTATTATACGTTATAAAAACTGAAATTTTTTTTTATACCAAATTCATTTTCAATTAAACAGGTAATTGAAAGTAAGTTTGAAATCGAACAAAAGTTTAATTGAATTTTTTTTTGACAATGATTTTTTCTGTGTATTTTGACATAATCTTTTAAAATGGAGCTACCACTAAGACTCAAATTAAGCTTACTTGTGCCGTAAAAGTCGTTACTTTAATTACAGTGTATTCTTTTTATCTGGTAACATAGTTTTCAGTATTTTTTTTACGATATATATTACGATATCTCATATATTTTTGAAACAAATTTAAGGCTCAAACTTTGATCGATATGCATAATGTGTTAACGTGGTCCAATGTGACTCAAATTTTCTCAATGTTTTTTTTAGACTAAATGTAAACAAATTTCTGTCGGTGCTCCTTGAAATGCGACATTTTAAAATCAAGCAGCTAAACCAGTCTTTGTGTTATAACGATGTAGTTTTTTTTAGACATTTTAAAGGGTTTTTATTTAAGAAATTGATTAAAGACAATTTGAAAAGCGTTTGAAATTGTCCAAAATATAAATCAAAGTGAATTGGAAATACATAATTTTGTTTAAATAAGACCTAGGCGATGTCAGCTATATTTTTAAATTTTCCAATTTTATATTTTTTCTTTATTTTTATTTCTTTCAGACTACAATCACGCTTGCTTGTAAACTTTACGATTTTTTTAATACAAGACATGAAGCCTGATATATGAAAAAGGGGAAAAAATAGTGAATAATTTGTTAAAATAATTCAAATATGTGGCAGCCGGGGTCCACGACATAGTGTCAAAATGGTTTTCAAAATGTATGTTTTCTTGAGAATTTTAACGCTGTTTTTAAATAAGTCTAAATTTCCTAAACTTTAAACATATTTTCATACAAAGATGTGTTAAATTTCACCACCAATTTTAAAAATAGATACGTTTTTCATATATTTTTCTGCTTTATCACCTATCCGAATTTCATTAATTTCAAAGGGAACCCATCGGAAAAGCTTCCTTATGAGTGTCAGGCAAATTATATTGGATATTTGCTTCTAATTTGTTTTTTGGACGGTTTTAAATCTTTAATTTCCCGAGTTAAAACATTTGCATAAAGTAATACATTATTTTATATACACTTTTAAGGTTTTGTCTGCCAGTGCATTTAACCGGACATAATTATATAAATTCATATATAAAATTAATTTCGTAGAAAAAATTTAATATGATGTCATATATAGTTACGTATAATTATATATTGCATTTAGAATACGCTAAAACTAATCCAATTAATAATTACGTTATATTTATATATCTAGACATTGCAAAATTGTTTGATATTTTATTTTATATAAAATTGTATATTACCCCATGTAGAGTCACACTAGAAAATTTGTCAATTATATTTTGGATGTAAATATGTATTACATCAATACAATAGTACAATTAATTGCATAATTTTGTGTATAATTTTATACACAAAATTTGCCCCAATTTTTGTCTTTTGAATTGATTTCTTTCTGGTTCTTAATTTTTAATTTAATTTAATTTATTTATTTATTTACTTGGTACAAATAAGACTTAAAGTCTCTTACAGCACCTCAAACATTTTACATTAAACATAGGTAAATAAATACATTTAAATTAATATTAACAATTTTAATGAACTATTATACAAATAAAAATTGAAAAGTAACTAAATGAACGATTTTAATTGGCATTATCAAAATATACTTAAATTCGAAAACAACTATAAGAATTAAAAAACAAAATTAAAATGTAGTTTCATTAATTTAATTACTAAAGTAGTTTAATTACTAAAGTAGTTAGTTACTGCCACTTTAAAATACAAACCACGGAGATCGGTTTTAACATGATAAGGTAAATCATTCCACAATTTCACAGCACTTACAAAGAACGTTCTTGAGGAAGATAGATAGTTATAACTAGGCATTACTAGATTGCCTGTACGACTAGATTGCCCAATGACTAATTTTCTAAACAGGTACTCAGGCTCCTGCGTATAAATAACTTTGTGTAGAAATACTAGATTTCGAATATTCAGATAGGCTGATATGCTGCATCCTAAAATGTTCATGGAGTACTGAGATATTCTATCATACTTCCGCTTATTGTACACATATCTGGCACAATTATTTATTGTCATCTGTAATTTATTCATTGATGCTGCATCCAGATTACCGAATACAATAGCACCATATGTCATAATGGGCACAATTAATGTCTTAACAAGTTTCAATTTTATCTCACTCGAAATATAGTCTGCAGAATGCCATAGCTTTCGAAGAACGCTGTACATTCTCATCACAGTATAGTTAATGTGATCCTTACAGTTAAGATCACTATTTAATACAAATCCAAGATTTTTCACAACCTCGACATAATTCACAACTTGGTTTTGCATGATAATTTCAGGTAAGGTGTTCAGATCACAACCACCAAATTGTTTCTGAATGACAAGGGCTTGGGTTTTCGAAGCATTAATTGACAGGTTATTTACCTGAGACCAACGGCATATTTCACTTAAATCTTCACTTAGTCGGCAAACTAAGTCCTCAATTAATCCAATAGGGCGAGATAAATATATTTGGGCATCATCAGCATAAAGGTGAATTTTCGAACTACTACAACAGTGTACAATATCATTGATGAATAGACTGAAAAGTATAGGACCAAGAATTGAGCCTTGAGGTACACCTGATGAAATAGGTTTCAAGGTCGAAAAATTCGAATTAGACTTGACTCTTTGGTAACGATCTGATAGATAAGATCCAATAAGATTACAAGAAGAATTACAGAAACCAAAATACTTCGATAGTTTCAGCAGTAGGACATCGTGATTGACAGTATCAAAAGCCTTAGAAAAATCAATAAGAACAGCAATTGTAAGATCACCTAGATCAAACGACGGACGAATATCTT
This sequence comes from Delia radicum, assembly GCA_021234595.1. Lineage (NCBI taxonomy): Eukaryota > Metazoa > Arthropoda > Insecta > Diptera > Anthomyiidae > Delia > Delia radicum. The sequence continues at coordinate 77,109,361 of CM037851.1, forward strand.
CCAAAACCTTTAGTAAGGCTGTACTGCAACTCATACCCGGTCGATACCCAGATTGGTTTTCAGTAAGTAAATTGTTGGTAATCAAATGTTTTACAATTTGGTTCGAAAGAAGACGTTCAAATGATTTTGACACTGCAGGAAGAATACTAATGGGCCTATAATCCTCAGGTGAATTAGGTCGATTTTTCTTACCGACAGGAATTATATTGGCGATCTTCCAACTGTTAGGGAATTTAGATGTGGTAACGATATGATTAAAAATGTGAGTTAAGGCTGGGAGTAAAAAAGGCAGTAGCAGCTTGATAAACTTAATGCTAATGCCGTCATATCCAACAGCAGAAGATTTTATTGTTGTAATTGCCTTTCCAACATCCTCAGGGGTAAACGGTTCGAAACATAATAAATGTCCTTGATACAATAGATTTGTGTTGATATGAAAATTATTTGGAAGATTTGAAACACTAGATCTCAAGAAAAATTCGTTCATCGTTTCCGGGCAAATATCACACTCAACTTTTCTCTTTCTTATACCGATTCTTTCAAGGTTTTTCCACAAATCTTTAGCTGGCAAATTCGTGTTCAGCTTACCCCTATAATATGAAGATTTCATATTTTTAGTTATAACATGAACCTTATTTCTCGCAACACGATAATTTTCCCAGTTATTGTCGCTCGGATTATTTTTCCAAACAGAATGAAGCAAGTTACGTCGGTTTATGGCGAATTTAACCTCTTGATTAAACCAAGGCTGCTTAGGGTTTAAAATTTTCATCCTTTTAATTGGAACATGATTCCAATTTGAATTTGTTTCATTTGTACCATTATGAGTTCGTAATTTAGTGTAAGATTTTTTTCAATCTAAAACTCTAAATTTAGTTTCAACGTTTTTTCCGTGTTTGTTATTCAATGGTGTAAGTTAATAAATTCCAAAAAATCTTCATTTTCATTATATTATTTTTTATTTTTGAATATAATAAAATATCCAAATGCTATGGAATTTGTTACAAATTATAAAGTTGTAAACTTTTTGCAAGTGGCTAAAGTCTAAAAGGATTAATAGATATTTCAGATTTTCATGACGTTTTAAAATCAAAAACCGGATACAACTATAGTTTATTTTGTATATATCAGTATCAGTTCAGATATAAATTCATACCGCTATATAAAATCGTATTAAATTGTATCGCGTCATTATTCGGATGTTATTTTATTATTATGCCCATTTCTCGGATAAAACTGTATTAAGACTCATATTAAATTTCGTATGATTATATAAAGCATCATATTAATTTTAATCGGGTTATTAGAAGTTGAAACTTTTTGACTTTTTTATACATTTATCAAGTTTTAGCTACCCTAGACGTATATTAGCACATAAAAATATAAAGTAAGGCAATTTTATTTTTGGCGGTTTTCGAAAAGTTTTCCGCATAATCCTTTTTTTATTTAATTAAACTAAAAATTAATATTTAGCTAAAAATTTAACGTAATTAGACAATAACGATGCATATTAAACTTAAAGTACACAAACATTTTCAAATTTGTGATCAAACAGATTAAAGCCTTGTTTCGCAATATAAACATCAAAATTCGCAAAATAATGAACACAATAAGTAATAAATGAAAAAATGCATTTTAAGGAAATGCACTTTATGCGGGAGGTTTTGTTGCAAAATGACCTGAGAAAGCGATTTCTATTATTAATACATGATTGCCCATTATTATGAGTAAAAATTTAACTAAAATTTAGGAAACAAAAAAAAAAAAAAAAAGCTGTTACTCTAGTGTGCAAAACAAAAAAAAAAAATATATATATATAATCAAATAAAAAATCGAAAAGCCCCCTCCCGAAACAAATTCCTAGCTACGTGCCTCTTTCTCTGTGTGTATATTGTTAAAATTTTTCAATAGTACTCCTTAATGTTGATCAATAACCCATTAAAGGAATCTGCCATAGATTTTTGCAATTTGTTTTGTCATTTTACAGCCAATAAAAAAAATTTCAGTATTTAAAGTTTTGAATAAAGGTGGTATGTGTGTTCAAGCAACTTTATATTGCATCTTTCTTTAACATTTAATCACGACTGATAAAACCTTACCTATATATTGGTGAATTTCAGTGCATTTGTTTGTGTTCTAAGTCTTTTGTTTTGACGCACAAATAAATATGGAAATATTTCAATAATATTCATGAAAAAGAATAAATGTTACAATAATTTCGTTAATGTTTAACAGTAAAAATAGCATTTTAAGTTCAATCTTGCGCTGTTGAAACAAAACTGCGTCACGCAGTGCAATTAAAATCTAAAAAGCTATATATATCGAAAAATAACCGTGCGATTTATATTTTATTGCCATCCAAAAATTAAAATTTGTCAAATAGTGGTATTAGCACAAATGATTTAACTCTTTAAAAGATTTGCACTTAAGTAGTTTAAATATTTACAACAGTTGAAAATGTAGTCATAGTGCTATGTATGTAAATTATTTTTTTAAATTGTTAAACATTTGTTTTGTGACTATTTAAAAAAAATATATATATGTGAGACTTTAGCAAATTTTCATCTCTCAACTATTATACGATTGAAACAACAAACTATAAAAGTACTAAATATAGATTTTGAACTGTTATAACAAGTGAGTAAAAGATGTTCTTTGTTTATTTAATTTTGCTAATAATGGCTGCAATATATTTTTTGAGGTCAATTTGAAACCAAACGATTAGAAATACAATCACATGGTCAATGTTAATGATTGCAGTTAATCATGTATAATTTTCTTTTTAAAACAAATTATTTAAGCATTTACAATTCAATTCAAACCATAAACAAAACATGTTCCAACAAATTATGGGTCAGCAACTTAACTCTTACAATCTCTTTGTTAAACATATACTGCATGTCATATTATCCTAACAATTGATTATTATATTTTGGTCAAAGTTTATTTGAAAAGAATTACATATGACACTACATCCCAGAAAAATATCGGTAATAGGTTGGTATTACGGAATATATTATCTGGTAATGTGTTAAACTCCTTCGCTTACATTACTTCACAGCAAATGGCATTACTAACTGGCCATTAGTAATACCAAATACACAAATTTAAATGCATTCATGGTATAATTAGTACGTTTTTAAATAAAATTTAATATAATTAAATATTTTCTGCAAATTAAACAATTTTAAAATTGTACTTGATCTAAAAATTAAAGATTTAAATAGAAAGTTTATGTTAACGCTTTACCTGTAAGTGAGTTAAGTGGGATACCTCGAATTGCATGCGCTTGTTAAAATAATATAAACAAAAACAAAATAACTTTAATTGCTGAAATTTCGCCAACAACGAAAATTGCTAATTCAATTAGAAATTAATAGGTCTTTAATTGAATTATTTATCAATTAATTTTTTATTTTATTAATAAATAATCATACAATTACAAATTATATAATATTACCCTAACCGAGCACTAGCTACTATGGCCTTCGGCGCTTTGTAGCGAAAACAGGCCAGTGCCTCTGGTGGGAATCGAATCCATTACCCCCGCACAGATAAGCCAGCACGCTAACAACTAGCCTCCCGGGGCGCACATTTTTTCAATTAAATAATAACTCATTTGATGAAAAAGTGATCAATATACCTTCCAAAAAACAAAAAAAAAATTTTGTTACCATTCCAAATGTCTTTTTATAGAAGTGTTATTGCCATACCATATGCTTTTTTAACAGATTGAATTTTATAACATTGAATTTAAACCGGCATCAAATTCTCATTTAGTTAGCAGATTTTTTTAATACTTTTGTTAACAAATTCACATAGAAATTAGTTTTGGATTTTTCTTTGCAGAAATTAGCCCTTGTATTGAAATCAGAGTTTTTTTTTTTTTTTTTAATTTATTTTTTGCATTTTATTTCTGTTTAAAAAAAATTTAAATTTTTATTAAACGAAATTAAACTTTAAAAATTACATTATCAATTTTATGATAATGTTTTAGAATAAAATAATATTCAGATTTGAACAACTAAAACTAAATTATTCAACTTAACAAAGTAATCAACCTAATAATAAATAATATCTAATCTAAATGACATGAATTTAAAATATTTATTACTAACACCACTAAACAAAAACATTTTTAAAACACAACTACATAAATATTACAAAAACAACAACAATTTATTAATATTTGCTTTTGAGCGATAATATAAAAAAATGTTAAGCATGTTCCGAATTTGAGCAAATAAATAATTGATTCAATTAATTTTTAATTGACAGCTTTAAAAAATTCTCAATAAACCGATATTAATTGAAAAAAGTATGGAAATATTTTTTATTCTGTGTAGGGTTTGTATTATAAAAGTAACATTGTTGCCTCCTTATTACAAAAACTTTCATATAATATATTTTTGGTTAAACATTTTTAAATTATAATTAAATAACAAATACCTTAATATCTTTTCCCCAAACTTAATACCGGCTAATAGAAAGTTTTGCTTGGATATTAATGCTTATAAACACAAAATATACGAAATCGTAAAATTTTCCCATAGCAATAAAAATCAAATCAACTGAAGTTGTAAACTTAAAGTGAAAAAACTAAAATATGATCTTCCAAAATGCTTAAAACCATATCTAAAAATTTCATATGATTCAATGAATTAAAACCGTTAATAAAAATACGTTAAGATTTAATATTTGTAAAACCAAAGGAGATTTGTTCTAGGATACTCTACATCAAGACAATATTAATATTTGGTTAGCATATTGCATTTGAATCGAAGTAAAGTTAAAACAATTTACAAATTTTTGAAATTTAGCTTAGCTAAGTTGACCTATTTAGGGTTGTTGCAAAGACTAATCATTTAGAATCCCCTAAGAAATAATTCTGGTCCACCAGATGTCTCCTTATTAGTATGGCAAAATTATAAATTACTTTGATTCCAGTTCGTCGGCCAGATACTTGTTCCTTTATATTTAAAAACTCAATTAGTAAAATTTTGAGCTAATCCGATAACTTTTAGTGGAGTCAATATGGGCTAAACATATATTTTTATACATTTGTTGTTTTTTTAATTTGTTGTTTATATTAATTTTCTTTTCTTTACATTATTCAATATTATGTAGGGTAGAGTGGGGTAAAGTGGGACAGCTCAATTTTTTTCCATGTTTTACATTTATAGGAAAAACACACCTTTCATTTGTCATTTATTATGTTATTAAGGTTTTCATTTGCAATTTTAAATTTTTTTTGTGCTTTTATATTGCTTTTTGGGAACAAGTGAAAAATATAATAATAATAAAATAATATAATGACTGTTTGACCTTTGTTGATATATTTAATTGAAACATCGCTGGATTTTTTTCAATCATCTTCAACAAACCACTGCAGCCACCTTTACATGATATTTAACAAAAAAAAAATCAGTTGTATGTTTATTCATCAAACCCCAAAGAAATACATTTTAAACGATTATTCGCCAAATTTTGTCGATTAACCAACCATTAACCATTTTCGCGATGTTTCGAATAATGCTTAAACCGGTTAACCGCCTGGGTCGTATAATTGGAAACACTAGGTATTATCTACAAGTACGATGTAGTTACTGTAGCTGATAACTTTGTCGTATTAACCAACTATAAATTTTACCTCTATTATTTTGTTATTGTTGGCTTATATATTTTTCTTACAAGATTTATAAAAAAAAAAATATATAAAAAATGCGTTAAGCATTTGATCATGCGAATATTAATTGGCATTAGCACACTCTTCGAAGTACACATCACATGATGGTAATGCTGGTAATGTGTTGTATGAACTATTCTTCTTCTTATAATGACGATGATGATGAGGATGAATGTGATGCGTTTACATTCGTTGAATGTTAAAGACGACGCCAGTTTTAAACTTCTTAAGATTTTATATTATCTGTTTCATTCAATTATTCGTTGTTATTTTTGCAGTATGAGCATGATGTATGTTTGATGTTTGATTTTTTTTTAAATAATTTTTTTTTTAGCTCGTCTTGTAATACAGCTGCGTGTTTTTATTAAATGTTTTTACATGCGTGTAAAAATGATTAAAAAAATGTAGAAGATTAGGTCGATGAGGCAGAAAATGCTTGGAAAATAAATTGTTTAATACGCATGCTAAGAAAATCATTTGAGCTTAGCGATGTGCTGTGTTTTCATATATATACACTGTAATTAAGTTTTGTTGATTTTTACTCAATTAATGCCCAGTTTTTCACTTCGTATTTAAATGCCATTTGGACTTTAAGTTCTATTTAAATACAAATGTCAGTTTTAAACTTAAAATTTAAATCATATTTAAGTGACCAATCTTGGGCATTTAAAGTCTATTTAAATTGTACAAATATAACATATGATTTTGACAGTTTGTTTTTTTCCGCGTGGCAAAACAAACAATAAAAAATAAATTAAATTACAGCAGCCAATAAAAATTCAACTTCGGATGAAATTTTCACTTCTCTTCATTTTTATTTTATTAATTTAATTATAATTTATATTTTATTTCTATTTATATATATGTATATATATATATTTATATATATGTATATATTTTATTTTTTTTTATTATTTCTATATTTTATATTTTCAGCTGTTTTATGAATAATGATCATTAATTTTTTGACATTTCATGATGCTACCATACTTTTGTCGCAAATAAATAACAATTGTCATTTAAGACTGAAAAACTGAAACTGTATTTAAATACAACTTAAATTTAAATGGCAATTAACTAATTGCATATTTAAATACGAAGTTAAAAACTGGGCATTATAGTAGGAAACTCTACTCCTACTATAAAATGGGTAGCTTTACTATGTGTGTAAATAAAAAATACAAACTTTATATGTAAGTTAGTGCACACAAAATGTATAAATTTACATTGTAAGTGCGTAAAACATCAAAAATTATTTCAAATTAATGTGTAATATTACCAAATTTGTTAAAAATTAAGCATAATTTATGTATATACGCACAAAATGCCTGAAATGAATTTCCTTTTTATTAGATAAATATCCACAAAATGTGTATTTTTACCTCTGAAATGTTTGAAATTAAATCGTATAAAATTAATAATCCTACGTTGTATTATTTGATTTTATTCATTTTTGATATTAAATAGAAATATATTACAATATCAAAAACTTATGCATCGGATTCGAAGTGATGTTTTTAACATTCCAGATATTGCTCATTTACAAGGCTCAAATTTTTCTCACTCCTCCTTTTTGGAAAAGGCTCCAATGCTCAACCATTTCTAGAAATAGAATCTGAATCTTTTTCTATAGAAACATTTTGTAGTTTTTCTATTATAAAGCCTTTTCTATACCAAAACAGCAACATTCGTACTGTATTGTTTTGTTTCTTAATTGGGCACCTATACGTCGCAGCTTCAAATTTCTCAGCTCTAGTTAAAAATAGCATAATATGTCAAATCGAAATCTTCGAACGAGATATACATGTATATATCGTTACCTGTCTGGTACTGATTTTGCACAGACGCAAAACCATTATTTGTTTCGGCAAGATCCACAGCAAACAATATAAGAATTGCCATTATAATGTGGCCATCAAGTACTAAATTTACACAGCAATGCTCTTGTATGTGACAAGAATATATTCAAGTTATTTTAATTTAAAATTTGTTTCATTTTTTTTGCATTTATTTTGCTGTTTTTATTTGTATATTGCAGCAAATAATAATTTGGAATTTTTTTTATTTAGGTACTACAAATTTTTGTAATATTACAAATGTGCACAAAATACTAATTGTATGCACAATGTGCATATCTATAAATAAAAGTGTCTATTAACACATTTTCTGTGTATTTTTGTGAACAAAAATGTGTACACATAAAGTTTACACATATGCTGTCTAAATTTAAGCATTTTGTGTCATATTACACAAAATTGTACATACTTTGTAGTAGTGAATTTATAAGCATTTTTTACAGTGTATATATATTTGTTCATCCTTTTGTTAACTATTAATGAAAACGTGTTAGAAACTTACATGGAAAGAAAAACAACAAAAGAAAATCGGCTTACAACGGCTTTAAAAGATAGCGGTCTTTTTGTGTTTTTTTATATTTTTTGCTAACTGCCAATAGAGGTATTAACTTGGTATTGAGAGATTGAATATTACATGGATATGGACATGTAAACAGTTAGAATTACTATATTTATATGCTAAATGTTGTTGTAAATAGGTAATTTGTACGAAATACGCACACTTTAACAACTGGTGTTTTAAAGTTTAGTTCATAAATAATGTTGATTTTGAGGCAATCTGCCATTCCATGAGAGAACGTTCAAAAAACGAAAATTTTTTGACCTCACGCCCTTGGATTTGATTTACAATTACAATACGCATACTCCGGCTGTATGTTACTCACGACCGTTTTCAGTTCCTTAAAATTGTGTAAAGTCGTTATTTTATTGTCATTTTCCTTTTTTTTATTAAAAAAATTCTTAAAGTAGCGAAATTTAAAAAGCCATATCTCCAAAAGTATATGGATTATTTTATAAATTTCAAAAGTGTCTGTAATCAGAATTATCTTCTTTCCGATTTAATAAAATGCATTAATAATGCAAATATTTTATAATGTATTTTGCCCTTTTCTTGCCCCTTTTGATTTTTGAAATGTAGTAATTTTTAAAAAAATTTATAATTTTTGGAATAAATGACAACTTTGTTTTATTTTTGGGGCCAGTATTTTAACTATTTTTAATGATTTTTTTTTTGAAAAATAGCTTTTCTACCATCTTACATATAGTTAACAACAAAACATTTTTTGGGTTTTTAAGTTTTATATCAAAAACAGCACTGAACTTTTTAGAGCAATATCTTCTGAGTTATTTTGACTATTTCCATAATTTAAACAGCATCTGAAAGCTATATTTATCAACTTAACGATTTCAAACATAAAAATAACAGTTTTATTTTGTAAAATCGATTTTAAATGAAAGTTGCAATACAATGCAAAAGTACAATATAAATTCGAAATTGCATTTGAAATATGAATGCATTTTCAAAAAAGCGGTTATTTTCTAATTAAAAATTGGAAAGTAGACAATTGCAGCTTTCAGAAGCTTACTAAATATTTGAAATAGTCCATCTGCTTTAGGACACATTCAAAGTTCACTACTTTACGAATTTTTGTAAAAAACATAAAGGAATGACACCCGGTCAGATTTTGGCTGATATATCATGGAATGGCCGATATGTTGTTCGAACATATAAGTAGAAATACATTTTTGCAACCTGATAAGATTTTAGGGACTTTCAAAAAAAAATTTATTTTTTATTTTTTATTTTTAAATTCATCTTTATTAAATTACCTATTATTTACATATTTACATTTTTCGAGATTTTATCCATAGATATGACAGCGAGTTATATTGTTATTCACAGATATTGACTAATTTTATATTCTAACATTTTTAAAGGAAAAATAGAAAAACCTTTATATGAAAAAGAATGTTATTCAAATATAATTAGAAAATATATATGTATACAATTGCATTATCTAAAGTAACAATGCATTACATACATATCATTTTCAATTTGGTGATTTTCTTATAAAGCTACCCTATTGCCGATTCTCTACATTCTCTTATCAGTTGATAAGATGAATTTTCTACTTTTTCGTAATATTTATCGTTGAGTCTTTTTATGAAATCATCAATTCGTTCATATCCAGTTTCGTAGTGAAGAAGCTGCGTAGAGTGTCTCACGTGTTTGATGTGTATGATCTTAAGGCATTTATTTTGAATAATCTGAAGTTTCTTCAGATGAGATTTTGCTGCTTTATACCAAATGGGACTTTCATATGTCAAAGTTGGTCTTATCACACTTTTGAATATTAAATTTTTGTTCTGTAGGCTGAGCGAAGAGCGTTTGTTCAGTATATGCCACAGGGCTCTGATAGATTTTAAAATTTTCTTGCAAGTTTCGTCAATGTGCCTTGAAAAATTAAGTTTCTTGTCCAGACACATACCTAAATATTTGACATCATTTTGAATTGTAAGGCAATCGTTTTCAAAACTTCAAAATATGATAAACTGAGTTTTGTTAGGGTTGATTTTAATTTTCCACTTGTAAAAATATTTTCTGCAAGCAGCAAACCCCTTTTCCATTTTTTTAACAATGCCTTAGTGAGTTTGCTTGACGTAATTAAAGCGGGATCGTCTGCGTAGTATGCCACCTTCATGTACGAGGGGAGAGAAAAGTCGGAGGTATAAATAGAGTACAATAAAGGCGATAAAATTGAACTTTGTGGTAAACCAGTTAAGATTGTTTAAGGGGAAGATAATGTATCATTAACAGCAAAAACAAATGATCCTTTGTCTAGAAAATCTGCAATAAGCATGGACAGATATCTTGGTATATCAGTCTGAAGCAATTTGTATACTAAGCCATTGTGCCAAACGGTGTCAAATGCCTTTTCTATGTCAAGAACTATTAGGCCTGTTGATTGTTTTATTCGTTTATTAGCTTTGATAATATTTGCAATACGATTTATTTGGTGTACTTCGCTATTTTGTTTTCTGAAACCAAATTGTTCGTTAGCTATTATAGAAGTATTTTCAACGACATCACAGATTCGACTATAAATGAATTTTTCATACAATTTCCCCAAATTGCACAATAAGCTAATGCTATTGCTAGAACCCTACACCTTAAATATTACACGTTAAAAATAACTTTACGCACATTAGGGAAAATAACCGCATTTTTTGTTGTTTTTAATCTAGTAGTATAACTATTAACTTTATTTGAGAACATCAAATTGGTAACGCTACAGTTTTCTTTGTAGTGGCAGTATTCGGTCTGAACCAATTACCGAATATTCATTGTCCAACAAATTGCTGAATACACTATTCGTTACATCTCTAGTTATAAACGTTTCAAAATATTTCGTATTGTGTCGGCTCGGTAGCGTATACTTGATATTTTATAACAATAATATAACTCATACGTTAAAGTAATTATCTTCTTAATATTTGTTTTAAACCGGTTTAGTAGTTTTGATATTTTTTTGTAGTGGAAAATATAAAATATTTTTTCTTAAATCACCCAGGAAAATTTTTGGAACCCTTCTAAAATTGCCACGCCCAGAACTAGTTTCATACAATATAATGCTATAATCGCGAAATAAATATTTACTATAAAAATGGGGCGATTTTCGCTTACGAAAAATTTGAAGTATACGTACACGAACAAAATTAATTTTTTTATGAAATATGCCGGATTTCATTAAAACTAAATTCCATTTGTATCTTTTACTTCATGATTAATTTTTAATCAAAACAACTGAAAGCAGTTTCCTTTATTCCATTTTTGTTCCTTCCTTTTATTTCAGCACAATTTTTGCACATAAAATTTTTTTTAAATTTGTCACCCTAAAATCATTAGTTGTATAACGCATGTTAGAATTGATGTTAGAATAGGCTCTAGAACCGTACCATAGAACCAGTTCCTAGCGTGACGGTTTCAAACAAAAATCAGAATGGGTTCTAGAACCGTTCTATAGAACTAGTACCTGTTCTTCAAAAGCTCCTTAGAACAAGTTCAAATGTTGACAATTTCAAACAAATATCATGGTTTACAGCGCCAAACTGGAACCAGAACTGGTTCTAAAGAACTAGTTGTAGAAGTAATTGTGAAACTAATACAAGTTTTGCTGGGTGGTATGTAGAACAAATAAAGGTAAAAAAAGAGAAAATTTTTAATATGGATACTTTTACATAAATGGTCATAACTTTGGAATATTTTGGGTTATTGGTTAACGGTGTTTTGTGAATACTTCGCTAGGGCATTTTATGTTATTTTAGGTTAATGTTATTTTAAGTTATTTTGTTAGCTTATTTTAGGGTTAAAGTTATTTTAAGTACACTTAACAGAAGTTTCCCTGCTGTAAATATTTGTAGTTGTAGGAGTAGTACTACAGTATTTTTTTTTTAATGAAAAAGCAGTAATTTCTAGAACAAATTTCAGATTTGACTACATTTGTAAGAAACAAACAACGTCAAATTTTTTTATTCATTTTTTAATGTTCATATATGGATATATATGGTTGCGTATATGGACATATATGGGCATATATGGTTCTAATATTTACATATATGGAAGTGTATGTGAATCCATATATGCAAACGGTACTCATATATGGTCATATATGGATGTATATGTTATTTCATATTTGCAGAAGGTGCTCATATATGAACATATATGAAAGTATATGTTATGTCATATCTGCTACGATCCGAAAATTTAGGGTAGGTATATAGCCAATAAGTAGGAGTTATAACGCTGATAAGACTTTAAAAAAATCTGTTTTAGATTCTGCGACTTAAAAATCTAACTTTCAACAACTTTTAGAAACAATAATTGTATATTTCTAAGTCAATGATACATGAACAATAATGGCATTTTTTCTAAGTGAACGGTATAAAGGGTGTTTTTATAGAGGTATAGAACTTTGAAATGGAATAAAACAAAGATGAATTTTTTAAATTGACATGAAATTTACTTTATTCGAAAGATAATCTTCAGGCATTATAATTTAAATATGACCGCCACAGCTGGCTCGGACGTAGTCTAATTTTCGATGACTTTCCAACATTTGTGGTCAATTCACGGGTCCTTCAACAAATCAATTGTGGCACGAGCTGTGTGACATGTTGGGCCGTCTTGTTACAGCTCCTGCACATCATGGTTATTCAATTAATGAACGAAAAAGTCAGTAATCATGGCTCTATAGCGGTCACCATTGACCCTAAAGCACACGAACCAGTCAGTTTTTCTGGATGTAACGGTGTCTCAACATACACTTGAGGATTATCATCACTCCAAAAACGGCAGTTTTGTTTATTGACGTATCCATTTCACCAAAGGTGAGCTTCATCTCATTTTGGAAGCGTTATTCAGGCGTCAGTCTATTCATGTTGAAATGCTAAACCAAACTAAACATAAATCACTTGACAGCTGACAAAATGTATGCCAGCTAAATAAGTGTTCCCAACTTAAAAATATATACCTGTATAAAAACACCCTTTATAAGTTTTAGAAAAAAGTAGTTTTTTGGGAAATAAAACTTTTTTGAAAAAGGTACTGTTTTAGAAAAAAATCAGTTTTTGGAAAAAGCAGTATTTACTTTTTGGATAAAGTCCTTACTAAATACTATTTTTTTTTTTTGAAAATGTACTTTTAAGTTAAATCAAATTGAAAAATATAACTTTTTTTTGTCTTTCTACCATTATTGTTATATTTTCGATACACTTTGACTGCTTCTTACAATATTTATGACATACATGGGCACACTGCAGTATAATTTTACTGCATTACGATTGGCAGTAATCAGTAAGGTGTACTGATTACTGAAAGAGCCAATGCAGTAACCAGTAACGTTTAACTGATTACTGGAAAAAATTGCAGTACCAGTAACATTTTACTGATTACTGAAATAAAATTGCAGTAACCAGTAAATTTTTACTGATTACTGAAAAAAATGCAGTAATCAGTAAAATGTTAACAAAGCAAATTTATTAAATTGCATCACAATTTTTTTTTTTTTTTAATTTTAGCGTACCATTACTTTTTTTGTTAAAAAGTCAATAATCTGACCTTGTGTTTTCAAATTTTAATCATATTTTTCTATTCAGAGTTTTTATGAACCCACTTAAAATTAACGTTTTCAGTTTTTCAAATATCAAAATATTGGCCGACATACTATTTTTATTGATATTATATATTATTAGCTTTTCTCAATACAAGCATTTCAAAATTTACATCGCTGAGTTTGTGTCTTCTGGAACGATTCACAACCCCAGCGAATGAATAGAATCGCTCTACAGGTGCAGATGAGGGTAATGCAGTATTGTATTTGAGAAATACGTTCTTAATGGCAATGTGATTATTTAGGCAATTTGTTGTTGTGTCTTGTTCGACCAGGTATAAAATTGTTTCCTGGAGATAACAATGAGGCACTGCAATCACACTGTTCTGATGGAAACCATTACACCTTGAAATAAATATCAAAAAAATAAGAATATATATCGAAGGTCCACTTTAGGAAATATTATGAAAATTTAAATTTTCACATTTTTGTTTTATATATTATGTTTTTTTATGGAATCAATTATTTTTGTTTTAATTATGAACAAAATTCTTACAAAAATCCGACTTGGAAAATTCTGCGAATCTTGTTTGTTATTCACTTTTTAAGTTTAAAAAGAATTACACTGTGTATTGCGCTTTTTTTGGATGACTCAGTAAAACCAAGAAAAACGTATGCGCATTCGAGTCGAAATTTTTTTTAAATAATTATGATTGAAATTAAACTCGATGATAGTTTAAAGTTTTGACATATTCATGCAACAGCACGAAAAAAATCAAAGAGGTTCACTTTTACTATTCTTGTCTATTTTGGACAGTTTTTCAATATGTTTCACAACAGAAATATCGTCGGTTTACCGCAATTAAAAAACTTGATATTACACATTATTGTATCCCTTTAAGAAGCTTTAAACGATACATAAAAAGTTTTAATGAACAAAACTAAAATAAATTTGAATGTAAACACAAATTTTTGTCGATTTTACTAAATTTTCTGCCAATTGTATATGAATTTAGAGAGTTTTTTAATTTAGGTTCACTTTAGGGGACTTGTTCCCTAATGTGGACCTTGTGAAATGTTTTGAAAATTGCTATATAACATTTTTAAATTAGTTCCCACAAAAAAAATTATCTATAGGCGAAAAATTCCCAAGGAGTTGGCCTACAAGCGGTTGTATTTGGATTTGAAATACTACTATTCGTGTATGGCCATATTAGGAGACATTCCCTTATAATTTTACTTTTTGTTCATTTTTTACCCAAATAAATAACTTTTTTTTAAATCCCTAGTTTCATGCAGTAAATGGTTAAGAAATACAATATAACTCATGACAGTCGAAAATGTCGGACAGACGAACTAAAGAATATTAATAGAAAGACTATGAGAGCGTAATTGTGTTGATCGGTATAATTTAAGTGCTTATGCTATAGAATCAAATCATGAATAACTCATAAAACCAAAAATTACAGTTCCAATTCATATTTAACACACAAGAGCATAATGATGTGAATTTAAATACGTTATAATTATAGTATAGTCCTAATGATGATAATATGATCATCCCGTTTAAAAATCGAATTTCCATAAATAACACATTTTTTCTTTGCGTGTATGCATATGTTGGTCAAATAAATGTTGTCATAATCAAACTAATTTAATAGCCACACCATAAAAGCTTATCTTTTCTCTCCTAGGAATTCTCCAAAGTAATTAGTAACATCTCCGTTGCGGTTGTATTTAGTTTTGTTTAGGTAAATTTTCCCACCAAATAACCGTGTTTGTAAAAATTAATTACCTGTTTGCCATTTGAAGATATAAAATATTTTGAATATTCACACTTTATAAACTGATGCAACACGAATATAAAAATGTTGTTTGTAGATGACAAATGCAACAAACTATAAGAAACATTGTATTCAGTTTTTTTTTTTTCTTTTTAGTTTAAGCACCTATGGCTAGATTTGTCATTAATAGGGAAACCAAAAAACAAGGTCTAAAAAAGAGTTAAGCTTTTAAAAAAGCTCGAAATACAATCAAATATAATTTTTAACGCAATATTTAAGTGTATTTTTATAGTGTTTTTTTTAAATAAGCTGTTGAAATAAAGTTTGTTTAAAATTTGTCCCGACAATCCTTGCAACTTTGCCAGTCAAACAAGTGTGTAATAGAGAAATTGTTTTTAATAAACTTTAAAACTTCAATTAGTCTATTTTTTTTTTAATACGTAACATAAAATTTTCCAATTTCATTAAAAAAATTCTTAAAAATGCAGATTGTTAGAAAATAGATTAAAAAAAGCTCCATCAAGGGAAGTATCCCGAACTGAACTCGCAGTATTAATGAGCTTTGGAATTTGGGTTGCCAGGCGGCATTAATTTCGTTTGATGTCCAAGAATTTTTAATGCCCGTCAAAAATCAACAAAAATATGTTTTTTTCAAGATTTTTTAAAGCCCCACTAAAAAACAACTTAAGAAAATATTTTTAAAATTTTTCAGTTTTTCTGAAACAATGTTTTGTAAAAAGCAAACGAACATTTCATTGATATATTATGATGAAGCTCTTTCTTTTAGTGTATTTTTTATAAATTCTATATATTTTTGATATAAATCCTACGCATGGCGAAAAATGTAGATATTTGCCAACTGAAATTCGACTACTACTACACAAATTCGGTTATAACTAATTTCAGTCATTTGGTACAACTGAACATTAGCTATCACAACAAAGTTCGGTTATTTCAACTGAATTCTAACTGCTACACTTTAACTGTACTAACTAAATTTATATGTTGATACCATTAAACTACACATTTCAATTCGGTTGGCACTTTATTTCTCTGTGTGTATTTGCTTTTTACAAAACTTTGTTTCAGGAAAACTTTAAAAATTAATTTGTTAATGTGTTTTTTGGTGACCATTCCTACTGATTTGATCAGTACATGTACTGAATTTTGATCATGTGTACTAATGAAAAAATCGTTTATTGATTTTATAAATTTGTACCGATTGTGCGAATTTAATTTAATTTTATTTTTTATTTAATTATATTTTTTTTTTACCATAAAAAACTAAAGTTTTGCTAAATTTAGAACACAGTTTCTAGAAGTTGCGAATTTGTCTTAATCTGATTGAAACTGTAAAAAAATCTTGAAAAGTATTTATGTGGTAAACTCGTTCAAAATCTGAGATTAGTTGAAAAGGAAGAGTTTAAAGTCCAAGAGCTTCAATATTTTAAAATATTGGGTGTTTTAGGGAAACAAATATTCAGGACGCAAAATAAAACAGTAGTCAGTCTGCATATTTTTAGATTTAAAATTTTAAGTTTTTCGTTTATGAAAGCTTCTTAAAAATTTAAATAATCTTTGAAAAGAAAGAGTAGTTTGAATAAGTTGAATAAGACATGGAGAATTTTTGGATGAGTTTGAATGAAATATTTCTTTAAACTAATAAAGGGTCCGCCAAATATCTTTTTTTTTTTTGAAAATGCTATAAAAAAAACTACTGAATATTTTCTCAAATTTCTTTTTTTACTTGAAAGTACAATCCTTCCGGTTAATAATGGAAAATAATTTCTTTCAAATGCCTCCCTCGGCTGGTCATGCAGTAGCCTACACGATCGGTCCAATTTTTAAGCACATTATCGATTGTGTGCAGCTGTATTTCACCAATGGCTTCCTGTTCCGTCCTGTTGAAACCAAATGTTGCCAATATCCTCCTCTTCAATTTTTGTGAACAAAAATTCGTTCAACATGGCCCGATAACGGTCGCCATTGACTGTAACGGCCACTCCTTGCTCATTTTCGAAGAAAAATGGCAATTTTTGCACACATATTTCCCAGCGTTGTTCAAGCGTATACACAATCATATTCGTTCAGCGGAAGGATAAAACTAATTATCTGTCAAATCAGACATGAGCTAAGTGTTGCCATTCACGAAATAAGCACTAGTTGAAAAAAACGTTAGATGGCGGACCCTTTACATTTTTTACAAAATGAATTAGCTTAACAAAACCAATGAATCAAATATGTTTTCCATTTTATGAAAAAGCTTTATAATTTTTATGAAGCTATTTTCAATGAAACTTTCTCATTAGGCGCATGAACTTTTTAATAAATAAAATAAAGTTCTTCAAATAAACTTATGAAAATTTTTTTAAATCTAATTAAGTTTCAATGGACAGCAGAACGTCGTTGATTCATTAATACAATGCATTTATTTTTCTTAGTGTATAATTTCATTTATAATAATTAGCTGAATCTAAATTTTTGTAACTTTCATAATCTCAAGTTACTTTTGTTGGCGAACTTTCCCTTAACCTGAATTTTATATTGGGAAAGTCAATTCGCCGTGTTTTTAAAATTCATCACAAAATTCATAAGTTTTGAAAATTTTGTACTGATTTCATATCAGTTAGAAATGGTCACCCTATAAATATATCAAATGATAAAATATGGTCTCATATTTTCGAAAAATATACAGAAATGAATTAAAAAGTTTAAAAAACTGCTCTCATTTTTTTTTCAACACCAGAAAGCAATGATTTTTGTGAAAAAGCCTTCAGTGTTTAAATAATGTATATTCCAACTATAGGAATAGAATGTTATTCGATCAAATAAAACCCGAGCCATTATTAAGAATAAATTTTGAAGAAGATTTCAAAAGTTTTTAAAACTATTTAACAACACCTGATGGTACAGAATTAGTCAATTCTGTATCTAAGCTCATTAATATTTATGGAAAACACGAGGTTTATTAACTTATATGTAAAGAGACTAAAACCATTGAATTTTAAGTGTTGAAGGAATGTTCCCTATTGTGTCTGGTTCCCCAAAGTGGACACTTCGTTTTCTTCGACTTGTATACATAAATATGTCAAAACTTTCCCATCACTATTATAAAAAAATTTCAACTTGAATTCAGACCTTTTTCTTGAATTTATTATGTGGTTGCAAAACAACACAAAATTTAGGGTAATTTTTCGTAAACATAAAATGTGATTTTTAAAAGGGGTTTCCTTACGGGCTATTTTCGTCAATAATCTCAAAAGTGAAAAACAAACAAGTTTTAGAAAATTTTCCAAGTCGGATTTTTGTAAACGGTAAGAATTTTATTCACAATTTTAAAAAAACTAATTGATCCAAAAAAAAAATATATAATAAATAAAACAGAAAAGTGAAAAATTAAATTTTCATAATGTTTCCTTAAGTGAACATATCGCTCAATTACTGCAAGAACGTCACAACTCAAAAACCATGATTTTTGAGTTAATGACGCAGAATTATTCGTTATATCAGTGTCATATTGTATAAAAAATTCGTACTGATATCTTTTTTACTCACCTCTTGAGAGAAATTATGAAGTTATTTTTTTATTCACGGTGGGCGTAAATTGAAGGCTTTAAACTCTTTTTCTACAAAATGGAAATGTTTGAGTTATGACGTTGTTGCAGTACATGAACGATATGATATAGCTATTTTCTTAATTTTGTTAGAATTTTTGGTCTTTTTTAAATGATTTACGCATCACTGTTCTTGTCTATTTTGTAAAATGTTTCAACATGTTTCACAACAACAAAAAAAAAATATCGTTTGTATACCGCAGTTAAAAAGTTTACATTACATATAGTAACCAATTAAGCAGCTTTAAACGATACATAAAACGTTTTAATAAATAAAATTAAAATAAATATTAATTAAAATACAATTTTTTTTTTTGAGATTTTCCGTAATTTTCTAAAAATGTTATAAGCTTTTAGAGAGTTTGTTATTTTGGTCAACTTTATAGTACATGTTCCTTAATGTGGACCTTTGGAGTTGTTTTGAAATTTTTTTAAATTAGTTGCCACAAGAAAATGATCTATAGCCCTAAAATACCAAAGAATTAGGCCTTTAAAGTGATTTATTTTTATTAGAAATATTTCACTCCCAAGGAAGGTATCCCGACAAAGACCCGCAGATATTATTGAGCTTTGAATATGTTGTAAAGATTAAAAATGTAAGTGAACGATATTTTTCTAGCTGCCAAATCTCATGTTTAGGGGCCGATAAGTGGAGTGAAAAATTTCGCAATTCTTCGGTTTTTTGGATTGTTTATTTCTATTTAAATGAGAGCAAATTACCATTGTCACCATTACAGCAAACGAATTAGGAATCTGGCATGTATACACAACATATTCTAGTTGATTGTTTTCTTATTAGATATTAGATGTAAAAATGTTACTTGTATGTTTGGTTTGAGAAATGTGTATGTATTGTTGATCTTTTAAAATTGCATTTAATTTTGAGTGATCAGGTTTGAGATCATAATTAAATGTTACTATTACTATTAAAAAAATCTTTAAGATTTATGCCCGTAATTTTAAGCAATAGATACCTACCGGTGCTTAGATACCTACCCGTGTACACGGTAGGTATCTAAGCACCAGTAGGTATATATTGCTTGAAATTACGGCCATTAAAGCTGTTAGCTAAAACTTGCAAGAAAAGACGTAAATAATTCATGTTGTTCGGCCAACCAATTAAAATCAACGATTTTTTGTGGTTGGTTGATATATATACCTAATCAAAGCTTGAGTTTCTTGTGGTGGTGGATTACAATGAGGCTGAAGATGGCCTAGTTGCTTAGGTCGAAAGAGTGGCGCTCCCTCTAGCGCTGATCCCCATAAGATTTTTCTCATCTTCACTTACATTTATTAAAAATTAGTGTTTTTTATTTGTAACAATAATATTTAATTATGATCATAATTTTTTTACACCTTCTATAAAATTAAAAATGTTTTTATAAAAAAAATAAACGAAATTGAAGTAATCTATGTATTAACGTATAAGCGTGTTTAATCGTCACGATTTTTTTCAAAATTATTTGCATTTGTTTTTGAGGATCAACGAAAAAAGAGATACATATTTTTTTAGTTGCCCAATCTCACGTTTAAGGGTTAAAGGAGGGACTAAAAATAAATTGATTTTTGTATGAAAACTTGTCT
This sequence comes from Delia radicum, assembly GCA_021234595.1. Classification (NCBI taxonomy): domain Eukaryota; kingdom Metazoa; phylum Arthropoda; class Insecta; order Diptera; family Anthomyiidae; genus Delia; species Delia radicum. The sequence goes on from CM037851.1 coordinate 77,129,995, forward strand.
TTGTTTACGAAAACAATTTGTTTTCTTTATACACATGGTTAAATCACTCAAGAAATAGTGTACCACTTGAAATATAGCAGAAAACGGCTCTTCGGGAAAATGCGCATAAAACCAAATGTTTTTGAATATCGGAAAAAGCTCAGACACCCCCTCGATTAAATTATATAGGCATTACTATTAATTATATTTGGCTTAATATAACTAAAGGGTCCGCCAAATAACTTTTTTTTTTTGAACTCCTGAACCAATTGGACTTTGTATGGCGTCATACCAAGGTCTTTATGCAAAATTCGTCTCAATGATGTCTCCGAAATGTTCAATTGTTGAGAACGACGGTGAATTGATGTTGATGGCGCCTCACGCACACTTTCTGCCACAGCAGCAATATTCTCGGGTGTACGCTCTGTTTTTGGCTTTTCACGCTTTGGTTTATCGATGAGGATGCCAGTTTCTTTCACTTTTTTCAGAAGATAACGAACATATGGACCATATTCGTTCAGCGGAAGGATAAAACTAATTATCTGTCAAATCAGACATGAGCTAAGTGTTACCATTCTCGAAATAAGCACTAGTTAAAAAAAAGTTAGATGGCGGACCCTTTACAATTCCTTAATAAAACACCAGTGGGATTTAAGGTGTAACGGTTAGCGCGTTGGACTGTTACACAGATGGTTCCGGGTTCGATTCCCGGTGACGACAACATAAATTTAGAAAAATAATAAGTATTAGTTTTCTATCACTTATATATATCGCAGCGCCCACATTCGGTGTTACCATAGCACTCAACCCCAGCGAAGTAAAATAATGAATCAGGGCTATGGAATAAAAAGCTTCAGTAAATTCGCCAACTCTACATCAGGTGGCGAGCAACAACTGTTCTAAGACTTATCATATCGCGTAATTACAGTGTTGCCATGTTTGAAGCCCTTCATCTTTCACCCCATTTCATCTTTCCACTATCCCCTTTCCAAAGAAAGCAACACATTTATTAATAGAAATAATTTCCTGAGGGTTTTTTCTCTTAAAAAAAAGAACATTGTTTTGAATAATAAAAATAGTTGAAAGTCTCCAGACATAAATTGCACACCAGTGAATGAGTCTTCAAAAAGTCATTCATTTGATAGTAAATTTGAGTATAGATACTTTAAACAGAACAAAAAAATTTAAATAAAAAACATAAAATTGGGTCATATTTGACCCGCATCCTAAATATGAGATTGGGCAGCTAAAAAACATGGGTACATTAAATTTTTATTTCTCTACAATATATCCCAAGTTCATTAAGGTCTGCCGGTCTGGGTCGGGATACCTAACTTATAGAGCGAAAAAGCTTGTAATATAAAATAATCCTACATATGATGGCCATTGGCTATTGCAACCAGCTCCCTTTTGCAAATGAAACAAAAAATAATGAAAAAAAAACAAGAAAACAAGAAAACATGGAAAAACTAAAAAAGAAAAACTATAACCACAGCAAAAAACTTGAAATATTTACAAAATATGGTGTTCAACAAAAAAGAGCAATAACTACAAAAAAAAAAAAAACTTAAGCGTAGAAGTATTAGCACCTTTTAAGACACACATGCTTAGTGACTGACATCACATCACTTGCCTTTACCTGACTTGGCTTCAATTGGATTGGCTCATGTTGTTGCTGATGTTTAGTAGGGCAACCGTAATTAAGCAAGAGCTTGGTTTTTATTTAAAAGATACAACCATTTAAATTCAATACAAGTTCTAATCTGGACATTATGAAAATGGGAAACTATACCTGTTATAGCTTTTTTTTTAGCATATTTTTTAATATTTGCTTATTTTTGCAAATTTTTTTTTAAATGGTAGCTTATTTTGAGTTCCTTTTTTAATAACTTTACATATTTCTTTAAAATTCGAACTTTTTTTGACTTTTTTAACAATCGATATTTTTAATTTTGTTTTTTTAAGGAAGTTTAAAATTTAATGTTGGTTTATCAAAAAATATTTTAATGAACCAATTTGAGCCTTGCATCTTTATTTGTTTGACGAAGTTTCGAAAAAGAAATTATACAAAAATTTTATTTTAAGCAATGATTTTAATAAAAAGTTATGAATTTGATATAATTTTTATTAAAATAAAAATTATGTTTTTTCGACCTTTAATTGTGCAATGAAAATGAAATTATTCAACTTGAATAATTTTCATTGAAAATTAAATTATTCAACTTGAATAATTTTCATTTTCATTGCACAATTAAAGGTCTAAAAAACATAATTTTTAATTTAAAAAAAATATATATAAAACTTGTATCAAAGACAAAGTAAGTCTTGTTTACTCCCCCTATACATTTTGTTTTTGTTTTTAAACAAAACAACTGTGCAAATAAAAAGAGGGAAAAAAACCAAAACACGTGTATTGAATATCTACCAAGGGCAGACCTTGCACATAACAAACAAGTTTTCAATTTATTTTTGATCAATGGTGATAATTTTTAACTTCGAGCTCATATATTAGTTCTCATTTAGTGAGATAACTAGTTAATATTTTTTTTTTTTTTTTTTGTGTTCAGTTTGTTTTCAGAAATAAATTCATTACAATAGTAGTGCCTCAGCGCCTTATAGGCATTGTTGAGGCGAGTTGGCAAAATCTAATTATACATTATAATTTACAATAAACATATAAATGTTATAACAAAAAAAAAAGTGAGAAATAATAATATAAATTCATTTATAAAAAGAGAAGTAAGTTTTTTTACTATAGTTTACATTAAAAGTTCTTCTATATGTTGCAAAATATAATCTTTTAATAATTTTTTAAACGTTGAAATTCTATGTTCATCTTTTAAACTCTGAGGAAAGGCATTAAACTCACGACTACCCAGAAACTCTATGCGTTGCTTAGTTGTTTCCAACCTACACCAAGCTACTCTTAAATTTCCATTACTTCTTGTGTTGATTGTATATTGAGTCCTTTGAAATTATATTGTATGATGTCCTATGTTGTGCAAGCATTTATAAACATATAACAACAGTTGATATTTAAAAAGACCATAAATTGGTAAAATTGTTTGACATTTATCAGCATATAGCGAAACAGAGGGATATGTTATAGGATGGTTGTGTACCACTTTAAGAGCCTTATTTTCTGTACGCTGAAGAGACCTTAGCTCATTAGTTTTTTTAAAACCAAAAGAAATAGCTAAATAATTTAAATGACTTTGAACAAGAGCATTGTAAATTAAAATTTAATTTATTTTTAAATTTGTATAAGAAACCAACAGCCTGAGCTGTTTTTATTTTAAGACTTTGCAAGTGTTGATCCCAAGCATGATTACTCTGGAGAGTTATACCCAAATATTTAATAGATTTGACTTCTATAATCTCTCTACCATCAACAAACAGAAAAAATATTATTATGACTACTGGGCTTAAACCTTAGTAGCTGTGCTTTATTGGCGTTTAAAACAAGTTTGTTTAATCTAATGTTCTTAACGAGTTAAAAGTATCTGTTTGAGAGTATTGTATTTGTGATCTTAAGGTTCTTATTGATTCAACAAAATGTTTGTTTAAGACCTCTGCCTGTTGTAATTCATCGACAATTTCATCACCATAAGCATCAGTAATAGAAATAGTCATTTTCGTTGTTCTTCCTAGGGTTTCATTTAAAAATGGATCATGATTAATTTCAGGATCATGATTAATTTCAACTAAATTAGTGGTATAGAAATTATTCATCGACTCTTTACATGCCTTTTTAATAACAAAACTTATACCTTTTAATTTGTTCTTAATATCCTCATTTTCAGGTTTTTTCCTCCTCATCTTTAACAGTTTTTTTTTTATAAGCAATCAGTTTTTGCAAATTCCCGTTGATCCACGGAGTTATCTCATGATTATGAATTCTCTTTACCCTTTTTTGAATTGTAGAACTTATCACAGCATTTTGAAATCAAGATATTGAAGTAGATGTATCAGTTGACGGATTTCCTGTTTCATATATTGATTGCATTGCAGCTTGAATAATATTGCTTACACTATTGACATCACAAGTTAAACGTGTTTCCTCAGTAAAATCTAAGAATGGAGCTTCGATTCCAATCCGACAAGAAACTATATTATGGTCTGACAATTTACATTCAACTGATTCAATATACATATTGTTTCGAATGTTACTATAGACGTGGTCAATTGATGTTTTACTTTCAGGGCGTGTAATCATTTGATGACAATTCAAAAAATCATAATTTTTCCAGCAAATTTATAAGTTCTTCTGAAGAGTGAACATCTAAAACATCAATATTAGCATCGCCAATGTAAACACACGGATTCCGACCGTTACAAAGCAGTAGATTTTCCAAAAATAATAAAATCTGTTTGAGCCACACTTTTGTGATCTATAAAATGTAGCAAATTTTAATTTTTTTCCCATTAAGTTTTAGATCATTTAATATTAAAACAATTGAAATCCATAAAATTTTTACTTTCACAAACTTCAATTTTGTACTTTAAGTTGTTGCGGACAAAAACTGAAGTGCTTCCATAGCCGTCAGATCTACAGCAATTTATTATATTATTGGCAGTTATATTGTATAATTGTACTAAATTTCTATCAAACCATGTTTCCTGTACAGCAATGATACTGGGTAGCCGTGGTAAATTAGCAATTAAATTTCTAAACTTATTAAATTTTCCAATTGAAGAAATACTTCTCATATTAATAGAAATAACGTTTAAAAATGAACTTGGTGTGCTGCTAAATTAATCTTTAAATGTTTTTAAATTATTAAAATATTGATTATTATTCATAAAAAAAAAATTTATATATATAAAAATAAATATTTCAAATTATTAAATACTTTTTATTATGAGGATAAATAAACTTCTTCTTCAACTGCACCATTCGGCGATCTTCGATTTCTTCCACAGTTTGTTGTAGCTTCTAACAAAAGGCTATTAACATCTTCTTCACTTCGAATAAATTTTGGCTTTGACAATTCGATTCTCTTGCAAAAGATTTTTCCACCAGCAGCATAGACAGCACGATATCTAACAGTTTTTAAAGTTTTTGCATAATTTAACAAACTTAATGTCTCACGACTCAAAAAATCACCCACGAAAATGGTAGACTCAGTTTCCTTTAATTTTGGCTTTCAAGACATCAACTTTTCTTTTGATTTCTTTGAATTAAATTTAACCACAACAATTTTTTTATTATTTTTGTTATCACTTGGTTGATTTTTTCTTTTGATAAAGTATGCATCATCTATACTATCAGGCAGTAATTTCACACCAGCATCACTTGAAAGCTTCAAAACTGTATCAATTGCAGATCGATCATTTGGAGCATCCACTCCAGTTATTAAGCAGTCATGTTTTACTCTCTGATCATTTAGGAATCTAACAGAATTCTTTGATATTTTAAATTTTGAATCTCGCTCCTAGACGAGGACAATAAATTCTCATTGAGTTTGTGATTTAACATAACAAATATCTCTAGAAGTCTAATAACAAAGTCCCCTGAAGATTTCCTTAGGCAGGAATGAAATCCGGATAGGGACACGCCTACATCAGATTGCTTTTCACAATTTGTTAAATAAGTTTTGGGACTTTAGCACATTTAAATTAAACATGAGAGAACAATATTTAAAAATACGTTGGCATTCTCTGGTATAACGTTATCAAAATGATCCCACTTTTAAATATGCTTCCAAAATGGATTTCCTGCAACGTAACACGGAAACACCAGCTCAAGGAGGTGATTGGCCCGAATTTATTATAACTGAAAAAGATATAAAAGACGGCGAAGATGATGCAGAGGAATATGTTTTCATGGAGTTAGATGAAGTTGAAAACAAAGCAAAACCAACAAAAATCGAAAAACCCAGGCCGGAGAAAGAAATTCCAAAACCACAATCAGAAATTTAAATAAAAAATGTTAAAACTTTAATGGCTCCAACTGTGAGACAAGATAAGGTTAAAGCGCCTTCTAGTATGACTATACACAGTGTAGAAACACTTAATAGAAATAGTTTTAACCAGCAATAAACTAAAAGATGGTAAGGAAATAGCCAATATAAAGACAATTCAAATTGCTAGTGCAAAATCTGCCCTACAAATTGAAACAAAGAAATCGGAGAAACCGTCAGAACCAATTCCAGTAGAGTTAAAAGTCAATAATCCAAATAGACCTAAAATATTTGTGATAAGCAAACAAGAACTTAAAAGAGAAGAACCTAAAAAAGATCTTAAAGAAGAGGAACCTACAACAGAGGAACCTAGAAGGGAGGAACTCAAAAGGACGAACCTAAAAAAGAGGATCGTAAAAAAGAAGAACCTAAGAAGGAAAATTCGCCACCAACAAACCGTTGTGAAGATGATATATTTGGAGAGCTGGTATCAGCCATGTTAAAACGCATGGATGAAACTAAGAAGAAAAATGTTAAAAAAGAAATTATGAATGTGTTATTAACGTAAACTTTTTAACACTAAATTTTGTAACCCTTTCACTACCTACTTTTTTTTTTTTTTTTTTTTTTTTGTGGATATATTTCTATTCGATTTTTTTTTTGATTATATATTTTTTTTTTGCACACTAAAGTAACAGCGTTTTCTTTTGTTTGCTAAATTTTTGCTAAATTTTTACCTACACGTAATGGGCAATCATGTATTAATAATAGAAATAGCTTTCTGATTTCATTTTGAAACAAAAACCTCCCGCATAAAGTGCATTTCCATAAAATGCATTTTTTCATTTATTACTTATTGTGTTGATTATTTTGCGAATTTTGATGTCTATATTGCGAAACAACGCTTTAATCTGTATGATCACAAATTTGAAAATGTTTGTGTACTTTAAGTTGGATATGCATCGTTATTGTCTAATTACGTTAAATTTTTAGCTAAATATTAATTTTTAGTTTAATTAAATAAAAAAAGGATTATGCGGAAAACTTTTTGAAAACCACGAAAAATAAAATTGCGTTACTTTATATTTTTATGTGCTAATATACGTCTAGGGTAGCTAAAACTTGATAAATGTAAAAAAAGTAAAAAAGTTTCAACTTCTAATAACCCGATTAAAATTAATATGATGCTTTATATAATCATACGAAATTTAATATGAGTCTTAATAAAGTTTTATCCGAGAAATGGGCATAATAATTATATTTGCATTAGTTTAGTTTTAATTTGATAATATCAGATTAAATAACATCCGAATAATGACGCGATACAATTTAATACGATTTTATACAGCGGTATAAATTTATATGTGAACTGATACTGAAATATACAAAATAAGCTATAGTTGTGTCCGGTTTTTGATTTTAAAACTTCATGGAAATCCGAAATATCTATTAATCCTTTTAGACTTTAGCCACTTGCAAAAGGTTTACAACTTTATAATTTGTAACAAATTCCATAGCATTTGGAAATTTTATTATTAATTACTATAAATAGAATTCTTCAAAGTTTGAACTTCAGCTTTTAATATTTTGTTTTCTTTTTGAACAATTTCCAATTTTTTTTTTTTTGTTTTCAGCAACTCCGTTTATAATGTCATCGAATTGTTTTGACATAAAGTTCATGGTTTCCACAATAATAAACAGCTGATCGAGTTTCTTCAATTCTGTTTTTATCTCTTTTGACTATCTTTTAAAGGTACCACTATTATCTTCACATAAATGACATGCATATTCTACAGCCTCATTATCTAGCAAGTATTGATATTTTGGTTTGTCTAAATCGGTACAAACTACATGATATTTTTTTTTGCATTTATCACATTCGATGAAGTCTTCTCTTCCCCCACCTCTAAGTTACATTGGCCACAAAATATTTTATTTCTTCTAATGCTTCTGCGGCTTTTAGATGGCATATTTCATAAATTTGAAACTTTACGTATAAATATATAAAAAATGCACTTAAATGTTTTTAATTAAATTTGAATTTTAATCGTTTAATTTGATTTTTAAAAAGCACTTTGCAAAAAATTGTAAAAATTACATCTTTACTACGGGGTTGCCAACTCTGTTCCTGACTCTATATGAATGTTTGATGTTTTGCATGGCATTGTCACTTCTTTTAAAACGCGTTCTGGTTATGGGAACCTAGCAAATTCCCAAAATAGATCTATCAACACATTCCTGAAAGTAGTCAATTAATAAATTTGAAAACAAAAACTCTATAGATTATTTGTTAGGACAATATCCTAACAAAGAAATATAGAGTATGGCCTCGAACTTGCATAATTTTCATTTTCAAAAGTTATGATATTTAACACTTAATTTTGTTATTATTGGCTTATTTTATTAACGGTTAATTTAGTGTTTTTCGAACTTTTTTAACACCTTCAAATATTGTTCTAAAGCTCGTATTTTGGTTGCCCTATTGATTTTATTGGGTTGGTTGATCAATGTACGATTGATCAACAAACGTCAACTTAATGAAGATGATTAAAACACAAAAATGTAGGTGCATATAAAATATTTTTGGAATTTTTGGTTTTTAACGAGATAAAGCAAAAAACTTAAAACGAATTGAATCATTTGAAGTTTGAGCAATATTACACAGTGGTTTGGTAATCGTTTTTCTTCATATCACGGGTAACAAACGGAGTTTTAAGAGTAACGATATTTTAACGGCAATGGTTACCAACAGTTACTTGAACGGGTTTTAAATTAGCATTGTTTGCCACGAAATACGTTATCAAAACCACTGTTTCAAGTCGATGACATTTTTTTTGTCACAGCTTTAGGTAGTTAGTGTATGTTGACTGTTTCCATAATGAAATTAGATGCGTTGTATATTAAATGTTGTTAAATGTTAGTTTTCTTCAAGCAACATATTGTTTTTTTTACCTTAGTATGTTTTATGTGTTGGGTTTTTTCATATAACTCAGCCCAAGTTGGTAACTTACTTTATGTATCTAAACACACTAGCGTATCTGTTTAAATTGAAACATTTTTTTTTGTCTGTGCTTCCAACAAAAACCAAACAGAAGAAAAAAAAACTTCTGCAATGATTTATGGTTGGTGTAAATTAAGAAATTAAAATGTTTTATGGTTGTTGCATACTTATTGCAGCAAATTCAATACTAATATAATTGTATTTAGGTTTTAGTTTTAGCAATTTTTGTTTGTTTTAAGTGGAAACATGGGAACCAATTTTTGGTTATATTGATATAACCCGGGTAAAAATTGTAATATAGAGTCTAATAAAATAACGTCTCAATGATAAGTTCCCATATATAAGCACATAAAAATTTAACCGACAAATGGCTCATCTACATGTATCTTATTATATCAAATTAGATATAAATTGATACAATTTTATCCCAGATTTGTCCATATCCGGGACATTAAATTATATCTTATTAGATATAAATATATCTGATTTTATAAATTTTTAGCCGATAGTAGGTATGATTCCAGTAACTTAAAGTTATGCTTAACAATATTTAATTTCAAAATTTAAATTTCTAGAATCAACAATTGTAAAGACCAAATTTTTTTTAAATGAAACAACGAAATTATTAAAAATTATCAATAACAAATTTAGTGTTTAAAAAATAAATAATTAAGAGGTATTGTCATATAAATTATACACATTTTTTATTTGAAATTATATAAAATGAATCACTTGCAACTAATTTCGTTATAAAATTAGTATGGTTATATGTGAAGCCATATGTAAGAAAATCTTAACTAAATTTGATACTGAAATCTACAAAAATATGGGGGTTATATATAGTGCTGTATAAAGTTATAAGGAAAATATTTACAGTATGGCGTCACATATAGTTTAATAACACTAAGCATGTTACCATATATAATCATATCGATGTAATTTTATATAGAGTAAGATTTGAATTCATATAATAATATCAAGTATCCCTATAGGAATGAGGAGTCAATTGTCCTAAAAGTGACTGGTTAAAGAAGGACTTATCACAGGACTGGTATAATTTAATACTTTCACTTAACAACATCACTTAGACTCCTCAAGCTGCATCCTTATAGATTCCTTATTAAAATATATTATTCGGCTTTTACCTAAAAACAACTTCAACAATTCGATTTGTTTTCTGAATTTAAAAACAAAAAGTGCTACTATAGAATAATTGTTTTTCTTTGTTTTTTTATTAATTAATACTCATATAATTACAAATTATATACTATTACCCAAACACTAGCTACAATGGCTTTCGGCACTTTGTAGTGACAACAGACCAGTGCCTCTGGTGGGAATCGAACACACGACCCCCCCCCCCCCCCCCCCACTGATAACCCACTGATAATTGTCAGAATGGATCAAACCTGCGCTCTTCTTACATTACCAACGTAACAATACCAAGTCATGATCGTTTAGCGATCACACCGAAGTATGGCCCCGAATATAATGCAGCTACGTTGCAGTTTTCTTTCCTATTAGCCTTTCTGTTATTGTATATTATACTCTAAAGTGACCAACACTAACAAACACAAATATTCTATTTTTAGATTTCTGTTAATTTTTCTAATCTCCTAGGTCTCCATTTCACAATGTTACCAGATTGCGTTTTTAACTTAAGACATCGCCACGGGGCAAATTTTATAATGCATTTTTCTTTTGGTTTTTTTTCATATTGAACAGCTGTCCTAGGGGATTTGGGGACCACCATAGATGGCCATATTGCAGTACCAGTAAAATTTCAGTAAAAAAAAAATTTACTGGTTACTGCAACGAAATTTTCATTACCAGTAAACTGTTACTGATTACTGAAAGAAAATTACAGTAACCAGTAACGTTTTACTGATTACTGAAATAAAATTGTAGTACCAGTAACGTTTTACTGATTACTGAAAAAAAATTCCAGTACCAGTAATGTTTTACTGATTACTGAAATAAAATTGCAGTACCAGTAACGTTTTACTGATTACTGAAAAAAAATTGCAGTTACCAGTATTTTTTTACTGATTACTGAAAAAATGCAGTAATCAGTATAATTGTACCAATAAATCAATTAGGCACTTGATAGCAATTAAATATACCAACTAAAAATGAGGGTTATAAAAAAATATGCCTACACGCAAAAAACAAAATGTGTATTATTATCTAAGTACTTAGGTAAAATACAACTTGAATAGTTGTTTGGTTAGTTACACATTATCTAAATTAATAAATTATATTTTCTTAGATAAGTTACAAAAGAAAAAACTTAGGGAACTTAACAAATTTTTAATTGCTTCAGAATGGAATACAACAAAAACTACGGAAAGTTAACAAAAACGAAAAATATATAAATCTATATTCATTTTTTATTAACTCTCACAAAATACTTTTTAAGTTGTATTTTACCTTAGTAATTCGATAATAATACACTTTTTATTTTCTGTGTGTAGTTATCATTTTTAAATTTGTTTGTTTAAAATTCCCAGCAGGAGTTCAATTACAAGGCTACTTTTAGAGAGCCAAAATCGGTTTATCAAAGAACTTGCTTCTAAGCTTGAAGAAGTTGAATATGTGCGCGTAACTGCGGATGTGTGGTCAGGTGGAAAAAGATCGTTTTTTTTGGTTACACTTGCCATTCGTTAGATGCTAAAAATTTCGAAAGGAAGTCTCTAGCACTGGCTTGTCGAATATTTAAGGGAACCCATTCTTTTGACAATATAACGAAGATGATATGCGACATAAACAAACAATATAAACTGCCAGTAGAAAAAATAGTTTATACGATCACTGATAATGGATCAAACTTCATTAAGGCATTTAAAGAATTTGGAGTTAATTTGAGTAAACGATATAATCCCAGCCCTATTAATGCACATAACAGTGATGATGAATCTGACTCTGAATTCGATTCGGATGACTCGATCAATGTTTCAGGCCCTCAATTTGGTTCTATAACTACACCACTATCAAAACATTTTCCATGTGCGAGCCATACTTTAAATCTTCTGGCTACAACCAGGTAAACATTTACTTAATTTTAAGTACACTTTTCATTTATATTATTTACATTTATAGATGCACACAGCTCTAGAACAAGTGCAATAGACCAACTTCTGCAGAAGTGGTCACTGAAGTTTTAAGCGCCCAATTTAATAACTCCATGCGTTACAAGGTGGAACTCCATTTATGATTCCGTTAAGAAGTTGCTGAGATACAAAACCAATTTACCCGAATTGTGTTATCGTCTGGGAATTCCCACCATTCTAAGTGATGAGGTTGAGTACTTAGTGGAATACATAAAGCTTATGGAGCCTATAGCAGAAGCGATCGATTTTCTTCAGGGCGAAAAGACTATGTATTTTGGTTACTTTGTTCCTACTATAGTGTCTTTAAGAATAAAACTTTGTCGTTTGGAGCTTGCGAACTTTAAGAGTTTAGCTGAAGTAAGCGAAAAAATGCAACAATCTTTACTGAAAAGATTTGAGAAATATTTCCTAATGAAGCCTGAAGCTTTGGATGCTATTATTGCGGCTATATCTGTTCCTGAAATAAAATTAAGATTTTTAAAAGCTTTGTTGGAAACAGCGACAACACAAACAAAAGATGAAGTGAAGAAAATGTTCAACACTTATATACTTAAATATGGCAAAATACCCGAAGCTGAAACTCGTGCCATACCTGCAACAAAACAGAATTCATTTCAGGAAACAGTTTTATACCTGGTCGAACAAGACACGGCAACAAAGTGCCTAAATAATCACATTGCCATTAAAAACGAATTTCTCATATACAATACTGCATTACCCTCATCTGCACCTGTAGAACGATTGTTTTCATTCGCTGGAATTGTAAATCGTTCCAGAAGACAAAAGCTCAGCGATGTAAATTTTGAAATGCTTGTGTTGAGAAAAGCTAATAAATTATTGTATCAATAAAAACAAAAATAGTATGTCGACCAATTCTTTGATATTTAAAAAACTAAAAACGTTAATTTTTAAGTGCGTTCAAGACCTATAAATAGAAAATTATGATTGAAATTTGAAAACGCAAGGTCAGATTTTGACTTTTTAACAAAAAAGTAATGGTACGCTTTAATTTTTAACAAAAATTGTGATGCAATTTAATAAATTTGTTTTGTTAACATTTTACTGATTACTGCATTTTTTTCAGTAATCAGTAAAACATTACTGGTACTGCAATTTTATTTCAGTAATCAGTAAAACATTACTGGTACTGAAATTTTATTTCAGTAATCAGTAAAACATTACTGGTACTGCAATTTTATTTCAGTAATCAGTAAAACATTACTGGTACTGCAATTTTTTTCAGTAATCAGTAAAACGTTACTGGTTACTGCATTGTCTCTTTCAGTAATCAGTAACATTTTACTGATTACTGCCATTCGTAGTGCAGTAAAAATATACTGCAGTGTGCCCATGTATGGGGACCACGTAGAAGTGGTTGTCTCCTTGGTCAGCCGTGTAAATTTTTCTTTCACAGATGAAAAGAAGTAAAAGACAAGATGGCGTTCAATTTTAACTATAAAAAACTTAAATGTTTATTGGCAGCCTCTTGCTGGCTTGATTATTCAAAAAATAATGATAACTTAAAAAAAACTAAAAGTCATGGAAGCTGTGTACTTATCAAAAATAAAAGGTACTCAATTTTTAGAACTAAGTTAACGACGAAAAAAAAACTTCTTGTTCTCAATTAATGTTAAACAAAATAGGTATGAAAAAAGTTACAAATGAAATGACAAAAATAGAAAAAAAGGTAATAAAGTTTTCATATATATAAAAAAAAAAACTTGGTTGAAGTGGCTTCAACACATATATTAGAACTTATAAATGAAAACAAAATTTTTGAGAGCTTTTTTATATTTTTTGGTTCTGTGATATATATATTAAAATGAGATAAAAACAATGAAATCCACAAATTAATGTAGCTTTAGCTAAATTCTAGCAAACACTGTAATTTTAATATATTCAATTTGCTTTAAATTTAAAACCGCCACAATTTTTGCGTTTTTAAAAACAATTGATTAAAGCGAATGGATTTAGAATATTTAAATATCGGATAATAGTTACATACGCAAAATAGTTTTCATGTCATACAAAAAAAGTTTTGAAAATATTTTGCCTCAAATTGTGGACAAGTTTTGAAATTTCTCTTATATTTCTAACATTTTTTTTTACAAAATCTGTTTTCCTATCTTTTTGGTGTTGCTTTTTATTATTTTGCCTCGTTTGGTAGAACATTATTTTGTGCAAATTTTCTTACATTAAAAAAAGTTAGTGTCCTAAGTCTTTTGCTGTGAGTAACAATCAAGTATGAGTAATAATGTTATATACAAGCAATGTTTACATACATGCAGAAACGGTATTGACATGTTATTACTCTTGATATGTCATTACTGTCAGCTTACTCTCCGCATAACTTTAACACAAATACTAAGGACTTACTAATAACTAGTTAATTACATCATTATTTTAATACAAAAAATAATGTGTTACCCAAAGATATTTATATTTATCATTATTTTAATAATAAAGTAATAATCTTTAAAACAAATTTAAATATATTTTAAGACTCATTATTTTTTTACTTCTGTAAGTACATTTAAAAACATTTATTTTTGGTTTTTTGTAATCTGGAAAGTAATTACATTTTGTGCAAGCAAGTAATTTATGTTTCTATCTAGCCAGTATATCATGTCGGTTTAGCTCATATGGTAGAGCGCTAGACTGACAACCTGGTGGTCCGCGTTTCAATAAAAAAATGGTTTTTATTAGTTTTTTCAATTTACTTTTAGGCTCATTATTTGTGTATATACTCATCAGCATACCAATATACTTACCACATATTTTTCTGTTTTTTGTAAGGTGTGTAGTAATGATTAAAGGGTAGCATGAATGTTTTGAAATATATTCTCTTGCATGCTGTGATATCAGTTTTGACGATTTTTATACTTAAAATAGCAAAAAACAGAATTACTCGCATAAAAAAGTTTTTATTTCTTTCATGGAATACTTTTATTTTTTCCATATTTTTATAACTTGTAAAATTTAATATTATTAGAATAAAAAAAAATAATTCTTGTCGTATAAAAAAATGTCTTTTGAATCTCTCGCAAGACATTCGTGATATCCCCATATAAATGTTATGAGATTTGTAATGAATATTGCAAGTACTTGCCATTACCACATATACTTACCCAGTGTTGGAAAGCATTTGGTAATGGCAAGTACTTACAATTGTCATTACAAATTACCATTAATTTTATATGGGGATGTCGCGCAAAATAATGACACCTTACACAAAATAGAAAAATATGTGGTTACCTCTATATTTACCAGTATGAACAAAAATTGTGAGTTTAAAAATAAATATTAAAACACTCGAAATTCAATAAAAAAAAAATTTTAAAAAAAATTTTGTTTATTAAAATGTGCAAACACAGGATTCGAACTCGGACCTTTAGGTTAACAGTGAAATTCTGTACCATCTGATATATATCCACATGTTACATTTTATAGATAAAAACATAAAGCAATTGCTTGCACACAATGCCATTACATTCCACTTTACGAAAAATCCAAAATTACACTGGGAGAAAGCTATCCCTATGAATTCCATCCGATATGAATTAGATTTTGATATATGTGTGATAAAACATACTTAAATATGAACAAAGTATTTTTTAAGCTATCCCACCTTATTTACAGGGCACAGTGGGATAAATCACAAAATTTGTGGAAATAATTCGGCCATTTATTAACTTGTGGTCCGATTGCAATGAAATTTGGCACATGCATAACAGACACAAAATCGAGTTTAAGTTTTGATTTTGAACCTTCCAGACCCTTTGGGGGCGGCAAATGGCTGCCCAAATTTGGGTACTTTTTTCATAAAAAATTTTGAGTGTTTGCCATTTTTTTGTTTCTCATCCGATTTTCAAAAAATTAACATATTAGTAATCTTCTTGTAAAGATGAACAAAAAACAAGCTTACAAAAATATATTTTATGATTTTAAGCAAATAAATTAACTAAATTACAATTTTTCTACAAATTTTTTGCGTTTTTTTTTCAGTCTACTAAAATTCAGCAAAAAATTTATTAATTTTTACCAACGCTTTTTTATATCTAATCTACTAAGTTTTAGCAAAACTTTTGCTGAATCCACAAATTTTTTATATGTCTTATTAGAGTTGTACTTTTTAGTATCATTTTCCTCTTCTCTACTCCATCTTGACATGCCGCGACATCTACTTCATTCTGCGTATATCTTTCAATCTGGTTGTCGTTCACACTATTAATGTGCTTATCAGCACAATTTTTTTTTAGCAAAATTAATTAGTAAAACATTAGTATATTAGTAAAGCATTAGTATAAAACAGTTAAGTGCTGAATAAGTATAACAAAATTTTAGCTGAAAACACGATTTTAGCAAAAAATTTTGCTAAAAAATAGTATACCTGATTTACAAGACGTTTTACTAACCTTTCCACTAACTTATTTTTTTGAGTGTAGCAATCATAAAACACGTATATTTGGGTGGGCCCACAAAACCTTTATTATCATTAATGAAGAACAATATAAAACCCTTTTTACCTGACCCAATTATGTAAGATGTGAATACGAGGACACATTAGAAGAAATATATGAATAAGGGCTAACATTTGAAGATTTTCTGTTTAGAAGTTATGAACATAACATACCAGCGTTTGGTATCGTTGAAAAGAAAATTACCTGTAGATTGCGATTTTTTTAAATAAGGTTGAATTTAGCCATCTTGGTAAAACAAAAACTTGGGTAATCCAAATATGAAGGTAAAAATTTCAGTTTTTGCTTAAATGAAAATTTTCACTATTCAATAAAATATTTATTAATAGACATAATCCAACGATTTTTTGGATTCAACTAGACTTTAAGGTCAACAAATCGAAACAAATTTCAGAAATTATGATTTTCTGAAAACAATCCCACAATTCCTACAAATAAAAAAAAAATTCCAAAAATGGGATTTTTTCGTTTTTTGCTGCCATATCGTCATTTAAAGCGGGGATTGGAAATGACTTACACACTACATTAGGTATCTGTTGGATTATCTAAAACCGGTTTCCGCTACCCAATTGGAGGCGTGCACAAATTTTTACTGTGAGTTAAAGTTGATATTTACCTCAAAAATATGGCAACTTTGGAAGCGGATGGGGGGAAAAGTATTTAAAAATCAAAAATTTGTTACCACAACTCGCATGTATATAAAAAGACCTTCTAGAAATGTATACATACTTTATATGTTCAGAAGAAAAATATTTGTCTGGAGCGATAAGAAGTTTGGTGCTTTTTGGGGAAAATATCGCCAAAATTTACTTTTTTTTTAATTTCTACTTTAAACTAATGTAATTTTTGACTGAAACAAGATATTGAACTAATTTTTTTTTATTCAATCAAGAATTTTATTGGCTAAATAACCGTTATTTAAAAACGAAAATTGGTCCCAATTTTCTCCCGATATTCGAAAAACTTTGGACCTGAGTCGGACAAAATTTGGAATTTCACATTTTCAAATCGGAATATCACGGAAACTATTGGAGGTAACCCACACATGTAAGCTTGTTTTTTGTTCATCTTTACAAGAAGATTACTAATATGTTAATTTTTTGAAAATCGGATGGGAAACAAAAAATGGCAAACACTCAAAATTTTTTATGGAAAAAGTACCCAACTTTGGGCAGCGATTTTGCCGCCCCCAAAGTGTGTGGAAGGTTAAAAATCAAAACTTAAAGTCCATTTTATGTCTTTTATGCATGTTCCAAATTTCATTGCAATCGGACCACAAGTTAACAAATGGCCGAATTATTTTCCACAAATTTTGTGATTTATCCCACTGTGCAGGGGTTGCATGGTGAATATGGTGAGTACACAATTTGTCTTGTCCACATTTTGATGAACTTGTCTCCCAATATAATGATTTTAAAAATAATTTTTGGAACACTAAAATTCATCAGAATTAAGTTATTCATAATAAGAATAATGTATTTATTTACACCTAGATTTCTTATCAGCAAAATTATATAAATTGTATTCATTAAAATTATTACAAAAAAATTATTATTACAATTTTCATAAAACTTTTGTTTAAAATAAACCTGTAGCAAAATCAACGTCATTACAGCCGCAAACAAAACACATGTCTAGTTATGTAGTAAAAGTATGATTAAAAAATAAAAACTGTTAAATTCTATAGTCAATTCCCTTTACATAAAATTCTAACAAGACCCCTCGAGATATTTTTTCTCAAAAAAAAAATTACATTAAATTAGAGAAGAAAAAAAATTATGTTTTAACAACCTGTAGCGTAATTATTCAAAATGTCTTATGAAAACTGCATGTTATTTTAATTTTATCTTGTGATTTCATAACAAATTTGGCAAAAAAAAAATCGCAAAAAAAATATTGTACAAATCCAGCATAAACAAAAAATTCCAAATAAATTAAACAATAACAACTTTTTATTTATGTACATTTCCTTCTTTTTAGTTAATGCTAACGTACTTTAAATGACACTAGACAGACAGACAATAGCCAAAACTTACGAAATTTAACATAAGTAATATCGATTGAGAGAGAAGAAATATATTTGACCGTAGGTTAGGAAAAAAAAATCATTTGAGTGATACTTACAATGCCGGATGATTTATTGTTCATGGCAATCGTGTATGGAAAATGTAACAAAAATCCTTATAAAGTTTACCAAAGACGGTACCGTATATATACAAATTAAGGCATGACAACACAGTATGTATTCCAAATAGTTACAACGTTAGTATGTGGATTGGTTTAATAAAATTTGACCAAAGACTATGGTCAAAAAGTTTTCCATTATTAAGGTAATTAATAAAAAGTGTGAAATTTTTTAGTCAAATTTTAATTACACAATAAATATTAAAACAAACGGAAATTAAGTTTAGTTTTTTTGGTTTGTTCATAGAACTTCAATAATATATTGTCCATACCTTTATAGATCAGAAACTGAATGGGGGTTATTTAAATTCCTTTATGTTTTGTACACATATTCTCTAGGATATCTATTAGTCACTACCGTTTTTAGTTTCTCCAAATTTTTTAAAATCTCCTTTTTATTAACGTTTTTCAGTTTTTAAAAAATTTGGAAAATGTTAAAAGTAGTGAATTTTGCAAAGTCATAGTTCCTAAATTAAAAGGTCTATTTGAAAGAGTTATAAAGCATATGAAAGCTTCAGTTGGGTACATTACGATTTGTTATTAAAAAAAACAATAATTTGTGGTGAAAATGCATTAGTAATGCAAATGCAATTTTTTAATGCATTTTGCACTTTTTACCCCCAATACACAATTTTTGCTGGGATGTATTTTTAAATATGACTTTGCAGGACGTTTATACTTTAGGTACTCGTAATAAGTGAGCCTTCTACCATATATTAATCAATGGATGCCAAGAAAACAGCGAAAATCTATAACAATAAATGTGGCTCATCAAGTATTTAAAATAAGCGCTTCAATTATAATACAATTTTAATAATTTTTACAAAAATTGGTTACTACATTTTTGCATATAAAACAAAATAATTTTTTTCGGGTGTTTTAGAATTTTATTTTTTTTTTTTTTAACTAAAAAACAATAAAAACTGCACTAAACTTTAAAAAGCCTTATCTTCTAAAGCACATTGACTATTTTCATAATCTGAAAATCATTTCAAAGCTGGAGTTGTCCAGTTCATGATTTGTGGTTCAAAAATCACAGGTTTATTCAACTTTGCATTTCAAATACAAATGCGCTTACTTAATGAACGTCGCATTAAAAATGCCTTTTTAAAAAGAAACGCTATTTTTGTATTTGCAATCGTAAGAAATCTATAGCTTTCAATCGCTTTTTCAATTATTGAAATAGTCAATATACTTCAAAAGATAATGCTATTCAAAGTTCAGTGCTGTTATGATTTTTTTTTGATATGCAGGAAAATTTAAAACAAAATCCTCAAACTACTAAATATTATCTTTTTCACAAATTAGAAGAACTTACTAATAACAAGTTAGGTTAGGGGACCTAACCTAACAAACCGAACCTAACCTAACCTAACCTAACCGAACCGAACCGAACCGAACCTAACCGAACCTAACCGAACCGAACCTAACCGAACCGACCGAACCTAACCGAACCTAACCTAACCTAACCTAACCGAACCGAACCTAACCGAACCTAACCGAACCGAACCAACCACCTAACCTAACCTAACCGAACCGAAACCTAACCGAACCTAACTAACCTAACCTAACCTAACCGAACCTAACCTAACCCTAACCTAACCTAACCTAACCGAACCGAACCTAACCTAACCTAACCGAACCTAACCTAACCTAACCTAACCTAACCTAACCTAACCTAACCTAACCTAACCGAACCTAACCTAACCTAACCTAACCTAACCCTAATAACAAGTTAATTTTTATACCCCTAACCTAACCTAACCTAACCTAACCTAACCTAACCTAACCTAACCTAACCTAACCTAACCTAACCTAACCTAACCGAACCTAACCTAACCTACCTAACCTAACCTAACCTAACCTAACCTAACCTAACCTAACCTAACCTAACCTAACCTAACCTAACCTAACCTAACCTAACCTAACCTAACCTAACCTAACCTAACCTAACCTAACCTAACCTAACCTAACCTAAACCTAACCTAACCTAACCTAACCTAACCTAACCTAACCTAACCTAACCTAACCTAACCTAACCTAACCTAACCTAACCTACCTAACCTAACCTAACCTACCTACCCCTAATACAAGTTAATTTTTATATTATTTCACTATAAAAAATAATGCTAAAATAAGTACGTACTTTTATCATTATTTTAAATATAATTTAATGGTATAGAAATAATTTGAAAATCTATTTTTAGACTCATTATTTTTTCAAATCTAGTAAGTACATAAGTATATAATTTTTATAAATATACGGAGGTTGGAAGCTCGTTATAAGTTAAAAATAACATCAAAATAATCTCGATGTATATAGAAACAAACAACTAACAAATCTGAAAAAAATATTACTTTAGCCAGAGAACATTTTTGATCTTCAAAGTTTAGTAACGTCGTGATGCTTGTTATGAAAAGACCCTAGACACGTGATTGATTACTAAGAAGACAAGAATGGAGTAAAATAATTAATTAATAGGTTTTTTGTTAAAGTTCTGCCTATTATGGAGGCTCTTACTTTTCTTGCACTTCGGGTTCTGATGAGATCCTTAGACAGATCAAAATACTAGTATCAACCTTGCTAATATGTTTGATTTGCTTTATTTTTGTAAATATACGGAGGTTGGAAGCTCGTTATATATTAAAAATATAACTACTTATTTTTGATATTTTGTAAGCTGGAATGTAATGATATTTTGGGCAAGCAAGTCATTTATATTGTATCTATCAAGTATAACATGTCGAAATAGCTCAGACAGTAGAGCGGTTGACTGACAACCTGGAATGAATGGTTCGAATCCCGTGCGGGTAGATTTTATTTAAAACAAATTTCAATAAAAGAAAAAATATTTTAAATTGGGTTGTTTTGAAAATGTATTCTCTTTTTTTCTCGTTATTTTTGTCCATACTAGTAAGGCTATAGGTAACCATATATTTTTCGTAAGATGTTTAATAATGATATATCATTACTATTTAGCTTGACTTCCCCATATAAAAGTAATTAGATTTGTAATCACAATTGTAAGTACTTAGCATTACCAAATATATACTAACATAACACTTATCCCAGTAAAAAACGCTGCTTACATGCAAGCAGCTTTGTAAGGAAGTAAGCCGAAAAGAATCCCTTACAAACCTGCTTACATATGCTATGATTTTTATATGGCGAATGCCCACTTCGAAGCATTACTTTTGGACAAAATAAGCGCGGATTTCAACGCTTATAAAAACCAGTGATTTCACGGGTTTCAGTAAAATCATATTTAATGTCTACATTATTACAATTAAAAGTAATAATATGAATATACATAATTTATGTTTTTTTGTTAAAATTTTTGACATACATATAATATAATTATTTTATTTATTTTGTACCGCTCCATGTGCTAGCTCTTCAGAAACAGTTAAATGACTAATTATTTTTTATTTCATACTCGAAAACACCAAACACAACTGAAAATCACTCGTTAGAATTTTTACAGATCGTTTATAATCAACGAAATAAAACTTTCTGCATTACAACCTGCATCATTATAAGGGAATAGGGTAAGCTGATTACAACCTGCATCCTTGTTAGGGAAAACAGTAAGCTCAACATTTTTTTTTTGTTTATTTTTATACGAAAATTATTCGTTTCTTTTGTTGCTTCTCAATATCATGTAATAGTAAGCACTTACATCAGTGCATTTGTTTTATCCTGCTTCTAAAAACACGAAATTTTTTTACTGGGATGTGTCAGTGCTTTTCTACGTTGTGTTATACCCTTGTTCGAGTGAGGCATTCAATTGTTAACTAAATTTTCGTTTGCTTACATACTTCTCGGTCATGGTGTAATAATTTTTGTATATGTAGTAATTTTTTTTTTTTTTTTGGTTATATGTTCAATGAGTTTTTGTTTTTTGGCACGTGATATCATGTCTTGTAAAATTAAGTTGTTGTTTGTATGCATTGCCTTATTGAAATTGGCCAATTGAATAGAGAAGAAATGTATTTTACTAATGAGTTCATTTGATTTAATTAAATTACAAGCAATTTGAAATTGCTTAATAAGTATTTACGAATTAGTCTGAAATCTCTTGTTAGTTAACTCATTTGAAATATTATTGCAGTTTCTTTTATCACAAGACTGTTACAAAGTATTTTTTACACTTTAATTTTTACAGATTGTGTGGGTTTTGAACAAAAAAGTAAGAAAACAAAAAAAAAACGATATAACGCTTTTACTATTTAACACTATTGTGACATATTATCACTAAGTTGTTTGCACCATTAATAATCCCACTGTAAAAAAGCATAACAATATAAGTGGTTATATTATTGATGGCAGGCACTACCGGTATCGATTTAAAATCCTTTCAACTGATTATCGTTATCCCTAAAATACCGTTATCTGTAAAATACCGTTACTGCTAAAACTAAAATACCAATATCCTTAAAATATCTTAAGCGAAAAAACTAAAATACCGATATCGCTAAAATACCGTTACCTAAATAATTGAAATATCGTTTTCCTTAAAAAAACCGTTACCGAAATAATCTGGCAAGATCATAAAAAAATAATCGCTGCAAATAAAAAAAAAATTCCCAAAGTTCGATCATAAACTAGTACATTGAAATTACCTGAATAACTGAAATAATGTTACACTTGCAATACCATTACCGGAAAAACTTAAAAACCGTTATCCTTAAAATAACGTTACCGAAATAATTGATATAGTGTTACTGCTAAAATACCGTTACTGAAACTAGTAAAATATCGTTAACGCTAAAGAAACCGTTACCAAACTAACTGTAATATCGCTACCCCTAAAATACCGTTATCGAAATAAAAGAAAATAGCGTTACCCTTAGCAATACCCGCATCGAATAGGTTTCCATCCATGGGTTTTAAAAATACATATTTGGTAATGACAAGTACTAACAATTGTCATTACAAATCTCATTACTTTTATCTCATTACTTTTCAAAACTAATTTTTGTCATATATTAGAACTTAAAACGAGAACAGCGATTATTTTCGCAAACAAGCTTTTTTTATTATATTTAATTGTGCTTCGGGTTACTTATATTAAATACTTTTTAATTCGCAAAATTTAAAATTTTATACACTCTGTTGCATAACTAGAAGTACAAATGATTATTGCTATTTTTTCTAATATTACAAAAAAAAATTTTAAACTTATACCTGTTTTTAAAAGTGTGATAACCGATCTCTTATTCGTCTATGTGCTGGATATCGAGTCGTTTTCAAATAGCAAACTTTTTTGAATACGAGTCATGCAGAAATTGGTGTTCCTAAAAACGTTCGTTTTGGTATATTCGAAGTTTTGTTCGAAAAAAAAATTTTAAATATCAAAAAAGGAAAAAAGCTGTAAACAAAAAAATTATACAAAAAATGCCTGGTTTTTTTGTTTTAAGTTATGTTTATTTACGGCTGCGTGGGCCAACAAAAAATAAAAAGAAGATGCATAACGGATGCCTCAGACTCTTTGAGTATTCCAGACGAGGAGTAAGTTTTGAGTTATTTTTTGAAAGCAGTAAATTGTTATGGTTTTTTTTTCAAAACTTGTCGGCGTCCTTTTATCTTTTCTTTTTTTGCTTGTATATAACACACAGATGATGAATTCAATTTTCAAAATAGTACTTTTTATCCACAACAGTACTAAACACATTAACAAGCCAAATTGCCATGAAAATTTATTTATTATTTATTTAAGAGCTTGTTCACAACAACAGCTAAAAGCAACAAAGCGAAACTGTACACTCTGTATGGGAAATTTTAGTAAAAATTGTATGGGAAAATAGATTTACTTTAAGCTTTTATTGTGAACAGCATCTAAAACAAAACTTAGCCGATGTTGTTTAAGTGTAAGTGACACCTGCTTTTTTGTAATAGATTTACAAGGGTTTTCTATTGGGAATTTAAAATTTTTTTTTAACATTCCGTTTTTTTTTTAATGAATTTTGCCAAAAGATTTGGATTAAAATATAATTAATTCTATTATGACGAAGTTTTAGTCAGCAGTGATAGCAGCGGATATTTGCTATATACAAAATATATGGAGAAACAATTTCGTTATTAGTTTTATTTCTTATTGGGAGTGTTCTCATAAACAAAGATTTGTAAATAAAGTAGTCAAGTGGTCATAAGTGTACCATGGTACTTTTCAAAAACTACTATAGAACCAACTTTATCATCCCTGACACGACATGCAAATGTTTTTTAAAAACATATGTCATTAAAATCTAGGGCTGCCATATTAAATTATGGCAATAATTTTGCAACTAAATCAACAGTTTTTATGTGTTTATTTTTAATAAAACAATTAAAAACATATTTACTATTTATTTTTATATACATTCTAATTGTTAATTTGTTGTTATGTTGTTATTAAATAAAAAAATGCCAAAAAAACTTGACCTATTGAAGTTTGTGAACTTCGGTAACTCTGGATTTTTCGAACATCATTATAAAAGAAGAAGAAAACTTTAAGTAAATTTGCGATTTGCAAAAAAAAGTGTTATTTTCATTTTATTAAAAATAAAAATTATGTTTTTTCGACCTTCAATTTTGCAATGAAAATGAAAATTATTCAAGTTCGAGGCCATACTCTATATTTCTTTATTAGGATATTGTCCTAACAAATAATCTATAGAGTTTTTGTTTTCAAATTTATTCTTTGACCCTTTCAGGAATGTGTTGATAGATCTATTTCGGGAATTTTCTAGGTTCCCATCATCAGAACACGTTTTGAAAGCGGTAACAATCCAATACCAAACATCAAACATTCATATAAACTAGTTTACTCACTACATGAGAACTAATATATATTATATGAGCTCGAAGTAAAAAAGATTATTACCATTGATCAAAAAAAAAAAAAAATAATAATAAATTATTTAAGTGCATGATAAAAAAATGAATTTACATTGTTCATGCTCAGTTCAAAGTGTTTTTGTAATTGCTAGACTAAAACTTTGTTTAAAAAAATGCATTTTATTTCATTGCCACAGATTTATGTAAAAATACATGAAATATTAAGAGATTTTTAAGAGATTTTTAAAAGTCTTGTTTTAAATTGAAGAAGCTTTTAAAAGATTGCTTTTTGACTTAAAATAAATAAAAAAACATTTAAATTTTTTAATACTAAATGTTGTTTTTATTATTTAACAAACCTTTCTAAGAAAAAATTTACATTCTATTTAAAGGGTCCGCCAAATAACTTTTTTTTTTGAACTCCTGTACCAATTGGACTTTGTATGGCGTCATACCAAGGTCTTAATGCAAAATTCGTCTCAATGATGTCTCCGAAATGTTCAATTGTTGAGAACGACGGTGAATTGATGTTGATGGCGCTTCACGCACACTTTCTTCCACAGCAGCAATATTCTCTGGTGTACGTACTGTTTTTGGCTTTTCACGCTTTGGTTTATCGATGAGGATGCCAGTTTCTTTCAGTTTCTGTGGATTTTTAGCGAATTCGCAACCAACTCTCACTAAGAGAAAAGTACATTAAAAAATATATTTATAGATAACGTGACCAAATAAAGAAATAGAGAAATGTTCCAGCGAAGCAGATATGGATTGAACACTTTAAACGGATTTTTTGCAAAATCATGTTTTTTGAGTTATATCAGCCCTTTAGTAAATGTGCGATACAACGGTAAAGATAAAGATAAATTGAAGAATTATAAATTGAAGAGATTTTAATTACAAAACAAAAAACTTAATTTTCATGTTTTTGCAGTATATTTTATTTATTTATTTATTTATTTATTTATTTATTTATTTATTTATTTATTTATATAATATTAAACTTATAAGTAAATACAAGAGTAATATGAGGAAATTAGCATTGGCTGCCAGGGCCATCAGCTATTATAATGTTTTAATATTTACAAAATTAAATTTTAATTTTTATGCTAGATATAAAGTTGTATATGGAGTTAATATTTTCCCTGGAGGGTTCCTTAAGGACATCAGTGCCGTTGTTTAAAAGATGTTTAGAATGAAGATATCTTAAATTAGGGCAAGTCGATAGAAGATGTTTGACTGTAACTATAGATCCACAGAATTAGCAGGTATTTGTATAATTGTTGTTTATGAGGTGTTGATGTGTGGTAATTGTATGTCACATACGTAATCGGGAGAATATTTTTATTTTGTGTTTGCTGACATCTGTTGGGTATATAGGAATTTTAATAATTGGGTTTATTTGTGAGTAGTGGGGATGGTAATAGATTCTCATTTCATTAACTTTTTGGAGTTCGAGTGCATTAATTATTGCATTACGAAGATCGTTTTTTTTCTGTTAGTATATCTCTTATTATTGGAGCAGAGCATGCGTATTTCGCAGCTGAGTCAGCGTAGTTGTTTCCGTATATTTCGGCGTGGCCTGGAGTCCATATTAACTTAATTTTACCATTATAGTTGATTAGTAAATCACGAATTTTATTCACAGAACGCCAGTTGGTGTTTGCTGTGTTTTTATGGCAGTTATAACTGATAGGCTATCTGAGAATATTAACGTCTTCTTTTTTTGATTTACTAGCAATATATATTGCTTGTAAGATACCGGCTGCTTCAGCAGTAAAAATTGTTGCAATATCTGAAAGCGTTTTAGATATTAGTGTGTTTCCATTATTATCCACAACAGCATATGCAGTGTTGTGATTATTTTTTGATGCATCTGTAAAATAGTACTGCCATTCAGGATTTTTATACGACGATATTATTTGATAAAAAAGTTGTATATATACTTCGTTAGGGGTGAACTGTTTTTTATGGGTTGAAAGGGTCATATTGCACAAATTGCTGTCATTTGTCCAAACCGGATGTTTTGTGTAGAATGTAGATAATTTTTGTTTGTAATTTATTAAATTGCTGTTGATACATTGATATATAGTTGATTTAATTCTGGGAATTCTTTTTGCTGTTATTGCTTTAGAGACGTCTGAATCTATTATAGAGTTGTTGAATGATAATAGTTTAGGCAGAAGTCTATTTTTTGTTTCTGAAATTTTTTGTTCAAGAGATGGAAGACCAGATTCCATAAGTAGGATTTTAATTGGTGTTGTTCGGAAAGCTAATGTGCCGGATCTGATTGCTTGATGATATGGTGTTTTAATATATTTTAAATTCGATTTGGAGCAGTTTCCGTATAAAAATAATCCATAATCTATTTTACTAGAAATTAGTGTTTTTACTAAATATATAAGCGTGTTAATGTGCGTATAGCTCCTGGTAGCAAGGTACCTAATTAGATTTGTTCGAGACGTGAGGGATTTTTTTAAGTTTAAAATTTGCTCTTTCCAGCGATAATTTTTTTCAAAGATCACTCCCAATATTCTTTGTTTATTTACAAGTGGGATTATGGTATCTCTGACGATCAGATTTGTAGACTTGCATTTATGTTTTCTACAAATATGTAGAATAGACGATTTTTGTAAAGATATTTTTGCTCCTGATGTTTTTGTCCAATCTTCGATGTCAATTATTACTTTTTTAAATGAAGTATTCATTTTTGATGTATCGTTGTCTTTACACATAACGTAGAGATCATCAGCATAGAGGCAATGGTCAACATATTTGTGTTTTTTTATAATGCTGCTTATTTCATTGAAAGCTATTTGAAAAAGAATGACGGACAATGGAGATCCTTGTGGTATTCCGTTTACGAGTGGGTAATTGTTTGAAAGCTCTTCGTTTATTTTAACTTTAATTGTTCTACCAGTTAAAAATGCTTTAACATAGTTAAAAATTTTTGGCCCAATGCCCCACTTATTCAAAGTGTCTAATATAACATGTAGTCCAACACGATCAAAGGCTTTTTCAAAATCAATTCCTAAAATTGATGTGTGATTTTTCGATGAGAGTATTTTTGATACATAAAAATCAATATGTAGTAAGGCATCTGCACAGCCACGCTTCGATTTGAATGCAACTTGATTTACGGCGATAAGTTTTCTCGTTTCTGTGTACCATGTAATACGGTTTGCAATTATTCTTTCCATAAGTTTTGACAGACAAGGTAGTAATGAAATAGGCCGATATCCAGAAAATTCTGTTGGGCTTTTATTTGGCTTTTGAATAGCAACAATAATTGCTGTTTTCCACAAATGTGGAATTATTCCCGAGTCAAAAATTTTATTATAAAGCTGGAGGAGTAAAGTTTTACTGGAGTAGGATAGATGTTTAATCATTTCATATTAGATTCTGTCGAATCCAGGTGTTGTTCCTTTTACTTTATTGATAGCTGATAATAACTCACATATATTAAGTGGCGTTTCTATTTTTTTGGAATGGTTGTTAGTAGCGCATATATTGTTATAATTAGCTAAATAACTGCTTTTGGCTAAATTAAATTCTGACGAAAAGTTGCTATCTAGGGAGTTTTCAGACCATTTACTGCCGAAAAAGTTGGCAATGCTTTTTGATTCTGTAATAATGATATTATCAGTACATATTGCTGTTATAGGTTTTGATGTATTTCGGCTAGAGATCATGGAGACCTTTTTCCATAAAGGAGACAACGGAGAGTCTCTAGATATTGTTTTAGTAAAGTTTTCAAAACTAATAGCTTTAGTTTTTTTGCACTTCAGTCTAAATTTGGCATTAGATTTTTTATATAAAATAAGATTATTATTACTAGGATGTTTTTTAAATGTTTGCCAGCTTTTTGTTTTCTCAGTTCGAAGTTTGGTTAACGCTGTATTCCACCAAGGAACGGACCGCCTTGGAGTAGTAGAAGTTTGCGGTATGTGGTGATTAGCGGCAGATCTTATGGCTTTTGTAACTATGGCATTGTTTTTGTTAATGTTATCTGATAGTATCTTGTTACTTAGTTCCATATCGACTTTTGCTTCAAAAAGTTCCCAGTTAGCTTTTTTGAGATTGAATTTTCTTCTAGGTGTTTTGGTAGGATTGCTTATGCCAGTGGATATAGTTGTTTTTATAGGGAAATGGTCGCTGTTGTGAAGGTCGTCTAGCGTTTTACAATTCGTAAATGGTAAAAGGGAGGACGAACAGCCAGTAATATCGATGTTAGTAAAAGTGTTATGTGTAGACAGATGTGTAGGATTACCATCATTTACTAAACATATGTTATTTTGGTTTAAATAGTTTTCGATAATTTTGCCACGTACGTTATTAGAGTTTGAACCCCATAAAACATTCCAGCTATTTACATCTCCCATTAAAATTATAGGAGTGTTGATGTTATTAAAAAGATTATTAAAGTCCTGTAAAGTAAAAGTTTCATCAGGGTGTATGTATACGGATATTATTGTGAATTTTATGTTCAGCATTATTTCTATTGAGATATTTAGTAATTTTGATGAATTGTAGATACGTTTGTGGGGGATGTAATCACAAATGAATACGCCAATTCCGATTTTTGCCGTTGTGTTTGCAGAATGGTTTTGTAGGTAACAACAGAATCCCTTTGGTGGGATTAAGTTCATATTATGAGGGATGTGAGTTTCTTGTAATGATATAAAATGTGGATACTGATCTTTTAAAATAAGTTGGAAGTCTATATAATTGTTGAAATATCCTTTAATATTCCATTGAATAATGTTTAGTGATGTCATAAGAAGTAAAAAAAAGTATTATTAAGTAGTTAATACATTGTAAGTTAAAGGTGGTATTAAGTATCCATATTTTCTTCTCCATCTATTGAATAACGTCTTTCAGTAATTTTTGCAGCAGTGAGTACATTTGTTTTGTTTTTATCATTTCTGTCACGAGATGATTCTCTTGAGCGTGTTGTACGTAAATTTGGGGTTTTTTTGTTTATTTGTAACTGTTGTTTGAGTTTGAGTTTGGTTTGTAATTTCTTTATTGTGTTCTTGAGTTGTAATTGATTTGGTTGTTTTATCGTTTTTTTTTGCTTTATTTAAAACTTCGTCTAAAGATGATAGAAGACTTGTTGCAGTAGGTGTAGTATTTATTTTTGTGTTGGTAGAGTTAATAGGGGTTTGATTGTTATTATTTTTTTGCAAGTTAATTCTTTTTTTCTTTCTTCGATTGCTGTTTCGAGATTTTCAGTAATGTTTTCAAATGATTCTGTTGGTGGTGTTTTTTCTGCTGCTTCTTTGTATGTGGTCTTATTTATTATTTTATATTTTAATATTTCTTGACGTTTTTTGAAAACGGGACATTTTTTGTTGTTGGATCTATGTGCATGATTGCAATTTGTACATTGCAATTTTGTACATGGAACAGGATCGTGTATCGTAGATGAACAAACTTCACATGTAGCAGTGCTTGTGCAATATTTTTTTGTGTGTCCAAGCTTAAAACAGTTTTTACACTGGATTGGGCTAGGAATATGGGGTTGAACTTTACTATTGAGGAATCCTATTTTATTTCCTTAGGTAAGGTATATTGATTAAAGTGCAAGATATGTAATGGAGTGTATGTAACAGTGTTGTTATTAAATTTAGTGATTTTATTACAATCAACTACTCCTTGGTCTTTAAGTCCATTGACAATATCTTCTTCTTTTAATTCTTTTAAGGATGGTGCAAAAACAACACCTTTAATAGTGTTTAGTGTAGGATGTAAACAACATTCAATTGTACATATTCCTGGTAGTGTAGTTGCTTTTAAAATCCTATTAGCTTGTGCTTCATTCTTGGTAAGAATTAGTAGATTTCCATCTTTTGTGAAGCTAATTTTTTCTGCAGGTTCATTTCAGTATATTTTGAAACTCAATAATACAGCATATAAAAGTGTTAGAATTGTTTACGTTAAATTTTACTATTTATATATAATGCTATGTTTTGCCATATATAATTGAAAGGCTTATTGTCAAAACTTGATAAGCCACATTTTATTTTTAGTTTGAATTTACTTTGTTAAGAAAAAAAAGATTCATAAAATCTGAGTTTTGCAGGACTTTTATACTCTATGTACTTGCAACAAGTGTTTAAGCAAGACTTATAGTAAATATTAATCAATGGATACATAACATACTATGCAATGATATATGATGATATGATATGACGACATATTAAAAAAAAAAATCATACGCGTATACTTAAGATATGAACGTATATCGTAATATATATATTGAGACACATATAATCATAAATAATAATATGAAGTTAAATTTGAGTAAATAGAAACTTTTTTCATCGGGGAGTTAACATTTTTTGAAGTAGATCTGTATAAACTTTTTTTAACTGCCATAACTCATATCTAGGCGGTAAAAATATCGTAAGAAAGTTCTCTGTTTTTAAATTTTTTAATAGCTTTTTTACAGAATTAGGTCAGTCTCTTGAACATATTTTTACACCAAATTTTTCTATTGTAATTTTGGAAAAATTACAAAAAGTTTTAAAAATAAGATTTTTCAAAGCCTTTGCTTATCCATAAAATTTTTGATGGCGCTCAAGCAAAAGCAGAAATGCTTTACATTTGATTCTTTATAATATAGCCGAATTAAATATAAATCGGTGTGCATCAGTTGGGATACTTACCTTGAGAGTTTCTTACTAAACAGCACCTACTACAAGTGTGGGCGTTGTGGTGTAATGGTTAGCGCGTTGGACTGTTACACAGATGGCCTCGGGTTCAATTCCCGGTGACGACAACATCAATTTAGAAAAATAATATGTATGAGTTTTTTATCACTTATATGTATCGCTGCGCACACCTTCGGTGTTGCCATATCAGTTAACCCCACCGAAGTAAAATAATGAATCAGGGCTATGAAACAAAAATCTTCAATAAATTCGCCAACTCTACATCAGGTGTCGAGCAACAACTGTTCCAAGACTTATCATCGCGGCGAAATTACAGTGTTGCCATATTTGAAGCCCTTCATCTTTCACCACCTTTCATCTCTCAACTATCCCCTTTCCAAAGAAAGCACCACATTAATTTTTTTTTTTTTTTTTTTTTTTTTTTTTTTTTATTTTATTTTTCAATATTTTATTTACAAAATTTAAAGTTTTCGCCTCAGCGCCAAGTATGGCATTTTAGAGGCTACCAAGTTGGCTACATTCTAAATAAAAACAAAAATAATTTATTCAACATTAACAATATATAAAAATTTCATTATAAAAATATGCATATTATATTCAAATTTAAGCTAATTTGTAAGAAGCATTTCAACATTTTGAAGTAAATATTGTTTTAATTTTTCTTTAAAGGTAGATAAAATTTCAATATTTTTTAAACAATCTGGTAATTTGTTATATTCGTTAGGTCCAGCAAAACTTATACGTTGTTTGGTTAACTCAAGACGACATCTTACAACATTAAGATTCAAAGCCTGTCTTGTGATTCTTTCAGTGTATGACATGTTTTGATTAAAACTGATTGTATGAGACCCAACATTTCTTAAACATTTGAATACGTACAACAAAAGCTGCTGCTTATAAAGCCCTCTTATAGGAAGAACGGTTTTTGCAAAATCTTTGTACAATTCAACTGTGCTAAGCCTCAATGGTTGCTTAAATACAATTTTCAGTGCTTTATTTTGTGCAGATTGCAATGATTTTATCATTGTGCTTGATTTACCACCATAAATAACAGGTAGGTATGTAAGGTGTGAGTGAATTAACGACTGATACAACAACATTTTAGTTTCAGTATCCAATTTATTTCTAAACTTGTAGAGTATACCAATTCCCGACGATATTCTTGATTTTAACTTAGATATATGATTTCCCACATAAGATTGTGATTTATATTAATTCCGAGGTATTTAACATTTTCAGATTCCTGTATCACTTCTCCATCAATATGTACGCTCATTACTTCATCATTCTTTAAAATATATGGTTTAAAACCGTATAAATTTCGTTTTCTTGGTATTTAATATTAATTTATTAAACCTTAAAAATTCCGCCAAAATCGCAGCATCGTACTCAACATGTGTCCTCAATACTTTTTCATCTAAATAGTTGTATAAAAGGCAAACATCATCTGCAAACATAAATAACTTTCCGTTAAAGTTTATGTTTTTCATATCATTTATGTAAATCTTAAACAAAAGTGGGCCAAGAAACGCTGCCTTGTGGTACTCCACAAAATACTTCTAGCTTGTTACTACAAGATTCACCAATCTGAACATATTGTTTTCTATTGGATAAGTAATCCTTGAAAAACGCTATAGTATTACTGGAAAAACCTATAAAATAAAGCTTTTGTAGTAATATATTATGATCTACCAAATCAAAAGCTTTTGATAAATCGAAGAATACTCCAGCCACTCCTTTATATCCTGAATCAAGTCCATTGCAAATACAATCCATTACATTAATTACAGCTTCCTCAGTTCCAGTACCTTTTCTGAAGCCATATTGTCGTTCAAACAATATATTGTTATCATCAAGGTAATTGGATAGTTGCTCAAAAATTATTTTTCAAAAACTTTATCTATGATTGAAAGAACGGATATCGGGCGATAGTTCTCAACCCTATTAGCACTTACAGCTTTGGGAATGGGAATAATTTTGTGTATTTTAAGCACATTTGGATATTTAGCTTCCTGAATCATATTATTAAATATTGTTGTAATTGCTTCTGTCACAGCTAATTTACGTACCAACAACATCTTTGGTGTTATGTTATCACAACCAGGGCTCTTATTCGTTTTTAAATTATTTAAAATATTATCTACTACTCGATCCTCCGTAACTTCTAAATCAAAAAATGAATTAATTGGAACCAATGTTTGAAAGAAATTGATATCATCACTCGGATCTTGATGTATACTTGCTCGCAAGCTTCTAACCGATTTATAGAAGAAGCTATTAAAACTAGAAGCCTTTTCGTCACTCCTAGTTAAAATACTATCATCCTCATTTAGTAACTCTTTAGAGGTCTCTTCTTTCTTTCCAATTTGCTTATTTATGAATTTCCATGTCTTTCTAGAATCTCCTTTACATTTCTCAATGTTATACGAGTAGTAGTCATTCATCAAATTCTTGCTACAATACTTAATGACCTTACTAATTCTATTTAGGTTATCTGCAATAATCCTGTTATGTTTATTTTTCCTCCTGGCTTTTAACAAATTATTTTTATAAGATATTAAAGAAATTAATTCCTCAGACATCCACGGGCTCATTTTGTGTCTAATATTTATTTGTTTTGTAGTAATAACAGTACTTTGTGATGCAGCTAAAGAAAGTGTGTTAACAAGATCTTCACATTGAACATTGGAACTGCTTAAATTTGAAATGATTAAGTTATCATCCAAAAACGATCCAAATTTTCTGTAGTCTATACAATATTTTCTCTCAATCGTAGTTTCATTATGGCGAAAGTTCACTCTAAGCTTACAAAAAATTATATTGTGATCCGATATTGAAGTTTCAATTGAGTTTACCATTATGCAATTTGATACATTGCTAAAAACACAATCAATGCAAGTTTTACTTTCGGGCCTAGTTATAAGATTATGACATGAAGTAAAATCAGCTTCAGAAAATACATCTATCAAAGCACGACTTTCAGGGCTCATAAGCATCAAATTAATATTAAAATCACCAACAAAAATGCATGTAGAGTTTTTAACTTCTATTAATAATCTTTCTAGCATGTCTACAAACGATGGTAGTTTACATTTTTGCGATCGGTATAGTGATGTAATAATTAAAGGCTTATTATCAATTTTGACATCTGGAAAAGATATACATATTAAATCCAAAAAATCATCACTTTGTAACACACGTAATTTGTATTTTATTTGCTTTTTAACATATACTGTTGTTCCGCCATAACAATCACTCCTACAACAATGAATCACGTCATAACCGTCAATTGAGTATAAACAAACCGAATTTTTATCGAACCAGGTCTCTTGAACCGCTATTATTTCAGGTATTACCGACAATCTACACATTTCAGCTTTGAACTTGTTAAACTTATCAATTGATGAAATGCTTCTTACATTAATAGACAAGATATTAAACGTTTTTAAAAAAGGTTCATTATTAGACTCATTAAAAGAATTTAAATTAAAAAAATATTTAGTGTTCATAAAAATTATATAAAAAATTTTTACCAAAATATAAAAAAAAAAAAACAATTGGTATATATACTAATTCGGGGACTCAAACTGTGTATTATCTTCTTCTTCTTCATCTTCTTCTTCTTCTTCATCATCATCATCATCAGAAATAGCCACATTAGCCAGAATATTGCGTTTAGCTCTACCTCCTGCTGATTTACTAAGCAAATTATCAACATCTTCTTTCGTTTTTAAAACAAATTGTTTGGAAGAATTTCCTGAGTGTTGCTTCTCTTTTAAAAAAGAAAAAAGAAACCCTACATGCAATTAATTATCCTAAAACCGGGAAAAAGAAAATCGTGTTTTCCGAAATAATCGCGTTTATCATTTATGTTCTAATATATGAAAAACAAAAACGGTTTTGATTGTGAAAGGCGTGGTACAGAAAAATGAGTGTATTTTTTAAAAATCA
This sequence comes from Delia radicum, assembly GCA_021234595.1. Classification (NCBI taxonomy): domain Eukaryota; kingdom Metazoa; phylum Arthropoda; class Insecta; order Diptera; family Anthomyiidae; genus Delia; species Delia radicum. The sequence goes on from CM037851.1 coordinate 77,166,095, forward strand.
TAACTACATTGTAAATTTTCCATTTTCTGAATTAGACTGCGCAGTTTCTGGTATTGAACCTTCGTCAGTGACCCTGATTATTTTTTGAATAATGTAATATTTGTTATGTTTTTATTTGTTCGATTGCGTCTATATGAAATTTTCTGTACAATCAGTGACCGTGGTAAAGATAAACTGATTTCTAATGCCACATGCACTCGCACTACACTCTTGCATACATAATCTCAGAAGTACAACTCCAACAACACAACATTTCTATTTTTAGAAACTTACCTCACTCTAATGTCCACTGTTTTCCCATATGTTGTAAGATATGCCACATCTATTATATATTCTTTGTATATTCGATAGACTTCGCTTACGTAGTTAGGGAAGAATTGCCAGAGAGCAAAGTCTGATTTTTGTTTGAGTTTGAATTTTAACGGTTTTTTCAGACAATTGCAATTAATACTATAATTAATATGCAATTGTATTTTAATTTTTAATTGTGAAAGGCGTGGTAGAGAAGAATGAGTGTATTTTCTAAAAATCATAACTACCTTGTAATTTTTCAATTTTCTGAATCAGACTGCGCAGTTTCTGGTATTGAACCTTCGTCAGTGACCCTGTTTGTTTGTTGAATAATGTGATATTTGTTATGTTTTTATTTGTTCAATTGCGTCTATATGAAATTTTCTGTGCAATCACTGACCATGGTATATATAAACTGATTTCTAATGCCACATGCTCTCGCTCTACACGTTAGACAGAGCGCTTTAGCGCACTGATCTATCGTCAGGTCGAGTTTTGTTGAGATTAAAACTAGTTTTATTCAATACACGGTGTTTTTGTTCTTGCATACATAATCTCAGATGTGTATCTTTATATTTTTTTTGTATCTTTATATTTTTTGCTGTTGTAAAATATATTTTTTAAAAATTCATGTTAACAAAAAACTCTAATTTTTATATTTTTAATTTGATTTAAACTTAAATCCGCCACAATTTTTGCGCCCCTAAATGTATATGATAAACTCAGTTCGTCTGACATGCACACGCAAAAGATTATTTGTGTGTTACAAAAAAAAAAAATTTTAATTATTTTGACGCAAAATGTCGAAAACTTCTGAAATTTCTTATAAGCTGTGATAAACATAAAACCGTAAAATTTAAAATTTGCTGATTTTATAAGATTTAAAGTTTTTCAAAAATATACGTCATAAATACTAGTTTTTCTGACAAGTCACTTATAATAATTGAGTTGATTTAATACAGTAAAAAAATGTATGGTACTCAATTTTTAATTTTTTTTGTTAATACAAAAATCTTATTTTGTTTCCCTTTTTTCTGCTATGATAAAGCATAATTTGTTGTTTACTTTCTGAACTATTTGGCTAATTTAGGTTATAAGGATCAACATCAATTTAATTTATTTTTTTTTGTGTAAAACCACAATGCACTGAAAAAACCGTCTTCAAATTCAGCACAATGCTAAATCCAAACCAAAACTAAATTTCATATATTTAAGCTTAAAATGCATTAAGCTAATTTATGGTCATATCATCATGTCAAAGGATTTATTTGTTTATTTTGTTGCAATTTGTGGCTTCTACTTCTCTTCTGTTTATCTCCCTAAATTGTAAGCACGTGAAAAGTGAAATCGTTATTTTTGTCGTGGTGTTTAAATTTTTGAAAGAATGTGTTAAAATATAAATATACCGCAACCGACACTGGGTACGATGAATTTTAAAGTGATTGTAAATTGGTTTATAAAACCAACAATAACTGTTAATGACCCAATTAAGTGATAAAATTAATAAATGAAAAATGAGAAATAAATTGAACTTGATTTAGGAGAAAAATCAAAAAAGTTTAAATAATTTTTTAAAATTTACAAATTAAGCAAATATATAAGTAAAAAATGTGCCTACACTGAAGATGTCCCAAATGGTAAACAATTTAAATTTTTATAATTTAGTTTAGCAAAACCAAAAATTTGAGATGTTTTTTTAAATGCATAAAGGAAAATAAAAGAGCTAACTGTTACGTTTCAGCTAATTTGGAAAAAAATATTTTATACACACTCACAATATATATTCTGTTACCTATTCAAGTTTATTTGTAAAGTTTTACGTAAAGTTTGTTTTCAAATTAAGAATCAATTAAAATACATACATAGAAATATTTCTTTCAACTGTTTCTATCGGTAGTTTTAAACAACAAAATACGTTATTTCGGTAATAGTTAAATATTGGTAGTTAAATTTTATTTTTTCTCTTTCAAAAAAAAAACATGCAATAAGTCATATAAAACTGTTTATAAAAAGAGTTTGCTTAAATACAATATTATTTCAATTCAATTTACGAGAAATCCAAACAAATCAACATAACAAACAATCGACCAGTATATAAAGCTTTGTTTAATTTCCATACTAAGTACAATTTTTTGCAGTTTATAATTTAAAAGAAAAAGTTTAGTGCGAAATTTACATTTTCTCCATTTCTACATTTAAATTTTCTCTAAAACTATAAAACAATTAAATCTGAAAAGTGGATTTTTGGAAAACCCAAGAAATTTCCTTAAATTAAAGTATAATATCGACTAGAAAAGAAAAAAATTGTTATTATTGAAAAAGTGATAAGAGAAGAAAAGTAACAAGTTGTTCTTATGAAGAACAATATTTTCATGGTATTAATTGTTTAACTTCTAGCTATATTAATATTTTTAATAAATTTGTATCAGGCAACTAATTTTATAAGGGATTTTTTGAAAAGAAAGCAAATAAACTGAAAATGTTCATAATATAAACAAAAGACTTAAGACACAAACTTGGTCCAAACAATTGCTAGTGCACAGGTTTAAAATGGTTATCAACTCTATCATTTATATTGAAAGCTCCCTATAAATTGAAAAATAACATAAAAATAATCTCGATGTATATAAAAACAAAAAACTAATATAACTGTAAAAAATATTACTTGAGCCAGAGTAAACACTAAAATTTGTTTATATAAATAGAATATTTTTGGTCTTCAAAGTTTACTAACGTCATGATGCTTGTTAGGAAAAGACCCTAACCACGTGCTTGATTGCTAAGAAGACAAGAATGGAGCAAAATTGATGATTAATAGGTTTTTGTTAAAGTTCTGCCTATTATAGAGGTTCTAGCTTTTCTAATACTTCGGGTTCTGATGAGATCTTTAGCCAGATCGAAATACTAGTATCAACCTAGCTAATATGTTTGATTTGCTTTATTTTTGTAAATATACGGAGGTTGAAAGCTCGTTATAAATTGAAAAGAAAAACTTTTAAACTGAAAATGTATATGCTGAAAACGAAAGACTTAAGAAACAAACTTTAACTAACTGCTAGTATAAAAGTTAGAAATGTGTTGCTACCCCTTATCATTTTTTCAATAATCGTTAGCAAAAATGTTTCTCTCAAATTGTGTTAATAATGAAAGGTCATCAAAGAGCAATCGGGCAGTATATTAACATTTGTTTAATTTTCAGATTAAGTATAATTTTTTTCCGGTTAATAATTTAAAAGAAAAAGTTAGCTCAAAATTTGCATTTTTTCAATTTTTTCAAAAACTTTAAAACACTGAATTTTGAAATGTAGATTTTTGCAAAGCCCAAGAAATTTCCTTTAATTTAAGTATAATATCGACTAGAAAAGACATTTTTTTTTATTTTGGAAAAAGTGATAAGAGAAGAAAAGTAATAAGTTTTCCTTATGAAGAGAAATATTTTCATATGATTAATTGTTTAACTACTTGGTATATTAATATTTTTAATAAATTTTTAATAGGGAACTAATTTTATAAGGGATTTTCTGAAAAACCTAAAAATGTTCATAATATAAACAAAAGACTTAAGACACAAAATTTGTTCACTGCTTCAAAATGGTTATCAACACCAAAATTTTTTTAGGAATTTTCAAAAAGAAAGATTAAAACTGAAAATGTATATAATGGAAGCGAAAGACTTAAGAAACAAACATTAACTAACTACTAGTATAAAAGTTACAAATGTGTTGCTACCCCTTATCATTTTTATAATAATCGTTAACAAAAATGTTTCTCTCGAATTGTGTTAATAATGAAAGATCGTCAAAGAACAATCGAACAGTATATAAACCATGGTTTAATTTTCAGATTAAGTATCATTTTTTACAGTTTATAAATTAAAGAAAAAGTTAGCACAAAATTTACTTTAAAACAATGAAAACTGAAATGTAGATTTTTGGAAAGCCCAAGAAATTTCCTTTAATTTCCGTTTTGTAATCACAAAAAAAAAATTCTAAATTTCAAAAACAAAGGAAAAATATCGTTCTTTTACGTTTTGTCCGTTAAATTGTAATGGATGGTTTGCAAAGCTCTCTGTTGTTTTTACTACTTTTAGCGGTTATTTTAAACAATGTTTAAAAATAATATCAAAATGGGTTGAATGGGTTCTTTTTTTTAATTGTGTTTTCAGTTAATTTAATAGGTATTTTAGGTAGTTTTAAATGTAATTAACATATGTGAGGGCACTTATTTTGACAATGCGATTACATTTTTTCATTATTATTATTATTGAATTTCAAGAAACTTAAATAAGTATTTTATTTTTACTTCACTAGGATGAGTATACATATTATTTCTTTTTCCAAAATACGTTATAGTTCGCGTAAAATAGTTGCTCAAATTTGAATAATACAAATTTGGTCTTGTTTTAAAAGTTAACTCCTCTTTTTTTTGTAGTATTGCAAATTAGGATATTTCAGTTTTAAAAATGTCCTTCATTTGCGAATATCTAACAAAACCCATGTTCACGCCAGTGACCAATTTGTGATGGCAACACCGTTTTCACCAACGCCCCCTAGTTGTCAGTAGCATCAGCTGTTGGCCTGTATAACTGCAGCCAACTTCATGCAGATGCTAGATTTTTTGCGCAAACTCTAATTGTTCAACTAACTTGTATAAAAAATACCGACAACATCAATCAACCATTGCCCGTGAATTTAAACCCTTAATATACTTAAATCTAAATAAAATTGTGAATAATTCTAACATTGATACTAAACGTTAAAGTAATAAAAAGATAAAGTTTATAACGTTTACATTGAGAATAAATGTGTTTTAGTATTGAAGTTACCCTAACCCCAAACTCGAATTAAACAACCCATAATTCATTTATCCTAAATTAATGTCTCAAATAAATCAAAGTGTCATCTACGACGTATAAAAATTTTAAATGAAAGGGATGATGTCGAAAAAGTCCTTTTATTTTGTCCTCATTTTTTTAAAATGATTTAGCAATGTGAACTATAACTTAATTTCTATCTATACGTAGGTTTTATAGTTTATTCAAAGAAGACTTTAAAATTATGAAACATATACCTATATGCATGTCCGAAAACCATTCTTATAATTTTTCGCTAAATCTGAATTTAAAATGTTAAATTTTGACATAAAAAAGTTCCATAACAACCACCGAATTTATGTCGCTGCGAACTAATTCTGCATTTAATTGTAAATTTTTCTTAAAAATTACAATGTACCTCAAAAATAATTTATAACATCTTGTTTTATTTCATGGACTTGCTTTCATAAATCTCTTAAAAATGTCCTAACCAGCAAAACTTTGGTAATATGTGCGATAAAGTAATGCATTACCTTGTAATGTGTACTCCTACATGTATCATTATTTTCCAACAAGAAGTAATGAGTTACCGATAATTGAACACTCATGGATTACTTTGTAATGATACCTCATTACATTTACATTACTTCAGAACATAAAATAATGACTTACCGATCATCAGTTACAAAATGCATGAATTATAAACGTGAAGTACACTCAAAAAAATAAGTTAGTAGAAAAGTTAGTAAACCGTCTTGTAAATCAGGTATACTATTTGTTAGCAACTTTTTTGCTTAAACTCTGTTTTATACTTATTCAGCACTTAACTGTTTTGAACTAATGTTTTACTAATATTATACTAATGTTCTACTAATTTATTTTGCTAAAAAAAATTGTGCTGATAAACTCATTAATAGTGTGGACGACAACCAGATTGAAAGATATGCCCAAAATGAAGCAGATGTCGCGGCATGTTAAGATGTAGTAGAAAAGAGGAGAATGATACTAAAGAGTACAACTCTAATAAGACATATAAAAAAATCAACCATGAAAGATTTTGGTATCTGCTTTTCATACATAAAACAAAATTGAGGATTAAAACAACTTAAATTTTGCGTTGTCACCGGCTTGTGAAAATAATTGTCTATTAACTAAATAAAAGACTAAATAAAATATTTAAATTAATATGTATTTCTAAACTAAATGTTTATAGATTAATAATCTAGTGTGGTCAAATTGCAAAACAAAAATATACAGACTTGTAGACAAGTAAAGCGAAAGACAAACCCACACATCTTATGTAGATTTTTATGGTTCCTTTTTTTTATTGCAAAAAAGGGTTGTTTTTTTCGTTTGTTTTCGTTTGTTTTTGTTTATTTTTCGTTTAGTTTCTATAATTATCTGCGTTAAAAAATAGCATCATTTAGACAACCATTGATGTAAGTAGTTGAGAGAAAATTTTTGTTATGTTATATATATTTATTTCTATATATTTTCAGATATTAAATTAATTCATGTCGTCAATGTGGGAAAATGAAAATTTTTATATTTCGTAATTATTGTAAATTATTTTTAAAAGAATCAGAAAAACATGTTTTATGATTTTCAGCAAATAAATTAACTAAATTACAATTTTTCTACAATTTTTTTTGCAATTGGAAGAGATAGACTTGGGTGACATGTGGTTTTAACAAGACGGTGCCACATGCCACACAGCATGCGAAACAATGGCCCAACTGAGAGTCGAATTCGGTGAACAGTTTATTTCACGTTTGGGGCCGGTCAATATGCCGCCTAGATCGTGCGATTTAACGCCATTAGTCAATTTTTTGTGGTTCTATGTTAAGGCTCATGTCTATAAGGAAAATGTCACAATGGTTGACGCACTGGAAGCCAATATTGAAGAATTTATTAGCGAGATACCGGCCGATAAGTTGGAGAGAGTATTTCAAAACTAGACCCAGCATATGAGGCTTAGCCGTAATCAACATTTACATAAAATCATATTTAAACATTGAATTAGATCGTTCACTTCTCTAAATTTTATGTGTGTTTTTTTTTTTTAATCACATCCGAAAGCTCTTTAAAAATCACCGTTTATTAGTTTTAGATTATGGAGAAAGAAAAGCAATTCCTTGCCCTAATGATGAATAATACAATTTGTAATCATTCAATGTTTATAAACTACAACATGGATTTTATATCATGTTTTTTTAAAGTCAATAGATTTAAAATACATTAAATTTCAATTGGAAATGATTGATTTGATAACAGTATTTTACTTTAATTATGACTTTAGTTTATTAATTAAATAGTTTCTGTTTTTCTTTCAACATTTTGATTGATATATTAAATATTTCATTAAAGTGTTTTCTTAAAATTAATAACTAGCTCTCGATCTCCCTCTCTCTCACACACCAAAACTAGCATTAAACCTTCAAACAATTCTTCAATAACTTTATAGATCGATCTACCTAGATCTCTAATTTCAAGATAATATCAACACTAATAAATACCGGCACGCTTGCGCACTAACCCAGTCAGTCTAAACTTACTCAAGTTACTTCATTCATAGTGCAGCATAAAATTGATTTGATTGAACTGACCGCCTATTGCAATTATAAAATTTCTGCACGTTTTTATTGAATCAGAAAATTTTGTTTTGATAAAACTGTCTAATGTTAAACTTACGTTTAGACTTGTTAATTTGAAATCTTTCCAATCAACCTTTATATCAAAAAATCATACAAATATGGTTGTATGATTGTACAATATGCAGTCCAAATGTTACCATATAAACTCGTTCAAATCGTTATAGATTTTAAAATCGATTTAACAAAATATTTAAAGTTGTATTACATGCTACAAACATATCGGCTGGTAGTGCAAATAAAATATTTTTTGGCTGATTATCATTTAGAGGTGTCAAGTTTTCATATTTATTTTAAATAATTGGCCAATAGTTTACCAGATTTTTAAGCTTGTCAAAATTGGTTGCAAATTAAAAATTAATTGCAAATTTATTGCATTTAATTTATCTGTCAATGATTTATGTTGCAGACAATATTAGTTTGTCTTTCTAATATTGTTGCTGATATTAGTTTATAATTTTTTTTTTTTTAAATTGTTTTAGTGCAGTTAGACTGCAATAAAAACGGCATTTAAAATTGATTTAACATTCAATTTATTTATTTTTATTTTTTTGTTCGAAAAAAGTCTTAGATGTTTTTCTATTGATTCAAAAAGATTAATCTTTGAAACTGATATTTTTTTTCAATAACTTAAATAAGTTCTATATTATAGAAAAGCGGGTTATACGCTTGGATTAACAACACTTCAACCCATAGGCGTACAAAATGTTAGGGCCGTTTCTAAAAGTTATCGTTAAGCAAAGTTGAAATATTTATTTTTTTTTTGTTCTTTTTATTTAATTTTTTGGGTTTTCAACTTTTGGATTTCATTTGGTATTACATCTTGAGAGATAAATTCAAAGCGTAATTCACCCAGCAAACAAAAACATGGTAGTTGAAAATTAAAAAAAAAAAATGTTAGTTTTAAAATTTTTAAATGTTTCTTGCAGCAGGCACTGACTGCCCTTCATTGAATTAAAAATTTAAAACAATAGTTTGTTGATATTGTAATTATCCACAGTTGATTTCGTTAATGTGCGCTTAACAGATAAAGTGAACGACAGTCACAAAAGTTGGGAAACCTGTGCGTGAGTTTTGTTAAAAACGTAATTTTTCTCATGGCACATACGCTGTTCTGTTTTAAATAGGAGAGTTTGTTGCTCGAACTGATGTTTTGTTATTTTATAACAAAAAAATCAGAGGGCCAACAAAAAAAATTTAAAGTGTAAAATTTTAGGGACTTTTTGAAAATTTTGCAAAAATTGCATAATTTGTTTTTGTTTTTTTTTTATACAGCAACCAATGATATTGACAGATTTTAAGAACAAAGTAATATTAGTGGCAACGACATAAATAATTTTTTTTAATCCACTGTGTGCTAAAAAATTTACACTTTTATCTAAAAACGTTTTGCTCCGGCATGTCAACACAGTTGAGCGGAATTTGTCAAAATTAACACTATTTGGACTTTTCTTCAATGCTTAAACACAAAACCTGGGGACGATAAAAAATTTTAAGAACTAAAGATTTTATGAACCAAATGAAACTAAATTTGTTTTAAAAAGCATCATGTTAACTAAATGCACTTATTTGGAATTAACTTGTGGAAAATACATTTCCTTATCTGATTATGTTCAATTCAAATATAATCTCTAAATCAAATTATAATTTTTAGATATCGCGTAAACCGCGATTTTAAGTCAAAAACTTAATTTTTTTAAATATCTCAAAATTTGACAAAAAAAAAATTGGAAAGCACATCACAAGAAATTAAATTTTCAAGCTAAACGCCAGCATAGAGCGGATCAATAAGTCGGTGACTTTTCGAACTTCCCTCTTAGTTATAAGAAATGCAACACTGCTGCCATCAAGTACCACCTGTTAATAGACTACTGTCCAATTCTGAGTAAGTTTCGTCATTTACTTTGCGTTTAACAGCTGTTCAAAGCATACAACCTAGTGGATTTTTTTAAAAATGGAAAAAATTGAATTTCGAGTGCTCATTAAACATTATTTTTTGCAAAAAAAAAAACCGTCAACCAAACCAAGGAAAAGCTTAATTAATACTATGGGGACCCTGCATCATCAATTTCAATGGTAAAAAAGTGGTTTACTGATTTTCGTTGTGGTCGCACAAGTACAAATGACGCTGAACGTTCTGAACGGCCAATTGAGGGCAATACACCCAAAAATATCGAAAAAATCCACGATATGGTGTTGGCCGATCGAAGAGTAAAAGAGCGTGAGATAGTTGATGCAATAGGCATTTCACATGACAGTGTGGTTTCGATTTTAAATGATCAGTTGGGTTTAAGAAAGCTGTCTGCAAGATGGGTGCCGCGTTTGCTCTTAATTGACCATAAACGTAATCGTATCCAATAAGGAGATGGCAACAGCATACTGTACTTTTTTCGAAAACACTTATATTAATATAGCAATCTTAGCAGAACATGTCAATTAAATTGTTTAAAACATTAACTTTTAACTAGTTATAATGGTTTAAAGTAAAGCAACGAAAATTCGAGAAAAGCGAAAAAAGATATTTAAAAAAATTGTACTTTTAAAAAAAAGTGCATTCTCAAACAAGTACTTTTTAAAAACAGACCTTTAAAAATAAAATTTAAAAAATACTTTTTCCAAAAAAAAATACCTTTTCCAAAAAGTACTTCTTTACAACAAAATTAATACTTTTTTAACAAAAAGTATATATAGATACATAGAAAATGTTTTGTTTTTTGGAGTTGCACCTAAACCATTCAGATTTGTCAAAAAATTTAATTTGTCCTCCAATAAATATAACGAGCTGTCAAACTTGGAAATCCATTAAGTAGATCAAAATTATATGGAAAATATGAAGAAGTTTTAAAACCAATTTTTTTTGACGTACATTAGGGTGATACTTCGAGAGGCTGATTTAATTTCGGTGTTTTGACTACAGATTTGTGTTTAGACAGGCAAAGTACTTAAAAAAAGTTGTATTATAAGACTGTGCAAAAAAAAATCCTATATCCATAAAATATTTAAATTTCTGTCAAATTTGGGCACATCCATGAAAAATCGATTGACCGATTTGTCTAAAATTTGGACCTAGCATTTCTGAGTACTATTGGAAAATAGGCACCCTTGTAGAGTTCTAAAATTCGACAGTCTTTTTTGTTGGGCTACCGTACTATGAAGTTTAAATTTTGTGAATTGAAAAGCATTTAATATGATTTCCTGCAAATAAGTAATTATAAAATAAACTAAATATCATTAAATCGACAAAAAATGTTTACCCGGTTAAAAATCAACATATATGTTGAGTTCTAATTTACTCTAAAAACTCCGAATAATCTCAGAATTTAAAAAAAAAAAATTTTAACCATTAAATGCATGAGGTCAGCACCCGGTATGGGGACCAAGCTACCGTTATGTAAAGTCGCTCGCTGAACTCGAATTGGGCGTTCATTTTACTGGGTAATGAACCGTTTTCCCGAAAAAGAGGAAAACCAACGATTTTTGATGTGTACCTTCAATGTTATAAATAAAACAGTTTTTTTTAGGGACCGTAAATAATGATTATTGCTCGTTTTTTTGAATCAAAAAAATCAATCACTTAGAAGAGACATAAAAAAATTTATTGCACCATTATTATTATTTTTGACAATCTTTGCATATCCGTCATGATTTTTAAATTTTTGATTTTTAAAATTTTCTTCAATGGTAATGATTATTTTTGAGTAATAATAAAAAAAATCAGCCATAATCATTATTTTTGAGCAAAAAAAATAAAACTCAAAAATAATCATTATTTATGATTTTTATTTTTTTCGCTCAAAATAAAACTCACTTTCAATGTGTGGGATGGACATATCTCAGGAAGTAGGAGGAGCTTATCGAAGATTATGATATCAATCTCTTCTTTGGAAGATTCTCTAGCAGATTAATGCATCAATCATATATGTGGGTGAGGTTTAAGGGGTTAATTTTTAATTTCAAAATAGGGCTTTTTTTGCCGTATTTTGTGAAAGTAACAATGTGTGGGATGGACATATCTCAGGAATGAGGAGGAGCTTATCCAAGATTATGGTATCAATCTCTTCTTTGGAAGAGCAGATTAATGCATCAATCATATTTGTGAGTGGGGTTAATTATTAATTTCAAAATAGGGCTTTTTTGCCGTAAAGTCAAAATCTGGAAGCTCGATTTTCACCGTAGACGTATGGTCTAGTGGACTTTTTTGCTCAGTACAATCCCAAGAATCAGAAACGCGAAGCGCCCATTAAAATTTTTTTCCTTCCATAGTAATCGCCCCACCCTAATATGTATATATATTTACACCTACATGAAAGTGAGTTTTATTTTGAGCGAAAAAAATAAACATCATAAATAATGATTATTTTTGAGTTTTATTTTTTTTGCTCAAAAATAATAATTATTGCGGATTTTTTTTTTATTATTACTCAAAAATAATCATTACCATTGAAGAAAATCCTTAAAACTCATAACATAATCATTATTGTGTAATTTTTATTATAAAACTCATAATGATTACGGTCCCTGGTTTTTTTGCATTTTTTTTTTTGTTTATTACAAATTAATGAGAAAAAAATAACAAAATAAATGGATAATTCATGAAAAGTGTGTAAAGATAAGAATCTTTTTAATCTAAATATAATAATTATAAATAATTTTTGGTATGGTAATCGACGAAACAATTGAGTTTTTCTGTCAAGCAAAGATGAACATTACACTTTCTGCACTAAAAAACGGAAATATTATTTACTTTTTGTTTTCACCAAATTTTATACTTTTGCATCGACCTCGTCCTTCAACAACTGGCAGGTGATCATCCATACCATCATAACGCAAATCATTAGCAAACTGCAGTTCGTCTACACTTTCTTTCTTTTTGTCAGCACATGGAACTCGTTTTGGGTTAGTGGGATTGAAGCGTTTTGCTCTTTTAAAAAGTACAATGCAAATGTCGAGTAAATGGTAGAATATACTGACGTACCATTTTCGGCTCTTCAGTCCAATTTTTAGACGACCTAAAGAAGAATCCATTAGGTCTACACCCACCACGATATTGATGTCAACTGCACACCATGACTGTTTGCTGTGAACTCTGCCGAAACGCCTCTATCCATTTTCATCATGTTCCTGTGGTCAGGAAGTTTACAATTCTCTATGCGGTTACGGTTGATTGTTACAATGCTGTGAATGCCTTGCGTCCTTAAATAAATCAGTAATGGTACAGACGTATAATAATTATTCATATAGACAATGTAGGTTTCCCCTTTTTCAACGAACTCTCTCTATATCATTGGAAAGTATGGCTAAAACAATGTGCTTATTCTTGCAACATTCTTCAAGTACATGGCTCAACTTACCATTTTGATCGATGAGAGCATTTTCGATGAGAGCATTTTTTTGTAATATCATCCACAGGAGGCACAGGGGTCGATGAAACCAATATTTTGATCCTTTTTCGTGGAGGCGAATAAGGCTCCTCGTTCACTATGGAACAAACAACTGATAATGGAGTTTCAATATCAGGAACACGAATGCCAGTAGCTTCAAATATAGATAAGTCTAGCTCATCATTGGTGTGAAATACTTCAGAAATTGCACCCTCATCTAATATTTTTTTTTTTTTTTTTAAAGAGAAGCAAAGGGAAATTATTCCTATTAATTAATGTGTTGCTTTCTTTGGAAAGGGGATAGTGGAGAGATGAAAGGAGGTGAAAGATGAAGGGCTTCAAACATGGCAACACTGTAATTGCTCGAATAGATAAGTCTTAGAACAGTTGTTGCTCGCCACCTGATGTAGAGTTGCCGAATTTATTGAAGCTTTTCGTTTCATAGCCCTGATTCATTATTTTACTTCGGTGGGGTTAAGTGCTATGGGAACACCGAAGGTGGGCGCAGCGATACATATAAGAGATAGAAAACTCATACATATTATTTTTCTAAATTGATGTTGTCGTCACCGGGAATCGAACCCGGGACCATCTGTGTAACAGTCCAACGCGCTAACCATTACACCACAACGCCCACAATATGGCGTAATCTGGTTTTAACACTTTTCCGTATTTGAGTGTTATCAATAATTTCATTCGGTCCGTCATCCGCCCATTCTATTTCATCATCACACCGATAACACAGGTCAACAGCAAAAAAAGGCTTGACTAACCACTATATAGATTTGATGCATCATGGCTGCCTAAGTACAAAAATGGTAAAATTTTTCAATTCTATGGATAATTTTTTTTTAAAAAATTTTTTTTTTTAAATTGACAATATTTTGAGCCATTTCTCCACTTATGTTGTCATAACTCAAAAACAACTAGTCCGATTTTGTCAAATTAAATTTACAAAAATTAAGGTTTACAATATCTTTAAAGAACTGTACAAATTTTTTTAATGCGATCAATAGTTTCAAAGTTATGAAAGAAATTGTTAGCAAAAAAAAAAAAAAAATTTGAAAAACAAAAATCTGGAAAAAATCGAAAACTGCAAAAAATATTACTTTTTATTTTTTTGTAGTAAAGCTACATATCATGCGAATTAAACTAGATATGGATCATAAAAATCGATGCATGCTTTACATTTTTATTTACAATTAATTGAAGGTATCGCATATTTACAAGCACTGTAGAAAATTGTACCTACATAATGAAAATGCAGAACATAAAAACTCAGGTGCATTTTACGACACGCATTTTGGCAAAACCCCTTTGGGAAAAACCTCTATGACATTTTTATGATTCTAATAATTAAAAAAAAAATAAGTAATAAACAAAAGATTGTTTAATTTTTACGATTGCGGTAGGATAGTAATAAAACGCTCATAAATGTGCGTGTACGCTGAAGTGCTCTTATTTTCCGTTAGCTACCTGTAACGGATAATTTTTTTTTTTTCATAAAAGTCCTTAATGTTTTTTAGGATTCTTGGGAATAATAAAAAATTTGCAGCACACACAAACTGTATCCACACAAAGGGTTATCCCAAATTATAGTATCAGTATTTATAAGATCTCCTTGACCCTTTTTATTTCATTCAAGAAGTGTTTGCGATAACGCAAACATCATTTAATACCTACACAAAAATTAGAGTCATACAGCTTAGAAGTTAAAAACAATTTTCAAATATTAATAAAAATGAGCCAGAAAGCCAGAACATTTTCATGTAAAAACGATCCAGATTTATTTTGTTATGTGTGCGGCCAATATATCACCGGGAAAAAACGGAAGTGGTTCTTAACTTCATTGCAAAAGTCATATCAAGATTGCTATAATATCTATCCGCACAATTTGAACCAGCATTGGACACCGAGTACTATATGCATTCCATGTCGATTGAATTTATCTATGAAGTCTTCTAACGTAAAGTAAGTATAAATTAATAGATTTGGAATATTTTATAATTACAATATTTCTTAATTAAAATTTGAATTCTTCATATTCCTGATTTCAATTTTTTTTTTCATTTTACAGACGACACTTGGAAATTTTGAAGCCTATGCTATGGAGAGAAACAGCGAACCACGCATCCGAGTGTTATTTTTGTTTAAGTACAAAAAGCATATTTGATGGCCCACAAATTCGCAAATTGGTGAACGATACTGAATTTGGCAGTTCAATGTCAGAAATTGAGAAGAATGCATGGGATTCGTTTGTATGGGTTATTCAAAATTTCTTAGGAAATAACAAGGGTGATGATTACGTTGCGCACGTTGAAGAGATGTTAACTCACTTCCAGAATCTTGGATGCAACATGAGCATCAAATTACACTACCTGCACAGTCACTTAGATCGTTTTCCTGAAAATCTAGGAGACTTGAGTGAAGAACAGGGCGAACGATTCCACCAAGATATCCGGACAATGGAGGAACGATACCAGGGTCGCTGGGATGCACACATGATGGCTGATTTTTGCTGGAGTATTCAGAGTAACACTTCGTTATTCAACAATAGTAGAAAATCGACTAAAAGAAAATTTCAGAGTTTGTAGTTTATAATACATATTTATTTATTTTCTTGTTTTATTTATTATAATAAATGTGAATAATAAAATATAAATTTTCTACTATTAAATTTATTTATTTATTTACATTTAAGCTCATCCAACACAAATGTCTTTCCGAAGAATAGAATCAGTATATTCTAGGTAGGGTTTTGCCAAAAAATACACGAATGTTACTATGTAATGCATTTTTGATGTGAAAATTTGTACATAGCATGGGGAAAATGTTTTCAAAATTCAATCAATCGAAAGAAGAACATTAACTACTCAATTTTATGTATATCAGACAAAAAACTAAAATTTGGTGAAAATGAGCGAATTCACTTAATTGTGAATAAATTCGAAAAAAATCAATCGATTTTTATGATCGATATCTCATTTTGTTCCTATTACATGTGGCTTTGCGATAAAGCAATAAATCTGAACGATTTTTGCCGTTTCCGATTTTTTATGATTTTTTTTAACCAAAAAAATTTGCTATTTTCACGTAAAAAAAATATTTTTTCCCTCAATTTTTTATTATAACTCCAAAACTACTGAGCCGATTGAAACGCAATATATTAACGGATTAAAGGCTATGTAAATTTAAGTTTTTCTAAATTTATTTGAATAATATCGGACTAATTTTTTTTCAGTTATCATTAATTATGTGGAGACACGTCTAAAAAAATTTATAATTTTAATTAAAAATTTTTTAAAAAAAAACCTCTCCATAGAATTTCAAAATTGAACCATATTTGTACTACTGGGACCACAATACATCAAAATTGTATAGTGGTTTTCAAAGCCCCTAAAATTTTTTCAAAATTGTTGCCTTGTGTAATTATAGTTAGATAATGATGAAGCATATCCGCCACTTCATCAGCGTGGTACGTCTTTTCGTCAATAATAATACCACCCATTTTTAAATATACACTCAGAGAAATAAAGTGCCAACCGAATTGAAAAGTGTATATTAATAGCAAGAACTTATAAATTCAGTTAGTACAACTATATTTACATTAGATTTCTGAATATTTTGGGTGTTGCAACTAAAATTCAGTTGAACTAACCGAACTTTGTTGGGAAAACTATTGTTAAGTTGTGAAAACCGACTGAAATTTTAAGTAAACGAATTTGAGTCGTAGTAACCGAATTTCAGTTGGCACATAGCTAAATTTTTCTTTGTATTTTGTACACAATAATAAACAAAAAACAATTACTAATGAATAAGAAATAATAATTAAAAAATATAATATAATATATCATAATCAATAAATAATAAAAACAGTCAAAAAAATATGCATACATCCACACAATAAACCACATGAGCAAATGCATGGTTTACCATATATGGTACACAGAAAAATAGGGGAAAAACTAATACAATATATCAAATTTGATCCAAATTCATTATAATTAGTTAAAATTAAGTCCAATTTACTTACCCAACACTTGTTTCCACATGAATAATATGTTTTATAAACTTTTTTTCACTTTTGAAATTTTGTGCAAAAAGTGCATACTCCCAATTTGACAGCTTTCTGACAATTAAAACAAATTGTAAGCGAGCAAAAGCGGTATTTTTATGATGAGTAATATTGTTTTGAACAATTTAAAAGTAAGGGTATTCCTATTTAGTGTAATTAGAGGGATTGCAGTAAGATTAAATGCATGTACCATATATGTCACATTATGCATTTAAGGGTTAAATTCTCCATAAAAAAATATTGATATAATTAAATTTGTTGCATCTGCCAAATTCGGTTAAATAATAAATAACATAAAAAGGAGTGCAAAATTTGTCCATATTCAACCAAGCCTACTTCGCCCATTTTTTAAAAAAATTAAAAAAGTTATTCCAGTTTCTGTTTGCTTCTTATCGGATTGCAAATACTGTTTGGTATTGATCAAATTAACCTCTTCCCAATATATTTGTAAACTTTATTTAATACTAATCTTTATGAAATTTTGATACGCCAATCTAAACACAGTATATTAAAAAATGTTTTTATCATTAAGGGGTGTTATTACAGTATATATTTTGGAAATCTCGTCCACCATTGTATAGTTTTGTAGAATTTATTTTGTCAATTTTATTAACAATTTATGAGCGATAAAAATATTTGTTTTATCCGTGGGTGTTTGGTTATTAATAAGGAAATAACTAGTTCAATACTTAAAGTGTTAAACTGTTAAGAAATTACATTATATATTGCCATCGTTGTTTGAGTCATAAAGAAATATTTCAAAAATTTATTTAATTTACAAAATACGAACATGTTTTTTGCATTAATTCGTACTAATAACATTGTAAATTATCCATAAATTTGATTTACAGTTAAAACTGTGTAATTTTAATGGAATATCTATTACACTATTATTTGTTCTAATGTAATTTTGGGTCTGAAAATCTTAATTTAGCATAAATAAAATAATTTACATCATTTTTATGTTTATTGAATTAAATTTATACTCTAAGGGAACTTCTGCAGTAATTAAGGGAAGATGGGATAATTTGAGATGTGGGGTAAATTGGGACTTTGCATTTTTTTTCCATACTAATTCAATTTTAGAATTTCTAACTATTGTGGAGGTGTATTTTTTTTTTACTTCTTTGTAGCAAATAAAAAAGCATTTTCTTTTTCTGTCAAAAAAAAATATTTTCTTTTACATTTTAATTTAGGTATATATGTGAAATAGAGACGGAGGAGATTAGAAAAATAAACAAAAATCTAAAAATAGAGTATTTGTGTTTGTTAATGTTTGTCACTTCTGAGTATAATATACAATAACATAAAAGCTAACACTAAAGAAAACTGCAATTTAGCTGCATTACATTCGAAGTCATACTTGGGTGTGATCGCTAAACGGTCATGACTGGGTAGTGTTACGTTTGTAATGTAAGAAGAAGCGCGATTTGATACTTCATTTGTTTCCAACTACATTTGCAGTGGTCTTAACCTACATAGTATTCTAGGTGTATGACGCAAAAATTTATCTGAAATATTTGAAACGTGGATATCCCTGAAACCTTAGCTGTAATCATCAACAAATACAACACTGCTTTAAGTTTTTGTCGATATTTTTATGTAAATCCCTGCCCACTTTGAAGTGTAAGGAGGTAAACATATTACCACACTCAAAAAAAAAAGTTTTTAAAGTCACCAAAAAATGTTGCTGAGTGAGCAACATTTTAGTCAGCAGAGTGCTGGCAAAAAAATTCTAATGTCAGCAAAATCAGCAAGATGATTTTTAGCAACAAAATTAGTAGATTCAGCAAAATTTTGCTAACTCTTAGTGGATTAGAAATTAAAACCCCTTGCTAAAAATTAATAAAATTTTTGCTGATTATTAGTAGACCGAAATAACCTCAAAAATTTGTAGAAAAATTATACTTTAGTTAATTTATTTGCTGAAAATCCTAAACATTTTTTGTGATACTTTTAAAAATAATTTACAAAATATAAAAATATTCATACTCTCACATTGACGACATGAATTAATGTAATATCTGCAAATATATAGAAATAATTATGTATAACATAAACAAAATCGTTTTTTAACTACTTACATGAATTATTGTCTAAATGATGATATATTTTAAAGGAACGCAAATGCCGGAGATAATTATAGAAACGAATCGAAAAAATAACAAAATATAACATATACAACCCTTTTTTGTCTTTTGCTTTAGTCTGTCTACCTGCTGTATATTTGTTTGCAATTTGACCACACCACATTATTAATCTCTATAAACATTTAGTTTGCAAATACATATTTAATCTTTTTTAAATTTAATTATTTTATTTTGTTTTTTGTTTAATAAAACTACGTTCACAAGCCCGTGACAAGTTGTTTCAATCAACAATTTTATTTTATGTATGAAAAACAGATATAAAAACCTTTCATTGTTCATTTTCTTATCTGTCATACAAGAATTACAATTTTTAGTATAATTTTCCTCGTCTCTACTACAACTTGACATGCCGCTGCATTTAATTCATTCCGCGTATAACTTTCAATCTGGTTATCGTCCACGCATGTGCTAATTTGCACAATTTTTGTAGCAAAATAAATTAGTAAACCATTAGTAAAATATTAGAAAAGCTAAAATTTGCTGAAAAATAGTATACCTATTGTAAAAGACGTTTTACTAACTTTTCTATTAACTTATTTTTTTGAGTGCAGGATACATATTCCGTAATACCACCTTATTACCGAGGTGTTGTTGTGATATTCTTAATTAATTTGAGGAAATGCATAAGATATGACTATAGCATTTAGGATTTGTTGCATATCACATTATTTGAAAATATCGTCAACATTTTCTATTTGCTATTGTTTATAGTGACCAGAAAATCCATACGAAATATAAAACGATTTCGACGTATGTAAGTACCAAAGATGTTTGCTAAGAGCTAATAATAAATGATTTTGTATAACATTTGCATTGAACTGTCGCTTGTATGATGATGGTAATGGTTGGTATACAAATCACTGTTAAAAATTCACTATGAAATTTAATATGAAGTATATATTTAGTGCTGTTGTTGATATTGCAGTAACATCGTATTGTTGCTCTTCATATTCCATATAGTGTTTAAGATTTACGCAATCGTTTCTTTGGTTTTCATTGTTATTTAACCAATTTGTCAATATAACAATTGTAGTAAAATTTTGCTCTTGGCTTACATATTTCAAAACTTTTACAAAAGCTTTATCATCAATTTTACTATTGTGCTTGCTATTGCTAGTTGCTGCAGATGGTAATAATTTCAAATTTATACTTATTGCAGTTGCTTTAACTAATGTTGTTACTGTAAAATTTACTCCAATTATTAAAAAATTGTTTGAAATTTAACATGTTGCCCGTTAGCTGTAGTAGTAACAATTTTATGCAACTGCCTTAAAGATATATGCTTTAGTATAATAAAAAATCTGAAAAAATATAAATAATATTGCGTGTTGCTGCTTTCAGCTAAAAGACTTCTTTTTTGTTCAACCCTTTAACTGGCAAACGATGTTTTGCAACGAAATTCATACCATGAAATCTAAAAACAAGTAATAAGTTCTTTAACAAAATTGTTTATCAATGCCTAATTTAGGCGATATGAGCCAAAATATTTTAGGGTGCATTTTGAAAACTAAAGCATATAAAAGAGAAGTTTTAGACAAAAATTGTTTCTCTTACCAAGATATAACCACGCTCGAAAAACTATTTTTTTCTACTCCTGTTTAAGAAGATATCGCGATTTTCGCTTTTTGGAAAAACGAAATTAGGCGAAAAAGTATCTAAACTACAATTTCTATTGTTCAAACTTCAACGCTTTGCTATTAAGACTTAGTGTCTTCTTTCTGCAAAATTTCATAAAAATCCGTTTATTAGTTTTTAAGTTAAGACGATGTCCTTTAGAGTAATCCTGATAAAATCCTGAGAGCCATTGGACTAAAGTAAGGACTTATTATTAAAGATAATGCTTCAATCTTACGATCATCTACGGATACGTGCAGTTTTGTGAATTGGAACCCGAGACCTCAGAGCATGTGCTCTGCAAATGTCCGAGGCTTTCCGACAGGAGGGTGCGTTATTTTGGTGGTCAAATAGTGACGCCATCGGACGTTTGGAACTGTTTACCTGGTAGGATAGTTGGCTTCGTAGGGAGCCTGAACCTATAGGGTGTATTCGCTGGCAGCACAAAATACCAACTTCTGGTCGCGGTGCATAGTGCCACTCTAGTCTAATATAATCTAATCCACTTGTATTTTATTATAAAGAATTTTTAATCAACTTAAATTGGTTTTTTTAAATTTTTGAAAACTATATTTTAATAAAAATAATTTGTTTTTTTAAATCTTACGAAATTTTGATTTTAAAGCTTTCTCGCTGCCAAACCGTCTACGGCACACGAAAAATTTCTCGGCAAAATATTTAGCAAATTTCGGTTTCCATCGGAATATATTAATTTCTAAGTATAAGATGCTCATTTGAAGCATTTGTGGTAAATTTAATGAAGGCAACCCTGATTCAGCCTTACCTGTTAGAGGGTTAAGAAACTGTTAGCTTACGATATAAACGATTTCTGATAATTTCTTAATTTTGTTTTTTTTACTTGATAATAATATTTAAAACTATTTTTTGTAATCAAAAAATTACCCATAATATGAAATTTTATTAGCAGTTTAGCATAATAAAGTAAAGCTGTTTATTCTATACACAGAAAGAATTTCTTGGACGAGTTTTAATGAACTTTTTTGACTAAACCAATAAAGTTTTCTTCACAATGTGAATTAATATTTCTTATACTCTATGAAAAAAATTTTTTTTTTATTTTTTTTAGAAATGTTGAGGTTAAGAAGAAGAATAACAATAACAAACACAAATATTCTATTGTTAGATTTTTGTTTATTTTTCTAATAATTCGTAATTTTTCATAGTTTTTATGAAACTATTTTTAATGAAACTTTATCATTAGTCGTATTAATTTTTTTATAAATAATATGAAATTTCGTATTAAATTTTATGAAAAACTGCATAGTATTAATGAAAAGTTCATGGACGTGGTCCAGTGACAATTCATAGATGTAATCCACAAATGCTTGGTAACATGCTGATACTTCTCACAGTGTAGGGATAAAATTATTTAAATATTATCAAATTGACAAATTTTAGACGGGACAATGGTGGGTTAGCTTAAAAATTCTGAAACCAAAATGCTGTAATAATTCCAAATTGTCAAAAACAATAAAAGCAGAATTAGTTTGTACGTTCTGTTCTATTACGAATCAGCTGTTTTGTTTCTGTTCAATTGAAAGTCTGTATGTGTGGTTAGTTTTCACTTTTTCGTTCTGTTCTGTTGCGGACAAATCTGTTGAAAATAGAATTCAACGTTAAGTGACAGCCTAAAGTGCGTATGTATTAGTTTGTTGTGAAATATTTGAATCAGGGATGATAAAGTTGGTACTATAGTACTTTTTATGGTACCATTTGAATCTCAAATGTACCATGATACTCCTATGACTCATTTAGTACGATTTACAAATTTTTCTATGTATGAATTTCTTGGTCCCTTTAAAATTCAATAGTTATTAATTCGATTTGCAGTCCCATATGAACAATGAATTAATTTGGAACCAAACGCTTTGAATTCAATCACATGATTTCACTGAGTGCGACTGATTGCAGATGATTATATTAGATTTTTATTAATCGATTAAACCAATTATTGAATTCAATCAGTATGGGTTATAATTATTAACTAATTTTGATTTTCAAAAAAGTAAATAATAAAAATCTTATAAAAATGTGAAATTGACTATTAGCAGCGTATTTTTAAAATCGAATGAGTTCACGAACAAATTTGTTTGCAACCAATCACAAGGATTGACTTCGCAAAAAACTGTGAGACACGTAATTCAATACAGCAGATATTAATAGCACATTCAAAAAATATTAAAAATTTGGTGAATTTAAGAAAAAATCTCAAAATTTTAATAATTTTTTATATCAATATCGGCTAATTTTCTTAGTATAATGCACTATATATTATTAGAATTCATTGTAGTGTCTGGTGTATAAAATATAACGTCATATTTTTCCACCAGACGCTAAGAGGTGAATAATATTGAAAATTCACAGCAAATTCTTTTTTCTCCACAAATAATTTTTTTTTCACCTCAAAAATAGTTTTGTTACCTCAAAAATGTTTTTCACCACACAATTTATTTGTTTACATCCAAAAAAGTTTTTTACCTCAAAATTTTGTTTTCACCTCTTAACATATATTTTTTTTTTAAATTTTTTTGTTGTTTCATTTGTAATTGTTTATTTTGGAGGGTACAAAGATAAAAATTGTTAAAACCTATTTTATGCATGCACTTGTTGTTTGTTAATTTATATTTAAATTTTTTTTTTATACTTTGGATGCCGAAAAAGTACTATTTTTTATGCAGGTTTTAGAATCGCATTTATCATCCCTGATCGAATGTTTTTGGTTGGAATTTCTTTTACTTTTTAAAACAGCTGATTCCTTTCACAGAAAAAGTAGTTACAATATATTACCTACAGAACAGAACGACACAGAACGGCAACAGAAAGTAACAACTAATGAGGCCTTTGAACATTTTTCTGATTTTCAAAAAGAACAAAAAATTTTCAAAATAATTTACTATATTTTTTTTTGTTTTATAATCAATTTTTTTTTATTGTTAACCCTTAACCACTCTAACATAAAATGTCTATAATTTTACATTATTTATAAAGCTCCAATTATGACTAAAGAGGGAAAGTAAAAACATTTAAAGATTGCAAATATTAAAATAATGTAATGCAATTTGCTTTAAACACATCACAGGAATTAAAAAAAATTTTTTGAAAATATCGCTCAATCCAGAGGACAGTGTTATAAAAGGGTGAGTGAAGTTGGTAAAAACTTTTTCTAACCCATAACAATATCTAATTGTATAAAAAAAAGGTAAAAAAGCGATTTTAAAAAAATTACTGTTCGAATAATCGAATATTGGGACGGTATGGGTTAACTGAGTAGTTGAATTGCAATAAAATTTAGCATTGTGATAAACAAGATATTAAGAGCAAAAGTTTTTAGTATAGGCCTCAATGTGAGGCACCTCGTGTATAAGAACACTTTTAAAGCTAACCAATGCACTATGGGTTAAAAGTCAATTTTTAATGTGTTTCAAAAACTTTTTTTTTTGTTTTTTGATAAAGTAAACTATGGCATATATTTTTTTCCACCAAAACTTTTCACCGCTAGTGCGTAAGCGTCAAAAGCTAATTTTATTATTTTTGTTTTTTTTTAAGTTATTGAAGACAAAAATTATAACAATATTACCGTAATTAAAAATACTATTGTAAAATCTTTTAAAATTTATTTCAATTGGCAATAGTGCATATAAACACCTCTGTCCTATGTTTAATATTCCCATGAAAGTGAAATCATTACGACTTTTTGGTGCTTTGACTTTCACATACCCACTTTTATTTTCGATTTACCTTCCCATATAAAGTAAAACGAAAACATTTTTTTCCTTACCAATTTTTTTTTTTAAATCATGAGACTGCTTTTGAGTTTAAAATTTGGCATTTTGATAGAAAACTTATGTTTCCGATATTTTTTCGATATTATTCGAATATTATTTTAAATTTTATACATTTATGGGAATTAGAAAGTACCAAATTTGAATTTCATGTGTTTTTCAAATTCATTCGTATTCAAAAAGTAATGAAACACAGGACATGGGCAATGAACATGCGGATTTTAAAAATATTTGGACTGCAAATTTTTTTTTTGTATATTTCCATACTTCCATATTTTTTTTAACAGTATAAAGTATACATTTAATTATTTGACCGCAAAAAAATGCGGCTCCATGGGGAAATGATATTTAAATTTTAAAAAATTGTTAATTTTAATATATTAATTTTTTATTTCATTTATTTATAACACTAGGCAATAAAATGGGGGTAATGATATTGGACGTCGATGATTCCCATATCATATAAATTTATTACGGTTGTATTGTAAAACCCCTAAAGGCTGTGGAACTGTGTGGGTACAGTCAACTTTTAAAGTTTTAATTTTACATATTTGACCAACACTATATTCGGATGTCCACAATAAAAGTTTTTGAGGATTTTTTTTTTTGTGGAACTATATAAGTCTATATCTGATTTTTTTATGGTTCTTTTAAGTCCTCTCTCAAAATATACCAAAAAACTATACCAAGTAGAAAGTTAGAATTTTATAACGAAAATTTGGCTAAATTAAACTCAGTTAGCTGCAGCAAAGAGTGGTGGAAACTGGCAAATGGCATGAAAACACGTACTCAAATAATTAGAGGAAACCTTGATGCTGACGATTTTCGTAACCATTTTATATCTGTCTTACAGAACACCGATAACACTGGTGTATACCATATTATACTGACGCTTTCCTCGATTCCCCAATTGAGTTTTGCGAACTATTTTCTGTCCAAAGGTCACTAAAACTTAATAAGGCGCCCGGTCAGGATGGTATCTCTTATGAATTTTACAAATATGCTCCGAATTGCTTTATACATGAGATATTATCTGTCCTTAACATCATATTTTTACAAGAAAAGATCCCAAGCAGTTTTAAAACATCTATTATGACGCCGCTTCTAAAAAAAGGTGATCCTAACTGCCCTATGAATTACCGTGGATTATCATTGATCGATACGTTTTGCAAAATATTTAATAATGTTCTTCTAAACCGGTTAACAGACTGGATCAGTAGAAATAATATATTAAACGAATATCAAGCGGGGTTTAGGAAACATTATTCAACCGTTGACAACGTTTTCAATCTTGTGAATCTTATTCATTTAAATAAACTAAATGGAAACAAGTGGAAGCATTAAAGTCCGATGTGCCGAATTTGGTATTAAAAAAGATTAAATTCGGCTGTGACGAATTTTTGGATACCCTCCATCTCGGTGTTTTCATAAACCAGGGAAAGTGCAAACAATATTAATATCTATATTCTTTGTAAAAATAACAAAAATAATGTTGTTTTTATAAGTAAAACAAAATATGACTGATTGATTAATGTCTTTGGGATGTTTCAGAAGAAAAAAATGTTTAATTAAAGTTTACTAAAATGAATCTGAAATTCTGCAGTGGGTATTCAAAGGTTATTCTGATTACCTAAAGAAGAACGTGTAGTGAAAAATATATATATTTGTATAGTTCCTTATGATGTTAAAAAAACTGTTGTAAAATTCGCCTGTTGTTTGTCTCTTTGCCTATATAATAATGAAAGAAAGTTACTAAAATATATTTTTGGATCGTTAGAAGAGATGCAATGAATACAAACGCATAAAAACAGTTTCGAATAATCAGAATTTTAGATAAATTTAAGGGAACAAAAATACACTTGCGGAGACATACATAATGAAATAATTATGAAATGCCTGTTTACATTACAACACATGTGTTTATACTATACATCACATAAGTAAAACGGAAAGTGTGATGAAACTAAGTTTGTCAAAAATTATAAAAGAAAATCTTTCGAGTGTTTTCGAGATACAAAAAATTAAAGAAACTGGTATTTCAAATTATTGTTTTTCAGCTCAGTTGCTTGTGCAATTCTCGTTTACGACTCCTAGAATAAGAACCCTAAGAAATTTTCCCAAAATTCGATTGGTTTTTACACATCAATACTTTAATTTAGATTATTTTTGTATGTATCAAATAAAAATTAGGGCTTTTAAGGAAAACAAATGCATATAATCAAAAGATTTTAAGATGAAGTATGCACCTTATATGTCTTAAATAAAAAAGTTCTGAAAGTGAATGTCCTTTAAATTGAATGGGGTTTTTAATAAATGTAATTAGAATGTAAGAGTTTCCTTGCAAATTTATTAAAGGTTGAGAATGAAAATAAGTAAAAATAGTGTACGAAAAAAAGTTATGAATTTACATTGTTGGATTCGGGGATTTTGTTCCTGGATATTTTTTTGATCTGATAACGATTAATGTGTCTGGCAACTCCGGTTAATGCAGTCATATAAATAAAGAATTTTAACTAAACTATTTTGTTCTACCTTTTTTCTAATTGGTGATTTTTTGATTTGTTGGGGTTAACAAAAAAAGGTATATGGCAAGCCTGGTATATGGAAAACAAAAGCATACTTTATAAATTAGCTTAACAATTTTTCGAGGGCTTCTCGCATTTGCACTTATAACCAGTGTTGCCAGGTTTGCAAAGCATAAAAACGACAAACTTTCTAGAAAAAATTGTCAAAATCGTCATCATATTTTGAAAAATCGTCAAAATAAAATATATTTGTTAGAAGAGGGATAAAGTTTTAATAAAAAATAAAATACAATAATGTTATTCACATTTCAAATGTTAACGTGTTATCGTTGTAATATAACACGATTTTTGACACTTCTCTTTGGTTTAAACTTCGAAAATCATTATATTTTACAACGATATTCATATTTATAAAATGTTGTAACAGTGTGCCCCAGTAGGCTAGTTGGTAGCGTGCTGGCTTATCAGTGCGGGGGTCGTGGGTTCGATTCCCACCAGAGGCACTGATCTGTTTTCGCTACAACGCGCCGAAGGCCATAGTAGCTAGTGCTCGGTTAGGGTAATAGTATATAACTTGTAATTATATGATTATTAATTAATAAAATAACAAAAATATAATGTTGAAAGATCAAATAAATACAACTTTAAATCAAACTAATTTTACCACTTGAACTGTTAAACACTTATATCTGCATAATTCTGTGAACAACATTTCAGTGGCACAACTTTTTAAATATTAAATTCTTTTACAAAATTTGGAAATTCTTTAACAATAAGTCTGTTCGATTACTTTTCCTGTAAAGTTCAGTAAAAACTACTCAGTAACAAAATTACAAATAGTAAGACAAATTTACAAAAAAGTAAACGAACAGAAAATTTGTAGGAATTATTAAATTAGATAAAATAGCTTGTTTTAAATATTAAAAAAAAATCAACTGGTCATTATGGAAAAGGAAAAAGTTAATTGAAATTATCGACCAAAAATAATTTAAATGTTTTTTAACTTCTTCCATAGTTAAATATTTAATCATTTTCACTTTCACTTTCAATCCATAAACAATTAAAATTTAATTTAATTTTTGTTTACTAAAAATACAAGCATATTTTTTTATTTTTTAGTCATATGTTTTTTTCATCTTACAAATTCTTTCTGGCAAAAATGTATCCAGTAAAAACTTGTAAGTTCTTTGGCATCAAACTGTCACTTTACTCTCTCTTTTTACCAGTTTTTACTGCGTATTTGTCTAAACGAACACTTTCCAGTAAAAACTTGTACAAATTTTTGTGTTATCGAACAAACTTAATGTTATATTTTTAATTATTAAATTTTGGCACTTTATTTATATTATTAGGCCTGTTTTTTAAGCACCGGATTTATTTTTGGATTTATTTTGTTTCATTTAAAGTTGTATATATATCATCTTTCAAAATGAAATATATTCGGGCTAGAGATCTGTTTGTTTCGCAAAAAAAGTCCATGCCTTGTGTTTTAACATGAAAATTTTTTTATTTTTATTTAAATCTAACTCCAATTAAATTTTATAAAAATTTAAAAACATGTTCTAAACATATAAACACAGAAACTAAATTAAGCTAAACCCGTAATGAATTTATAAAAAAATAAATGCGGTTTGTATTAAGTTTTATTCAATTCTAGGATTTGCATTTTTGCAAAATTGTATTTCACATCATATTAGCATATAAAAGCTAGCTATCGATCAAAAAACAATGTTTTTGCTTTCAATTTTTAACGAAATAATATAAATTTAATAATCGAGCCGGCGATTTTATGAGAATGATAAATAAGTAGATCTTGCTGACATATTAAATTATTGTCAAAAAATCGTCATTTTGGAAGCAAAAGTCGTCAAATAGTCATTTAGTTATTTTGGGTATTAAATATCATCAAAATGACGACAAATCGTCAAACCTGGCAACTCTGCATGCGATTGCTACTAATTCATACGTACATATATATATATATATTCCCGTCGTTCCTATAAGGAGCATAGGGCCGTACATACATACTGTATTACAAAACAAAACAAAAAAACAACAACAATATTTTGTGGGTTTTTTTTTGTTTTTAAGTGTTGATCATGACCATGGATGGTAACCGATTCTATGTGGTTATTGGTCGTAGTAACGCTATTTTCTTTTATTTCGGTAACGGTATTTTAGGGGAAACTATACTTCAGTTATTTCGGTAACGGGATTTTAGCGTTAACGGTATTTTAGCGTTAACGGTATTTTATTTATTTCGCTAACGGTATTTTAGCGGTAACGATATTTTAGATATTTCGGTAACTTTATTTTAGGGAAAAAGATTTTTCAATTATTTTGGTAACGGCATTTTAAGGATAACGTTATTTTAATTATTCAGGTAATGTTAATGCACACCACAATTTTTAACCGCATTATGCCCGAGTTTAAATGACTGTCTAGTTTATGATCACACTTTGGGAAAATATATCTATTTACAGAAGTTTTTTTGTTCAGATCTTGTTAGATTATTTCGGTAACGGTATTTTAAGGTAACGGTATTTTACGGATAACGGTATTTCAAGAATATCGGTAACGGTATTTAAGCGATAACGATAGTCAGTTGAAAGGTGTTAGAATCGTGTACGGTAATTCAGCGATATTGACAGCCATCCCTGCTTGCGTATATTCTTGTGTATAAGCATTGAATGTACGTATGTATGTATGTATGATGAAATAAAAAAAAAAAAATTTTAGAGGTCTTCCCACATTTTCACTCATAACTTCTGAACGCGTTAACCGATTTTGATCATTTTCACTAGAAAACTGCTCATGATATCAACAAACAATTTGACTGAAAATTAGCAGTACCTCTTCTGTATTGGAGGAGTATTTTGTGTTTCCACAGACAGACGGACGGACAGACGGACAGACGGACAGACGGACATGGCTATATCGACTTCTCTATCCATGCTGATCAAGAATATATATAGTTTATGGGGTCCCAGAATTTTTTTAAAAGAATTACAAACATTTGACAAAGTGAATATACCCTCCTGCACTATGGGATGGAGGGTATAAAAACACGTACGCATTTTTTGTAGATTTTTCAAGTGCATTTGATATGATTCCTCGCAATTCACTTTTCTACAAATTGTCTGCTATGCAGTTATCTTCAAAAATAATACGTATCCTCCAACTTGCTTATAGCAACACAAAAAGTAAAATAATACACGGAAACAGTATATCTGAAGAATTTTGTGTACAACTTGGTGTTAAACAAGGTTGTATATTAAGTCCAATTTTGTTCGCGTTATATCTAAATGACTTGCATGATGCTCTTCCTGGTGGAGTGAAAATTGATAATATCCACGTTAAAGTTTTGATGTATGCTGGCGACATCGTGATTTTGTCTGACTCTCCTGTTGAACTTCAAACTATGATTAATGCACTTTATGAATACTGTTTAATGTGGAGCCTAAAAGTAAATCTTACTAAATCAAAAATTTTAGTCTTTCGTAATTGTACAAGAATTTCAAGCAGTTTAAAATGGATGTTTGGTGATGACAACATCTAAATTGTTAATAGCTACAGATATCTGGGTATGGACCTTAACTATAATTTATCATTTAAAAAACATCTCGCTAACAAATTATCGTCATCAAAAATGACAATCGCTTTTTAAAGTATGATGAAGTAGAAAAGCTGTATAGATACTTTATAAAAAAGATGCTACTTTTGCCAAGTAATACCCCGAACTATATGCTTTATCTAGAAACAGGCCAACATTCGTTATACCTTGAAACTTTAAAGTTACACTTCAGTTATATCAACAAAATACTACGTCTTCCTAGCAACAGATTACCTCGTATTGTTGCTGAAAAGATAATATCTAATAAAACATACTGGGCTGACGAATGGCTTAATTTATGTAACAAAATCCAATTTGTTCTAGCAAACTCTAATATTCCTATTAGTGAATATTGGAAACCTATACTGCAAGCTCTAGATAAAAAAGAAAGAGAGATCTTAATATCTGACGCTAGGGTATCCCAATTTCATGATCTTTACCCACAACTAAATTATTGCATGGTTCCAATAACTACTTCACAATTTTCATCACGTACTACTAGCTTATTGATACGAGTAAGAGGGGGACTACTTGATTTAAATGCCCGCGCCTTTAAAAACTCGACTATGTAACCTAGACGAATCTGAAAACACACTACACTTTATCGGCAATTGTCCAATATATAACGAATTCCGGCTAAAATACTTTAAAAAACGTAGTCTAAACACAAATGAAATTATAAACATACTAAATGGCTGTGATTATGATTACATTACGTTATGTAAATATATTGAAACCTGCCTTAAATGCAGAAAACTTATTATAAATGAATTTTACTAGAAAAAAAAAAAAATGTATAATACTAAATTGAATTTTTGTAAATATAATCAGCTTTAATTTGCCAATCTGGCTCACAACTGTAATGTTAAGCCAAATATAGATATGTAAACATTTTTGTAAATATATTTTATGTTATGCATTCTTTATAATAAATATCTATTAACTCTACAAGTCTGCGTTGGTAAGACCTAGGAGGGATGATCACACAAAAATATTGTACGAAGTAGGACTGACGTGAAAAGGTCATACAGACTCCGAGATGAGTGCAGTGTCTCCCAAGCTGAGATCCTAGCGATCTGGAGGGCGACGGAAGTGATACTGGGTCACATCGTTGGGGGATCTAGGGTGACAATTTATGTCGATAGTCAGGGAGCGCTCAGAGCACTGACAAATTACACGGTGCGTTCGCGCCTGGTCGCACGATGTAGGTGTGCTCTGAGGGAGCTCATGGAGGCATTCACTGTGAGGCTGTGTTGGGTACCCGGACACTGCAAGGTGGATGGCAATAAGTTGGCGGACGAACTTGCTAGGCAGGGTTCGAATCTGGACTTGGCGGTAAGGGACGGGGGGTAAAGCCTCTATGTTACTACTTTGAGGTGATAGGGAAGGGATTCCGCGAAACCGTTAACCAGTCATGGAGAAAGGATTGCAGGGTGTCTAGGGCGTTATGGCCCGCATTGGACGCAAGGGCAACCAAGGTTCTTTTGGGACTGGACAGGGATGGTCTCAGGACCCTTACGGGTTCCTGACCGTTCATTGTTCTGTCAGGGCTTTCACAAGCAGATGGGACAGGCACATACCGGACTTTTGCAGGTTGTGTGAGGACGTTGAGGAGCTGAAGACAGTTGAGCATATAATGTGCCACTGTCCTAGGTTGCAGGGTCTCAGACAGAAACGGCTAGGAGATAGATTTCACGACGAACTTGGGAGTGTCGCTGGATGCAATCCAGTAGATTTGTCAGGGAAACAGGACGGCTGTTTCTAGTAAGGGGACGATAGGAGCTGGTTCTGGGGAGTATATAACCTTTCTATCTTTCTTTATATCTATCTTTCAATCTATCTATCTATCTATCTATCTATCTATCTATCTATCTATCTATCTATCTATCTTCTATCTATCTATCTATCTATCTATCTATCTATCTATCTATCTATCTATCTACCTGGCTACTAACCTTTCCTAACCTTTTCACTGAACCGAACCTAACCTAACCTACCTAACCTCCTAACTAACCTAACCTAACCTAACCTAACCTAACCTAACCTAACCTAACCTAACCTAACCTAACCTAACCTAACCTAACCTAACCTAACCTAACCTAACCTAACCTAACCTAACCTAACCTAACCTAACCTAACCTAACCTAACCTAACCTAACCTAACCTAACCTAACCTAACCTAACCTAACCTAACCTAACCTAACCTAACCTAACCTAACCTAACCTAACCTAACCTAACCTAACCTTACCTAACCTAACTAACCTAACCTAACCGAACCTAACCTAACCTAACCTAACCTAACCTAACCTAACCTAACCTAACCTAACCTAACCTAACCTAACCTAACCTAACCTAACCTAACCTAACCTAACCTAACCTAACCTAACCTAACCTAACCTAACCTAACCTAACCTAACCTAACCTAACCTAACCTAACCTAACTAACCTAACCTAACCTAACCTAACCTAACCTACAACCTAACCTAACCTAACCTAAACCTAACCTAACCTAACCTAACCTAACCTAACCTAACCTAACCTAACCTAACCTAACCTAACCTAACCTAACCTAACCTAACCTAACCTAACCTAACCTAACCTAACCTAACCTAACCTAACCTAACCTAACCTAACCTAACCTAACCTAACCTAACCTAACCTAACCTAACCTAACCTAACCTAACCTAGCTGAATGCTGTGAAATATTTAGTGATAAAAGTTCGTGTCTCACGCTTGACTTGTCTTTATCGTGATTGATAAAAAGATAAAGATAAAATTATATTTCTGCTGATGTTTATAGATTGATTCTTTAATACACATATATTTTTATAATTAATACATTTCTTTCTGAATTCTTTAAAAGAAGACGTAATTATGTCCGTTAGTTTAAATTTTTTATACAGAGCCTAAAAACATCCCACCAAATAACCTTGTCCAATTTCAGGCCTATACCTCATGATTTAGGTTTTTGGCCAAAAATTCCACATAGTGCAAAGGTATAAATTTAATCCGATTTTCATGATTTTAACAAATACAAATAAGAGTATATTTTCCTAAAATCGCCTTACAACAAATCTACAAATAAACTTTAAAAATTTCACATTATTTTGTATGTAGCAAGATGCACTGTAAATCCAATCCGATTATTACTTATTTCTCAAATAAAATACTTCAAACATCATTTTTTTTTTGTCAGTTTCCAGATAAAATTCTTATACTATGGAGTAGGGCCCAAGTGACAAGGAAAATTTTATTCTAGGGATCAAAATAAGAAACTCTGCCGGAGGAACCATACCTCTAAAACGAATTCTCATATCCCAACTTTTGACCCATAGGGTCAAATTTTGAAAAATCCCACTTTGATATTTCAGAAAGTAGGACGAATATCTCCACGATTATGAGAGCTTCTTCTTCTTCGGGAGACGAGCTAGCAGATTAATGCATAAATCATGATTCTAGGTGCCCGTTAAGGGGTCAAAATTGAAGTTGAAAGAGGACCTTTTTAGCCGTGTTTTTATAGCAAAATGGACAAATCTCGGGATTGAGAAATTTAAGATAGGAGGAGTCTTTCCAAGATTAGGGTCTCTATATCTACTCCGGAAGACACTCTAGCAGATGAATGCATTAATTATATTAAATTGGGTTGTACTCGATTGGGTCACTCAAAATGGGTCAAAGTGGAATTTTTCAAAAGTTAACCCTACGGGTCAAAAGTCGGGACATCAGATTCTATTTAGAGGTATGGTTCTTCTGGCAAAGTTTCTTATGTTGATCCCTAGAATACGATTTTCCTTATCACTTGAGCGATTTTTTTGCTTCCCTACAAATCGACCCGCCCTACTATGGAGTCATTTCAGAAGTCATATCGACGAAACTATGACTTTTTCAACTTCAGCCCTTCCGATTTGCATAAAACTTGTTATATGTAATTTCCCAATTAGTATGATAAAACAGTTCATTTATTTTTTTAATATTCGTTTTCGTCCGTGTTTAACGCTGCTTAAAGTTGGTATTTTTTTTTTTTTGTTCAAATGGTCGCAATTATTGAGGGCGCAGGCCGCTTTTAAAAATTAATATCTCATTTCAAAGCTTATTTTCTGAGATATGTGGAGTTTAGATTTATACGCTTTTGGAAAAGGACAAAAAACTTAAAAATAACTTTGTATCGCAAATATCTCAAAGTGCATATATAGATTTTTTTCTTAATTGTTGTTTGCAGATTGATCAATATGTCCTCTAAAAGATACAAAAAATTCAGAGTGGAGCGATATTACTACTATTTTATGGAACAAACAATGAAAATTATAGAATTTTTTATGAGTTCATAAATCACTGTATTTTTTAATTTATTTTATGATTACACAACGCTAAAAAAATTAACTCTAAAATCGAAAACAGGTTTACCGACCATTCATCCTAAATATTTCAGCCACGCTGATTTCATTGGCGTACCCAGTTTTTTCAGTGATGGGAAAGATTTTTTGCAAACTTGCATTAAAATTTTGCAAGTTTTAGCATAGTTTTTTATATATACATTTTAGAATTATAACTAAACTCTAAAAAATGATGAGTAACAAAATTCAGAATAAAGTTTATATTTGCGAATGTTATTTTAATAAACATTTCATTACGTTACAATGTCTACAAAATATTTTAAAATTTTATTTTAAAATTCATTCAAATATGTGAAGATTTTTAAAATAAAATCTAAAAATATTTTAAAGACATTCACTGTAAGTATGGTTGAAATATGTTACGCAAATATAAACTATTTTGGTTGAATTTTGGTACACATCATTTCTCAAGCTGTCATAAAAATTTTAGGCACATTTCGCGTTATTTTTTACACGAAATAATTGATCAGATTTGTATTTTTGCTTATGAACAAAAATGCTTTAATCGATTGCGAAATGGGATGATAAATTAGGCAAAAATAGTAAAATATAGTAAAAATTGAGAAAGAAATGTGGATTTACTTCTTAATGCTGCATATTTATTAAACAAATTTGATACTTGAATGTTAATGAAGGGGTTTTACGTACTTAGCATAAAAACTTACAGAAAATATTTTATGTTATCAACTTTATGTATAAAAGACTGTGTTAAAACATACAAAACTTGAATGCAAATTTGTGAAAAAGCAGCGTAGCGGAAATATTATTTTATTTAAATCAGCGTAGCCGAAATATTTACGACCAATTGTCGGTATTCTTATTTTATTTTTCGAGTTGCAGTGTGTTTTTTTTTCAAATTTAATATTTTTTTCTAAGTTTTGGAAATTTGTGTTGTTTTATATTGAAGCGTAGTAATATCGGTAAAAATCGTTGTTCCAAAAAAACATATTAAAACTACACTCTGAATTTTTTATATATTTTAGAGGACATATTCATCAATCTGGAAACAAAAAATTAAGGGAAAAAAAAGAGATGCATTTTAAGATATTTGCGATATAAGGATATTTTGAATTTCTTTTTTATACTTTTTCAAAAGCAAAATGAGTTTTGAAATGAGTTATTAATTTTTAAATTAGACTTAGACGTTCAGCATTTGCGACCCAATTTTTGTATTTTTAAAACGAAAATTAAAACATTTTGAAGCATACCAACGCCCTTCTCAATCAAACAATGTTTGTTATGATATATGTTGTTTTTAGAAATTGTAATACAATGAACGCAGTATCTTCTTCCACTTAAAAACTAAAGGGTCCCCCATCATCTTTTCAGATGAAGCTCATACTGCATGGCCAGCCGAGGCAGCCATTTGAATGAAATTATTTTCCATTATTAACCGGAAGGATTGTACTTTCAAATAAAAAAGAAATTTGAGATAATATTCAGTAGTTTTAATGAAAATGAAAATTATTCAAGTTCGAGGCCATATACTCTATATTTCTTCATTAGGATATTGTCCTAACAAATAATCTATAGAGTTTTTGTTTTCAAATTTATTATTTGACCCTTTTGATTTATGTATCTATCAACACATTCCTGAAAGGGTCAAATAATAAATTTGAAAACAAAAACTCTATAGATTATTTGTTAGGACAATATCCTAATGAAGAAATATAGAGTATATGGCCTCGAACTTGAATAATTTTCATTTTCATTGCACAATTAAAGGTGGAAAAAACATAATTTTTATTTTTAATAAAAATTATAACAAACTTGTGAAAAAAGGCAAAGTACCGCCTAGTTTACTTTCCCTGTTTTGTTAACTAACTTAACAAAATATAAAAAAGGAGAGAGAAACAAAAAAAACGTGTATTGAATATCCACCAGAGGTGGATCTTGCACATCAAACAAGTTTTCAATTTATTTTTTGATCAATGGTTATAATCTTTAATTTCAAACTCATATGTATATTAGTTCTCATGTAGTGAGTAAACTAGTTCATATGAATGCTTGAGGTTTGGCGTGGGATTGTTACCGCTTTCAAAACGTGTTCTGATGATGGGAACCTAGAAAATTCCCGAAATAGATCTATCAACACATTCCTGAAAGGGTCAAATAATAAATTTGAAAACAAAAACTCTATAGATTATTTGTTAAGACAATATCCTAATGAAGAAATATAGAGTATATGGCCTCGAACTTGAATAAATTTCATTTTCATTGCACAATTAAAGGTCGAAAAAACATAATTTTTATTTTTAATAAAAATTATAACAAACTTAATTCAGTAGTTTTTTTATAGCATTTTCAAAAAAAAAAAAGTTATTTGGCGGACCCTTTACATTCGTTTTAAATACAAATATAATAAAAAATCAAATTTTTACAAATTTTTCCCCAAAAACCCAAAAGCAATAAAAGTTTTTTACCTCCAGATAATTATTTTCTTTCTAAACATAAAAATCATGAATACTATACTATTTCATGTAATGTTAAACAAAAAAAACTTTTGATTTATGTATACTTTTCGCTTCAGTCGCTTCTAAAGTTGCCACGTTTCTAATGCAAATATCAAATTTAACGCACCAATTAGATAGCGACAGCGGTTGTAAGATACTCCAACGTATACCTAATGTAACAGAAGAGTACCTTCCAATCCCCGTTGTTAATGTAGACATGGCTGCAAAAAATTTTAAAAATCGAATATTTAGATATTTAAAAATTTTTTTTTTGGAATTGTTTTATTGTTTGCAGTAAATCTTTTATTCTGACATTGGTTTCACATTTGTGACTTTTAAGTGAATTTAAGTATAAAAAATCATTGAATTTTGTCTATTAATAAAATTTTTCAATTTATAACGAGCTTTCAACCTCTCTACATTTACAAAAATAAAGCAAATCAAACATATTAGCTAGGTTAATACTAGTATTTCGATCTGGCTAAAGATCTCATCAGAACCCGAAGTTTTAGAAAAGTTAGAGCCTCCATAATGGGCAGAACTTTAACAAAAAAACCTATTAATAATCAATTTTGCTCCATTCTTGTCTTCTTAGTAATCAAGCATGTGGTTAGGTCTGTTCCTAACAAGCATCATGACGTTACTAAACTTTGAAGACCAAAAATGTTCTATTTATATAAAAAAATTATAGTGTGTACTCTGGCTCAAGTAATATTTTTTACAGTTATATTAGTTTTTTTGTTTTTATATACATCGAGATTATTTTTATGGTATTTTCAATTTATAACGAGCTTTCAATCTCTGTATATTTACAAAAATAGCGCAAATCAAACATATTAGCTAGGTTGATCCTAGTATTTCGATCTTGCTATAGATCTCATCAGAACCCGAAGTTTTAGAAAAGCTAGAGCCTCCATAATAGGCAGAACTTTAACAAAAAACCTATTAATAATCAATTTTGCTCCATATTTTTATTGAATAGTGAAAATTAACATTTTCAAAAATACCGCCATTGTTACCTTGCTATTAGGATTTTCCAAATTTTGGTTCTCCCAAAAGTGCAGTTGGATTCTAGTTTAAAGTATCGTAATTAGCACGTTATTTTTTCAATGAATTGTTAACTCTACTTTTTAAGCCTTAAAGGTGACATTGGGCAGCAAAAGAAATATGTGTCTCTTTTTTCTCCTTTAAAACATATCCAAAATTTGAGCAAAATTGATGATTAATAGGTTTTTTGTTTAAGTTGTGCCTATTATGAAGGCTCAAGCTTTTTCTGTAACTTCGGGCTCTGATGAGATCTTTGGCCAGATCGAAATACTAGTATCAACCTAGCTAATATGTTTGATTTGCTTTATTTTTGTAAATATACGGAGGTTGAAAGCTCGTTATAAATTGAAAATAATTTTAAAATAATCTCGATGTATATAAAAACAAAAAACTAATAAAACTGTAATATCCAAATTTCGTTTGAATCTTCCATACCTTCCTTTGTAAGTTATGCCAAAACATGAGATTGGCCAGCTAAAAAAAAAATACGGGTTCCTTAAATTTGTATCCTTTACAACATAAACAAAGTTCAATAAAATCTGCCAGTCCGGGTCAGTCCTTGTAACTATAAAACTGCCAAATAACGTTAATTTTTACTAAATGTTTATAGTATTATATATCGTTTTAAAGCTTTTTAAAATTCACGTAATATAATTTAATTTATGGTATAGAGTTTCATACAAAAAGCAAAACTGAGATATTCGAAATTATTTTTACATAGCAGTAATGTGTTTTTAAAAACATGAAGTTTAACAAGAATATTTCCTTTATTTTTACCATAGAGCTGCCAACCTGTATGAATGCAAAAATTGTATTCTAGAGTACTTTACCCTGTGTGCAAATAAATCAAATTCTTAAAAATTTAACACATGTGTTCATTAGAGTGGCCATAGTGGAAATTTTTTTGAAAAGTTCAATTTTTCGCACTGAAAAATGTGAGGTTGGGGATAAAAATAATTATGCATATTTAAAAATTGTTTTTTTTTAGTTCCGAGTACCTCCGGGTTGAGCCCAAACATTTAGTACATTACCCATTCATCACTATTTTTGTTCATGTTTATATTTGAATAACAACAAAATCTGACTGTTTGTTCCCATCTGAATTTCTTCAATACCTATGATAATTACCTTTCCAACGAGCCGCAATAGTCTGCAGATAAACTGCGGATAAACTTGCCCGGAATACCCTAAACCAAAGTTCCAAAAATAGATGAATTTTTTAATTTTTTTTATTGTTGATAATATTATACTAATGAAGATTTTTTGTGGGATGAAAAGTTTTTTCTGTAGTGCTCCACAACTTGAAGCAAATACTGATTATCCTCTTCGTCGTATGTCAATGCCCGATTGAAATCTGTAATAAGTTTTATTGCTCTTTCTGCCGGGTCATTTACAACAGTTAAGTGTTGGCATATTCGTTTTGCGGTGCAGTATTCTTCTTGATCCTTCCAAATTGATGGATCCAATTCAAAAATGTCACATCGATTTGTAAACGATGGAAAAAACGCTTGGTGCGAGGAGTGACGAAAGAACTTACATCCTTATTTTCAAACGATTTCACTTGTTCCAGCGTTAAGTTTAATCTTTTCGGAATAACTTCGTCATTTTCGTCATCATAATTGCCAAGAGCTTCAACCATTTTCCGTTTCACTTCAATAGATATCATTTCATCGAAAAATCCAAGAGCAACCGCCTCTTCGGATAAATACCATAAATGGTTTTTGATTTTTGACAATAAGGCATTTGAAACATTTAGATCGAAATATGAAATAGCGTCTTTAATGAATTGCAAATCTTGGTGCGGTGCAGATACAGCGTTAACGCATCTGAACCAATAAGAAACATAAATACGCGTCAAGAAAATGCAAATGTTTCATATGTTTTTCAGTTCGGAGGATGTCATCTTGAATTGTTCGCGAAGCAAAAAAATCTTATAGCAGTATATAGCTTTGGACATAAACCTTGCATGAATTGTTGCGCCAGGCAAACGCAACTGCGTAAAATTTGGTACTTCCATACCAAGAAATATGAGCGAAAGTTGCAACAACTCCTTATAATCGGCTCGTACATAATGAGATTTCAACGCCTCAAGGCAAAAGTTCTTGTGCGTCTCTATTTCGTCTGCTGTTAAGTTTTTTTGCACTGCTTCATCCAATACTCCACTCTTGAAAGAATTGATATTCATATTTTTCCAGTTTTTTGAAAAACGATTAAAGAGAGTGACTTCTGGTGCTGATGTTTTTCCGAAATTTAACTCAAACACAGCTTTAATAAGCAATTCGCTGATATGATGGCGACACGGTAGAATAAGTAAATCGCGACCCAATTTACTTTCAATCAAATATGCTGAGCCTCTTTCAATACCAGTGTTTGAAGATGTTGTGTCAAAGCCACAATTTGCACTAAATTATCAATCTTCCATTTGCGTAGGAATTTTTCAATGCCTTCAGCAATATTTTCACCACAAGATTCTTCAAGTTTCGCAATGCCAAGGAGTTTTTCTTCGTTCTCTGCCTTCATATCTGCCTTTCATATCTGGAAGCATTTTACTGTCCCAATGCAAGACAAATACTTCAGGAATCTATGTTGAAATTAAATATTATGTTAATTACCTTCAAGATATTTATTTATATTTAATTATTAATTATGAACCTTGAATTCATCTATGATCAGTTTCGCTTGTCTGCAGCGATATTCCTTTCGCTTTGTTTGAAACGATGTTTGGTTAAAGACGAAATCTTCCACTTTTATGTCAAGACAGGTTTCATTTCCTGCAACTTCCGAAAGATTTCTGTAATTGTAGCAGATGTTAAATGCATTGCATCGTGATCACTGATGCGGCATTTATCAATGCTTACTAACATTCGATCATCAACGAAATGGATTTTTCCGCGAGATCCCTGGATTCCTTCATACTCAACACAACTTTACTTGAGTATACGATCACTTATCAACTATCCATACTTGTAGTTGTTTCACTTGCAGTTGGTATGAATATGTTGGGTATGAGAATGGTTTAAATTAAATCATGTCTTATTCATACATGTTTTAACACTAATACTTAAAGAGTACTCATTATAATAATTTTGTCATTTTCTGGTCGCTAATAGCACAAAGTTTTTAGAAAGGGTGATCAATGGGTAATATAATAAAACTTTGGGCTCAACCCGGAGGTATACGGAACTAAAAAAAAAAAAATTTTAAATATGCATAATTATTGTTATCCCCAACCTCATATTTTTCAGTGCGAAAATTTATGGATTTAAAATTTTTTAATTTTTCTATATAACGCTATGGCCAGTCTAGTGTTCATACCAAACCAAATAAATTTTTCACTTCACTTTTTAACAATTAAACGTGTGATTAGGCAGCTAAAAAACTTTGTGTTTCTTTTTTATTTTTTGCTTTCATGAATTAAGTGCAATAATGAAATGATGATTACGTTAACATTACATTGATATCAATGGTAATGAAATTGTGTTTTTTCATTATAATTTTTTTGAAATTATTATAATGGTTTGATGATTTAATTTCATTGATTAATGAAAATGCTTTTAAATTTCATTGATATTGTGAAAATGTCTCAAATAAGGGATGGAAAGCCTTCGCTCAGCCTTATGCTCATTTCTGAATTCATATAGATATTAATCAGTGTGGTTTGTGGTTTGTAACCAAGTAAAATAGAACGAAATGGAATGTAAAGAGTAGAATTTGAACACTAAGGCCAAACAATAACAGGGTGTCTTAATTAATAATAGAATGGAACAAATTTGCAAAATTTTTGTCCGTTTTGCGATATCTCGCTTAGCTTTTTTTTGCAAATAGACGCAACACTCAGGAAATTCCTAATATTTATTAATGTGTTGCTTTCTTTGGAAAGGGGGCAGAGAAAAGATGAAAGGTGTGAAAATATGTAGGGCTTCAAACATGGCAACACTGTTATTGCGTGATATAATAAGTCTTAGAACAGTTGTTGCTCGCTAATTGATGGAGAGTTGGTTGAAGCTTTTTGTTCATAGCCCTGATTCATTATTTTGCTTTATTGGGGTTAAGTGCTATGTGAACACCGATTTTTCTAA
The DNA here is from genome assembly GCA_021234595.1 of Delia radicum. Classification (NCBI taxonomy): domain Eukaryota; kingdom Metazoa; phylum Arthropoda; class Insecta; order Diptera; family Anthomyiidae; genus Delia; species Delia radicum. The sequence continues at coordinate 77,208,985 of CM037851.1, forward strand.
ATTGATGTTTTCGCCGCAAGGGAACGAACCCAGGACCATCTGTGTAACAGTCCAACGAGTTTTTTTTTAACTGGACTTTATCTGCGGAACTAAGCGAGATATGGCAAAACGGACATTTTGGCTCAATAAGAGTATTTATACACCCTGGTAATACAAATAGAATTGGTCCGGGAAAGATACGGACAGATTAATTTTTTATGAAACAACAACAGGTTATCTTAATTATTTGTTAATCCATATACGGAGGTGAAAATACAAATTTAAACACTCCGATAATAGAATGGAACAGTGGTGCAAAATGAAATGACATGGAATGGAACTGGGTATGAGTGGACTCGCAACACTTAAGACATTAGAATTATCAGTATCCGCAACTAAGAGAGATAAGACAAAACGGACAAAATGTTTGCTCTAAAGGAATATTCATAAACCCTGATAATACAAATGGGCTGGGTCCGAAAAAGATCCGAAGGATTTAATTTTTTACAAAGCGCCCACAAAAAAATTATATGTGTTTACTTAATAAATCTGTTTCCAACCCATTATTTTTTTTTATAAACAAATGATATGGTAATTATTTTTTTATTCATTGGTGTGATTTCATTATCATTAATAACACTGTGCTACACAGAAAAATCACAGTGACCTAGTGTAGGTTGTTAGTCTCGGTGAGTACATTACGAAACCAGTTTAAGAAGTTTCAATATACCCCCAAATTTTCGAGATAACGGTAAAAGTGTATTTTTTGCGACAGTCGAATTCAAATATTAATAACTCAATAAGTTTTCAACAGATTTTGAATTTTTAAACGGTTTTAAAAAAAATTACCACGTCTTTCCAAATATATATACTTTTTGTATATTAATAATATAAATATGCAGAGATTTTCTTCTTAACAACTAAAATTTTCAGTTTTTTTTTAACTTTTTAAATTTCTACGATTTTTTTTCGAATCTTTTTTTTTGATTAAAATGAGACTTCACTTGTTAAAATCGGCTGAAAATTGACAAAGTTATGGAACGTTTTTCCAAACACTGAAAACTCGATTTTTAATATATTATGATTGAATGAAAAAGGCAGTAATACGACTTATATTTTCTAATATAGAGGTACTTTTGTTTAAAAATGTTTATTTAATCTTCAATGTTTATAAGACAAATCATCGGTGTTTAAGAGACCAGCAGTAATTAGCTAACATTCTAATATGACTTTTTCCTTCAAACCGCTTTTCGATTGCTAACATCTCCTGGTGAACGCGTTCTCCTGGCTCGTCACTGAATTGACCCAAATTTTCTGGGATGAATTCCAGGTGAGAATGCAAAAAATGTATTTTTATTGACATTTTGGACGCCATTTCTATATACGCCTCTAGGAATTCTTTAACAACATCAACGTAGTCAGCACTTCTTTTGTTACCCAACAAATTTTTAGACAAAGATAAGAAACTCATCCATGCTCTTTTTTTCCACTTTATTTAATTTTTTTGGGAAAGTCTTCATCTTTGAACATTTTTCGGATTTGTGGTCCAACAAAAATACCTGCAAATTCATGCATAAAATAATTGGGAGTAAAGACTATATGTCTCGTGAATGTGTCAAAATTTGTATGCCTTCTTTTATTTTGGCATCACTCAGTTTTGTAAACAGAGTTTTGTACTCACCGACGCGAACAACATACACTCGGTCACTTTCAAAGTGATTGCAATTTTTTTTTTGTAGCAGAGTGTAATGATTTTTCTAATGAAAAATATTTTACTATCATTAAATAATAATGAAATTTTTTTCATTATCATCAACTAATGGTAATGAAATTTCAATGGTAATGTAAATTTTCCACGTATGATCCAAAATTCATTAAAATCTGTTAGTTATTTAGAACTAGTCGTTTTTTACGTATTCGACAATAGGGAAACATTTTGTCACGTAGTGTATTTGACGAAAAAATAAATTTAGGTAAATATTTCGGTAGCCCAACTTATTCAATTCAACTTAAAGTTTAAAATAAGTACACGATTTTAGCATTTATATTGAGTTTTATTAGTATAAACACACACCGCGTATGAGTATCAAATGTATGCATTAATATTAAGTACCCGCCACAGTGTCCATCAATTAAGAAAGCATTCAATTAAACCCAGCAAATATATGGTGAAGTACTTGTAATTAGGTTGCTTTTTTTAACAATGCACAAACCAAACTTACAATTGCTTAAAATAATGAAAATGAAATTTAGTTGTAATCGGCATTGATCATTGATATCGTAACTAATCCTTTACGAAACAAGACTAAATAGTTTATACGTAATAAAATTCTCATAAATTTTTTTTTTTTTTATTTTATTAGAATTATATAATATAATAAATAGTACTATATAATACAAGATTTGTAACGAGTGCTAGCATCGAGGGCCTTCGACTGTATTCTCATAAAATATTTTGGTACTTGTACTCATTAAATGATGCCAATATGGATACCAGGTGAAAGATTATAATCTCTGGTATTTCACAAAATTATTAGTAGAAATATTTTATTACAAGCTATTTTTAAAAATGCGCTTTAAAAAATCTGATCCTTCAATATTCTGGATTGCTTTAAATATGTCTGTCAAAAAAAAAAAACATGAGTGTAAAATGAATGATTACACTGCAAGACATACTCAAATTTAGTCTTATAGCTTTCTCAATGACAAACATTTTTATTAGCCCTGTGAAAACAAAAAACAAAAATCAAACATAAAAATGAAATATAATATAATAGAATTGTGTTTTGTGCATGGAAATTTAAAAACTTTGTTCTTGAAAAACTAATAAAGCGGTTGAAAAACTAATAAAGAGGCTGACATTCGAATATGTATTACAGTACAGTTAAATTTTTAACAAGATGTTTTTCTTTTGATGAACTTATTTAAAACAATCAGGGAAATCGCAGTATCAAATTTTAGAAAGGGCATTTTGAAATTTGTTTCGTCTTGAAATATTACGACAAATAATTTTGAGGAATACCAGTAAGTATAATCTTTTATCTGATATCCATACTGAAATTATTTAATGAGTAGTAGCCTACCCTTTAGGGGGGCCTGTTTTTTTTAATATAGAGGTTTGTTTTTTTTTTATCGGAAGACGCTCTAGCAGGGATGGACATATCTAAAAAAGTAGTAGGAGTTTATCCAAGATTAGGAAACCAATCTCTTCTTTGGAAGATTCTCTAGCTGATTAATGCATCAAATATATTTGTAGCTAGGGTTATTTTTTAAGTTGAAAAATAGCATTTTCAAAAAAGGACCCCCCGCCTAGGGATGGACATACCTTGGAAAGTAGGAGGAGCCTATCCAAGATTATAACTAAGATTGTACCCAAATAATTTGTCTAAAAATGTAACCTTTAATTACGTTTTGAAAGCACATAGGATGTGATAAAGAAAGTCCGCATACGCAGTTTAACTACACTGAGAGTATTTCCTGCACGATATCAATAATTTTTTGCATTAGATGTATGAAATGTCACTGGAACTCGTCCATTGAATCATTTCATTAAATAAATGCAATTTTTTAAAAAATAATGAAATATTTCCTTTCAGTTATAAAATAGTTCATGATAGTTTTATTAAAGCTATGAAGCTCCAATGGGAGTAATGTAATTATATTAATTATAAGTACATTAACTAAAATAAAAAAAAAAAAAAAAAAAAAAAATGAAGGTTTTTCATAAAGTTTAAGAAATTTGTATTGCATAGTGAAGAAAACTTTATTAGTTTAATAATAATAATAATAAGCCATGCGCTAAAAAATTTTAGAGCTACCTCATTGTGGGCATAAGCTCTCAATAAGAAATCTCCATCTGGAGCGTCTATTTACAAAACTTCTTAGTTCTAATAAGCTATTTATCTTTCTATTACTAAAATCAGGCAGGTTATTAATTTAACTCAATTTGAGCGACGCCAAGAGTTGCAGGGTCTTCTTCGTTTTCTTGCACCTTGGCGGTTGTATGTTAGGGCTCTTTGGCATATATTATATATATGCCCTATCCAGCCAAGTTTTCTTCTTTAGATTTCGCAGTTTATATCAGTCATTTTTGCTATGGCGAGTAGTTGGACATTACTTATTGTGTTGGGTCAAAATATTCTGAATATTATACGAAGCCATCTGTCGGTAAACACTTGCATTTTTCGCTTAATTTCTTCTGTTACCAGCCATGTTTCACAGCCATATAATAAGACCGAGAGTGCACAGGCTGAAAATATATTTAATTTTGTCTTTTTACTGTATTCGTTCGACCTCCATGTTTTCAATAATAGCGCAGAAGCACCTCTGGCTTTTCGTATTCTTGTAGTGACATCAAGAAGGGCACCCCCACGTGTATCTATCATACATTTTCTATTACGTGATTGCCGATGGTTAATGGTTGTGTTGACTCTGCATTTATGCGTATTTCTTTTGTTTTGTTGGTATTAATCTTCAGACCTACTTTCTCTGATTCTCGTGCTAGATCATCAATTTTTGTTTGTGGATGAGCACGATTGTGAGAAAGCTCACATTTGTCATCGGCATAATCAAGTGACTCTAATCGTGTCTGCGGGTTTAAGGGGTCCCATACAATTCCTCTCGGCTTATTTGTAGTTGAGCGTTAAACAACACCATTTAATACAATCAGCAATAAAAGCGGTGATAATAAACACCCTTGTCTAACGCCAGACGTTGTTTTAAATGGCACAGAGATTTCACCATCATGTAACACGGTGCATTCAAATGCATCGTAACTCTTTTGTGTCATGCGTATTATTTTATTTGGCACGCCGAAGTTGGCCAGTTCAGCCCATATACAATCTCTATTTATTGAGTCAAATTCAACTTCATTAGTTTAGTGAACAAATTTTATTAAACCTCGCCCGAAAAATTATCCTTGTGTATATGTGGCTCTTGTTTGACATTCATATCGATTTCTCTTTGTGTGGCAAAACTTATTGTGATAATAATGGTGCTGTGTACAAAATTAAAAAATAAACTGCGAAGATACTTTTGAAAAAAATTAATTTCTTTTTCAGCCCCTCTAAATTTCAGAAAAATTAATTATGGGTTTTTTGAGATATTCTCGAATTTAGGAATTTTTTTTTAATTACATTATTTTTTATGAAACATTATTTAAAAAAGAGGATTTGATCATTAAAATGACACCAAGTTTTAATTTTCTGTTGACGCGTTCAAAAGTTATGATAATTCAAACATAATATATTTCTTACATATTTATTAAAAGCCCCCAACTTGAAGCAGCTACTAAACACGAACTATAACGAGTTTTATAAAAATTACGAACACGTTGACTTTATATCAACTGGGATAACATAAAGACAAAATTTAATTGTTAAGTTTTTAAAACCCCTCATTTTACTTGTTTCTGTACTTAAAAATATATAACCGGTTAATCCAACTACTTTAACTGATTATTAAGGTCGAATATTTGTTTGAATTTTAAATAACTTGTTTCGACATTAACCGAAATATCAAGAAAATCAAGCAAACGGTTACTTTATTAACTTAAATAGAAAGATACACATGGCGTATGAGTTATAATTAAAATTGAATATCACTCATACGTACCATATACCAACAGGTGGTCTTTTTTTATTGACATCGCACCACTAATTAGCTGCCACATTTGGATATTACCAAAACCTTCGAAGGATTTTTAATAATTTTTCTGTGAGGGCTTTGCAAATAACTTTCTTTAATATCTTATTTCCTTTTGGTTACTTTTTGAGCAGAACGGGAAAAAAAAGGAAGAACAGAAAAATTACATTTTCTTTTTCACATATGGCTCTTAAGAAAACGGAGGGTTTTCCTAATTTTTTGTTAATATCCGAATTTCATAAAAATCGGTGTGTCTGCGTTTGGATAATATCTTCAAAAAAATAAAGTACAATGCATTTATATAAATATTTAAGTGTTTTGTACACAGAAAAAAATATCAACCTAAAATATCTAATTAAAGAATTATTTTTATTTTAATTTGATTCTAAACTAATATTTAATTGAATCAATTAATATTTTAATTGATTTTTAAATATATAAATACATATTTTATTTTAGAAAAGTTTTAGTTTAAAATACGAAATTCATTTGAAGTTAACAAACAAAAAAAGAAGTACACAAAGCATTACCATGAACACATACAAACGTATCGTTCACACACTTTTTTTTTGTGAATATCATTATTTTTCTGTAGACAGTTATTTATAACTTTTTTCATTTTAATTTTCAATCAAAAATTTGATTGCTATTATCATTGCCGTGATAGGTGCAAAATCAATTAAAATATTAATTAATTTAATAACTTTTTTAATTTTTTCTGTGTATGCAATGAACCAACTAACCAGAATTCAAATTGTTCCTTTTATATTTGTATAAGCATTTGTTATGTTTTTTTATGCGAAAAATGCTATTTTATTTAATGGCGGTTAGCCGGTTTTTTCACAAAAGGTTAACCAAAAAACCGGTTTCTTAAAAAGTCGCAAGCGGAGAAAATATTAGCTATTTGCCAACTGAAATTCAGTTCTTACTACTCAAATTCGGTTACTACTAATATCAGACAGTTGGCACATCGTAACATTAGTTTTCACAACAAACTTCGGTTAATTCAACTGAATTATAGTTGCAACATCCAAAATAGTCAGAAATCTAATATAAATTTCATTCGATTGGCTCTTTGTTTCTCTGTGTGATGCCTTTTGAAAATACTAATTATAGGATTTCGCCACTGAAAAAAAAAATTGGGGAAAATAATTACATTTCGCAGAAAAATAAAGAAGAAAGAATGAAACAAAATTAATTATTAATAGGTTTTTTGTTAAAGTTCTGCTTATTATGGAGGCTCTAGCTTTTCTAAAACTTCGGATTCTGAAGAGATCTTTAGCCAGATCGAAATACTAGTATCAACCTAGCTAATATGTTTGATTTGCTTTATTTATGAAAATTTACGGATGTTGAAAGCATAACATAAAAATAATCTCGATGTATATAAAAACAAAAAACTAATATAACTGCAAAATTTTTTTTTGAATTTTTTTGATCTTCCGTTACCGCATAGCGATAGCGTTTTTCCACTTATTGTATTTTATTTTAAATATTCGCTCTCAAGCTTTGAACACGATATTTAAAAATAGAAAAATTTTGGTTTTAGGGCATATTTCGATTTAAGTTCATATATTAAGAACGTATTTAAAAATTTTTAATGTAGTTTTTAATGTCATTTTTTGATATTTTAGTGCCCTGTTTAAAGCTCAAACCCTTTTGGTCTTAAGATATAATAATTCTTTTGTTAACATGTTTATTCATTAGTAAAACGCAGCTCTGTTTTCACTGTTTTGATTAGGGGCATGAGGGCAACGAGAGGGCAGATTGTCTTGCCAACCGCGGGCCCCGAAAGCCCTTTATTGGTCCTGAAACCTTCTGTGGAATACCTGCGGGGTATGTTAGGGAATGGCTCAGGGCATGGAGAGAGTCTGAATTCTCTGGTTACTGGGAAAATTCTCCTGGTCAGCGGCAGGCTAAGAGATTGATCTCTTTTTCCAGTAGGGGGTCGAGGAGACTCTTGTCGTTTGAAAGGGGGGGCGGGGTTTTAGGACCCTGGCGTCGTACTTAACTGGACACTGTAATCTCAGATACCATCTGCACAAGAAGGGTTAATCAGACAAGGATATGTGTAGGTTTTGCTAGATGGTGTCTGAGACCTCGGAGCATGTTCTCTGCGAATGTCCCAGGCTTTGTGATAGGAGACTTAGGTTTCTAGGTGATCGCTTCATTTCGCCTTCCGACATCGCGAACATTTTGCCTAATAGAATAATTGGCTTTATAAGTAGCTTGAATCTGTAGGTAAATTTAGGCAGCACAAAAGACCTACATTGGTCGCGGTTCTGCCTTCTGATCTAATCTAATCTACTGTTTTGACTGTTTTATTAAAGTTTTTATGACAACAAAATTTTGTTTGCTTGACCGTTTTTTTATTAAATCAACATGATCAACAGGGCAGAAACTTTCATTCACTAAAAAATAGAAAATATGCGTTTAAAAAATGCAGCAAAAAACACAAAATATGCAGGTAAAGCTAACAGATACGCACGAAAAATGCAAAAATATGCACTTTAAATCAAAAAAATATTCAATTACAAATTTTGGTTTTTAAAGATCGATTCATTACTCGAAAGCTTTAGTTTAATAATTAAATAAATTCCCAAAATTATCCCAAAAATTTGACAGGAATAATAATTGAACTAAAAATTTTATTTTATAAAGGCCCAATTATCTCTTTTAATCAAATTTGTACACCCCAAAATTCGTCCTAATCAATTGTTACCCCCTAAAAGCCCGCCAAAGGACTAAAAAGTCCCCTAAATCTAGGGGGACACCCCCTAACTTGACAACACTGATACTAACTGTATACAATGTTAATAAAGTACCAGTTGCCTTCCATTTCAGTAATTCATATTAACTAGGATATCGAAATCAAAATAAATTTTAATACAAATTTTAGTGGCTCTCAAGCTAAAAATTTATTTTCAATAAATTCATAAATAGTACGGTTCCCTTATGAAACACTGTACAAAAATATCTCCAACTTTTAATGGCGAAGAAACTAAAAAAAAATGTGTTTGCTGGAGAAATACAACAGAGTTCACAATGTAACTTAAAAACCATATATACCATTTGAAAGGTATTAGTTTCTTCTTTCTAAATCCGCTGAGAGACTTAAAATCGACGGATATTCAACTAAGTCATTGACTTATAAGGTACGAAAAACCAGATTTTTCCCGTAACTCAAGATTTTGGAGGTGTTCGGCAAATTTAAAAATCATATTCTTGTTGTACTCGGCATTACCGTCGGGTAAAATAATAACACCTCCCAGGTATTTCAAGTTCATTCTATTTTGTATCACTGTGTGTTACTTTGGCAGATCCAGCCCTAGTTTTTTGGGGGTGATAATTTTTGAATATATTTTTCTGATTTTTTTAGGGGTACGGGAACTCTGAGATGGATATTTATACGAAAAATTAGGATATGAAACATAAAAATTTTTAATTTTTATTGCGTCATATTTTTGCAAAGCCATATAATTTACTACACAAGAGGTCGAAGCAACTAAAAAAATTAATCGTGGATCAAATTATTACAAAATATTTACACACACAGAAATAAAGTGCCAAGCTAAATAAAAAATAAATTTTAATGTTAACAACTTATAACTTCAGTTAGTACAACGATATTTACTTTGGATTTCTGAATGTTTTGGGTGTTGCAACTAAAATGCAGTTGAACTAACCTAACTTTGCTGTGAAAACTGATGTTCAACAATACCAACTGACTGAATTCGTAATTTGTGGCATAGTAACCGAATTTCAGTTGGCAAATAGTTTAAGTTTTCTCGTTGTGTACTTTCGATGATTTGAAATGTAAAACTTAAGAATTTAACAAATTAAAACTGCTTTAACTTCAGTAAAGTATGGGTGTGAAACTCGAAATTTTTTATTTTGAGGTCATCAAAGTCACCGTTAAATAAACAATTTTTATATAAAAAAAAAAAAAAACCTGAAAAAGATTAACAAACACGCACAAAAAATGAAAAAAAAAATAAAAAGCGAAAATTTTGTTCTTTAAAGCCATAGAAAAGTAATTTCGGCGTGAAATTCTCATTGAGTAAGCAGATTTATTTAAACTTATGTAAACAAATTAACACAGAAATTAGTTTTCTATTTCCATTGAAGCGTTGGGGTTATGGCAAAAAATTTTTTGATTTTTTCTTTGCAGAAATTAACCCTTTTGTAGAGCACAATTATCAATCAATCGTTTACTATATTAACTATTAGAGGAAACACACATGGCGTATGAGTTATAACTAAAATGAAATATCACTCATACGTACTACCTACCGGGAGAAAATATGTTTCAGAAATTTGAAAGTTTATAAATAATTTTTATCATGGAGTCCTATCTCCACTTCTATGGGTGACCACGATTAATAGTCTCTTGAGGATTCTATCCAGTGAAGGTTTCCAACCTGTCTGCTACGCAGACGATGTGTCGATACTTTTAAGGGGGGGGGGGGGGGGGGGGATAATCCTAGATATCTATGTAGGAGGGCATCTTATGCACTCGAACTGGCGTACAACTGGGCTAGGCCCAGTGGCCTAAATGTCAATCCGGACAAAACCGAAGTATGCCTTTTTACTAGGAAGAGAAAGATCATTGATTTTGATAAAACCTATCTTCCTGGGAAAAACGGTTCACATCTCCGATAGGGTCAAGTATCTGGGAGTTGTTCTTGATAGGAAACTATCCTGGAGCGACAATATTGAGGAAAGGGTGAAGAGGGCCCACATATCGTTGGCCGTCTGTAGAAAGGCAATAGGATCTAAATGGGGTCTGAATCCCAGGATGTCACACTGGCAATACATTAGCGTTGTCAGACCTATACTGACGTACGCATCTGCAGTATGGTGGACATCGATGGGATTTGGCTCGTATGTGGGACTATTGCAGAAGATACAGCGCCTATGCTGTTTGGGCATTAGTGGCGCAATGAGAACCACATCTACTAGGGCTGTCGAGACTATTCTGGCAATTCGCCCAAGTGAGGTACAGGTGAAGTACGAGGCCGCATTGACTATGATGCGGCTGAGGGCTACCGGGGAATGGGACAATAATGGCCATATTACCGGGCACCGTACTATTTTGGACGAATTGCCAGAGTATTGCATCCCAGAATGGGACTGCGACAGTATTTCAGAGAGGTCTGTCGCGACGCTCTGTGACACGTTAATCCCCGACAGGCAACCATGGTTAAATGGGACCTTCTTGAGGAACCAACTGGGGATCCACTTTTACACGGATGGATCAAAACTGGATTGGAAAAGGGGTCTGGGCTTCGGTAACGCTGACTTCGATGTACGCAAATGCTTCCGTCTTCCTGACGATAACACCGTACTACAGGCGGAGGTCACCGCGATTACGGAGTGCATTAAGCAGGTGAATATCATGGGCTTGACCGGTGATATTGTGATTTTCAAAGATAGCCAAGCGGCTATCCGGGCTTTATCAACGGACTCTGTGGGATCAATGACGATACTCAGGTGTAAAGGGGTAATTAACGATTTCTCTTTACGTGGACGCATTGAGATTATATGGGTGCCGGGACACTGTGGTATAGCGGGGAACGATGTGGCTAGTGATTTGGCTAGGGGAGGATCTTCTCTGGAATTAGTCACTTTGGAGAACGCTAAACCTTTTCGAGCTCTCAAGGCGGAGCTGGTGGACTGGGCTGACACCATGCATAGGACCATCTGGGAAAATGCGGGTGTTGGCAGGACTACAAATATTCTCTGGGGCAACCCGGACAAGGACAAACGAGGGAAATTCTGAATCTCAGTAGAAAGGAACTGAGTCTTTTGATGGAAATCCTCTCGGGACACTCGACACTTAGGGCCCATCTCCACCGTATTGGTAGGGCGGACTCGGAAGTGTGCAGGGCCTGTGGGGAGGAGTAGGAGACCTTGGAACTCTATCTCTGTGAATGACCGGCATTTTCCGGGATCCGGGTCGAAATAATATCAAGTGACCCAATATCCACATTGGGGGATCTTAGGGGCATAGGATGGAAGAAGTTGAGGAGTTTCGTCTGTGCGACGGAGTTCCTGGGATAGTAAGGTGACATAGGACATAGAACCGATTGTTTAGAGCGCACAACAAGCCGACATTCTGGCTTAAGTTTAAGTCCTCAGCGACTTTAGTTGGTTTAGGGAAGTATTTCCCTTCTCCGAATCCTCTTTTCGACCTAACCTAACCTATAGTCGCTCTATTTGTATATACTCTCTGATGTAGTTCAGAGTTCTTGAGAGTCATTCGTGTTTTGAAAGTTACGTTAAGAAAAAGAACTTTAATTCATATAATAATAAAAAACTTTTATCATTAATTTCACTAACAATATTATTCAAATATCATTTAATCAAAATGTAATTTATAGGCTTTTTATTTAATATTGTTTTATATTAAAACTTTTTCAATTAAAATAATTAAAACTTATAGTGCTTTTAAAGTAAAATATAAGTCAAAGCACTACCAAAATACTAAAAAAGAAGAGAAAATAACAACAACATTAACTCTTTAGAAAACAAACAATAAGTTAAACACAACAGAAGAAATAGTCAAACAATCAGTATTAATACCAACAACTATAACAAAAACAATAGAATCAAAACAAATAAAAACAAATAAAAAACAAATCAAAAACAAATAAAAACAAATAAAAGCAAATAAAAACAATAAGGTGGCTCAGTAATTACATCAAGAAGATTCACATTCATTTTAATATTGCTCTCAAACAGTGCTGCCATATTTATCAAATATTTATCAAATATTGTATTAATATTTTTGAAATTAAAATATCCATGTGTTATTGAACTGTTATATCTGATGTCGATAAAACGATTTGCTGATGGTTGTGCCACGGATTTTAGCATCTTAAATGTATTGGCATTCCAGCTGAGCTTGCGCAACTTGTTCCCATGCTTCAGTGGAGTGGCCCTGGATGCAGAAAAATTGGTGTTAGTCTTTATCATAATTTCCAAGGTACTCATAAACAGTTCCAGGATTTTCATAATAAATCAACCAAACTTTCTGATCGCATACACACACTAAGAGTTAATCGGTTGGAATTCATTGTAACCATTAAAATTAAATCATTATTCCATAGTTTTAATTGCAATTACTTAAAATTCCACATCAGAATAACTGAACTATATTGTAAACAGAAAATTTATAAAATTAACCAAAACACAGTCACATCATTCAAAATATTTGCTTTCCTAATCAATATTGAAAAAATATTATCTTTTACTTTACCTTTAATATCAACAACCAACCACTTTTCGGAGATTTTATCCCTTGAATAAAATATTTGCAGTTAAAATCGAATATTAGTTTCATCTGCAAAAAAGCAATCACTATATCCACAATATTAATTTTCGGTACCAGTTTTAAAATAATATAAAGTTTTTTAATAGTTTTGGTAACTCTAATAAAATTTTAACATTATCGACCCAATTTCTATTGTGCATACAAATCTAATTTTAGACATTCATATTTAAACTCGAAAGAAAAAAATATATTCATAGTAGAAATTTTAAAATACAAATTTAAATCGAGTTTAGGTTAGAGGTAAAGTATTTGCCTGACAAGCAGAATGTCTTTGCTTCGACTGCAGCTCGTGAAATAAGAACCTTTTTTAATAAAATAATTTCCAAATAATATATTATTTTTTTTTTTATAGTTTTGGCAATTCTTGTAATATATGGAGATCAGCAACCGAATTTTTGTTGTACATATATGTATATTTTTAGACATACATATTTAAATTTCAAACAAAAAAACATGCAAGATTGAAATTGGAAAATGCTAATTCAAATTGAATTTAGGCTAGAAGTAAACTAATTGCCTGACAAGCAGAATGTCGAAGGCACGAGCTCAGTTCGCGGCATAAGAATTTTTTATTAACAAATTAATTTTAAAATAATATAAATTTTAGTTCTAGGCATACAATTTTTTTATTAATAAAATAAATTTGGTTGAATTTATGTGAATCTATTTATTGAATATTATAATCCATAAACATAAAATATTCAATTGTTACAATAAAAATTAGAAATTTGTTAATAAATGTCGGTTGTTACAATAGTATTAAAATTTAATAATAGTGATTGTACGTTGAACTACAAAAGTTCGGTTGTCAAAATATTCGCTTGCTACTACAAAAACTGTTTTCTATGTGCACGTTTATGGAAAACATTTTTACGATTATAATTTTGTTAGACAATTTAGAATTCCCTCAATCTTCCCCATCACGAAAAAATAATAATAAAGAAAAAACTACTATAAAAAAGCCTACAAAATTAACATTTCCTGTTAAAAATGCTCTTAATAAAAACGATACTGCCCCAGTTAAAAATTCTGGCATTAATTTTAATAAAAACTCTACTATTTTCAATAATTCTGTCGTTACTGCTACTGGAAAAACTCTTGTCACTAATAATTCGAAAAATGCTACACATGTAATTATTGATCCTGCTCCAGTATAAAATCTTTTAAATCCTTTTACACTTATAGATAACACTCATGTTGTCACTACTTCAAACAATAATGCTGCTGTTACTTATATACATACCTGCTTTACATAATAACCAGTTAAACCCTAAACCGCTAAAAGCCGTTCCTTCAAAAAAGAAAAAGACCATTTTTGTTTCCCGTTTACCTTCTGTAACATCCGTTGCTGATGTTGAGTTTCATATAAAAGCCAGGCTTGGCATGGAGGTGGAGATTTCTGTCCACAATTTCAGTTATTCTCAATTAAGAATTGATCAATCTTTTAGAATTGCTGTGCCTGAAGAATATTTTCTAGAAACTCCTGATCCTGGCTTTTGGTCTATGAGTACATTTGTTCGTGAATATGTATTGAATAATAATATGAGAACAATCGGCAGCTTTTCTCCACATAATATGATTGCGTTAAAAAAGTTAATAAAAATATTGATTACAGTTTTAGTAGTTTTTCGTTTTACATCCATCATAGGCAGAACTTTAACAAATTAAAAAAATATTATTTTGCTCCATTCTTGCCTTCTTAGTAATCAAGCACATGGTTAGGGTATTTTCCTAACAAGCATCATAACGTTACTAAACTTTGAAGACCAAAAATGTTCTATTTATATAAAAAAATGTTGTTTTTACTCTGGCTCAAGTAATATTTTTTTACAGTTTTATACTAAACTTTCCATTGTTGACCAAATTGTTTGTGGTCTTAATACTAAACTGTCTTCATTGTTTCATGAAAGTTTTAATTTTCTTCTTCATATTATAATCTTTACTGACACTTGGCTTACCGATACCATTTGTAATTCTGAAATAATGTGAAATTTATAGATGTAAAATGGGAAATAAAAAAAAGCTGGAGGTGTTCTTATTGTAGTTTCCAACATATTCCCATCTACAGAGTTAGTTTTAAAATTTTCATCTAAAATTGAGTTTATTGGAGTTCAAATAAAACTAAAACACAAAAAAACTATACATAACTCGCTCCTATATTCCACCGTGATCACCTCAGACTGTCTTTCAGAATGTTAAACCTAACGATTTTGTCTTTCTACTGATGATTTTAATATGAAGTTGATATTTGCGACTTTTTCACCCGAAGATGGTTATTTCGTCATAATAAAAACACGAATAAATTTAAATTGCATTGAATTCCTAAATACAATGTTAGATTTGTGTCTTTATCAACTGAATTTTAACTGAAATTGCTGATATCACCGTTATTCGATCAAATCCAATCATGAACACCGTTATCCTCCTTGCATTGAAATAAACATGCCTCTTTCCTACATCCTATTTCAAAATCAGAGTCAAACATTAAGAAAGTTTTTTCTTTTAAAAAAACTAACTTCTCAATGAACTCTTAATTAACACAAACTGGGAAGACTTGTAAGCATGAATAATTTAAATTAATATGGCATCTTCTCTAAAAACACATAAATTTACACTTTTTTGGATTAAGTTCCATAAGATTTAGATTACACCATAAATATAGTACATATAAGTCCTTTGAAGAAGGGTGCGATCGATGACTCTACTGACATTAGATCAATCAGTTAATACTTTCTACAACAAAATGTACTCAGTTATGGTGTTATGTATTCCAAAGCACTCTCTTTGTAAGCATTAATGGACCACTTTGGAATAAAAGCACTTGGCCAGTGTGAAGAACAAAAACAATAAATTCTATACAAAAGATAAAAAATCTGGGTCACTTATTGATTTTGGCGCAAGTACTCTGTTGCTTGTGCAGAATACAACACATTGAAAAAATGTTGCTATTCCAATTATCCAAACAAAATGAAAATAGTTTTAAATTCAAACCGAAGTCATTTTATAGTTTTGTTAAATCCAAAAGAAAATCTACAATATTTCCGTCTTGAGTGAAATTTCAAAACTGTGAATCTGGTGAAGATTATAAGCGACATGCTTGCGATTTTTTTTTTTTTTCTTTAAGCTATTCAGATGCTAATTACGATGACTCAAATTATTATCCGTTATCTCATTCCTCGAATCATGTTATATCAATTACATTCCTTGATTACTCTATGGTAGTAAGTGGTCTTAGAAAACTTGAATTCTCAAATAAAAATTGCCATGATGAAATTCCCAGCTGTATTTTAATTCGGTGTACTAAGGCTTAACCACTCCATTAATGCTACTGCTTTATATGTCGGTCAAATATGGTAATTTCGCAAATTGCTGAAAAAAACCTTTATAATCACATTATTTAAATATAGAAGCGAAGCCAATGTTATCAATTACATTTGCGTTAAAAATTAGAAAAAATTAAGTAACATAATGGGAAAAAATGGGAAAAATGGGGTGAAATGACGTTCATATAAAAACCGCCATATTTCTAAAACTGTAAATGAGAAATAAAATTGTTTGCCAGATTTGGATTTAGCATTCATAGATCTATTAAAAAAGATGTTTGCTGTGTTTTTAGACATTTTTTTTTGCCGTCTAGTAGTTATTTTCGCTTTTTAAATGTTTAAAACATAGGACTTTAAAAAAAAATGTATAAAACTTTCATTGTTACTAAAATATTTATGTCACTAATGTAATAAATCACTAAAAACACGACGTTTGCACGAACATAACATGAACCAGTCTAATGTAATATAGCAAATATAAATAAAAGTGTGTTCTTAAAATGAGTTAGTTACAACAAATGCTTTCCCATATACATATCAAAACAAAAAAATTTAGAAATTACGTTAAAAATTAAAACATCAAAAACGAAGTGTCAACTTATCAACAACGAAATCCTAATAAAAGCAGGAACAAGCAATATTTTATTTATTTTTGAAAAAATTGTACTAAAACATTACTTTAAAGGGAAAGTATAAAAAAATTTTGATACTACAACTAACAGGCAACATGTTAAACTATCAAATATTTTTAGTAATTGGAGCATATGTTACAGCAGCAACATTGGTTCAAACAAATGCAGCAACTGTAAATTTAAAACTATTACCATCTTTGACAACAACTTACAATAACAACAATACAATTAAAGATGTAGCATTTGTACAATTTTTAAAAAATCTAAGTCTGGAGCAACATATTAGAACAATTGTTATATTGACAAATTGGTCACATGGCAATAGTAACCAAAGTGACTATTGCATTAATCTTAAATATTATATGGAATATGAACAGCAGCAACGACAATATGTTCAAATACCTGTAATATTATTGCAATCAAAACAACAGGACTATTTACTCCATAATAAGTTTCACAGTGAATTTTTAACTGTAATTTGTATACCACCATTGGAATCAACAACATCACCGTCATCGAATCAGAGTCACGCCATTGCAAAGGATATACAGAACAATTTATTATCAGCTCTTAGCAAAAATCTTTGGTACTTACGTCCAAATCGTGTTATATTTCGAGTGGATTTTTCAAGCTACAATAAACAATTAAAAATTGTTGACGATATTTTAAAATATTGTGCTATGGAACAAATTTTAAATGTTATAGTCATATCTTATGAATTTCCTCAGAATGATTTGGTATATTATTCATATTCAAAATTTCCGAAATTTCAAATAAGAAAACAGAGATGGATTATGGATAAAAACGAGTTATTTCCTAATCAATTACGTGATGTTAAAGGTTATACTTTGCGCACCATACCCGATCAACTTGAGCCCATATCTATGTTGTACTATGATAAAAATGGTCAACAACAAATGTGTGGTTATATGGCACATTTTGTTAAATATTTCGCTAAAAGCATTAATGCTTCTTTGGCGTTTGCTTTTGAAGTTAAAGAAGGTGAACGTATCTTTTATGCACATATTTTAAATTATACACGTAATCATACCATAGACTTAGCAGCATCTCTAGTAGGGCCAGTAAATGGTACAGATTGGTCAGAATTGTCGTATCCTCATGCAATTGGCAGTTATTGTGCTATGTTGCCAGTAGAGGCTGAGCTGTCTCTAGATGAAATTTATTTGGCTGTTATGAATCCAACTTTTGTCACAAATCTAATTTTACTGTGTCTATGTTTTACCTTTCTATTACTTGTAATGTTCAAGAGAATGTTAGGTCCTTTTTATCGTTTCCATTGGGTTGATTTACTACTCAATGATAAAGCATTTAGAGCTGTCTTGGGTCAAGGGTTTACTTTTAATAATCGTAGGTTAGACTATTTTGTAGCCTATGTTTTCTTTTTGCTATTTCTAACCGGTCTAGTGGTCGTTACATTATATGGTGTATTTTTAGGTTCCTATATGACCAGTCCTCCTAAGCAACCTTTCATAAAAAATTTTGACGATTTAGATAAATCTAATATTAAATTACTAATGAGCTCAGAAGAGTATAATCTTTCATACAATATATCATATTATTACCAATATAATTTTTTTCAGATTAGTACAAGAAAGTATTTTTTGGAGCAGCTTAAACGACTTAATACTTCGTATGCCTATCCATTGGCTAGTTCTCTTTGGAATAGTGTGGCGGCCCAACAAAAGCGTTTCTCACGTCCTTTATTTCGTCGATCTAAAAATCTTTGTTTCATTCCTTATATGCATTCCCATCTCTTTTTACCATTGCATTCTTTATTTCGTGAACCAATACATTTGGCCTCTTTATATTCTTATGCTTCAGGTTTATATTATTATTGGTTTGATTTGGGATTTTATGAATTGGTTTCTTTGGGCCGTAAGTCTTTTGAGGACTTATCTGAGCCGCATAAGGTGAAACCTGTAGCTGTTACAGATTTGAAAATTATTTTTGTTGGATTTTATATTTCGCTAATGTTTAGTGTCGGAATTTTTGTGATTGAGCTATTTGTATCGTTTTTGGGGAAATATATAAAAAATAAACAGCATTCGATATTGAAACAATTTTAATGAAAAGCTACGCTAAGAAAGAACAGAATCCAAAATAATCAACAAGTGTTTTGGGTTGCTATTACGCTATATGTTTTATATTAGTTTCGTTGTACTAATTCTATATAAAAAATAAAAAAACAATTGTAAAAAAATCCAAGTAATTTTTAGTGCAGTTCAGAGATTTGAACCTGCAGAAGTCTTCTTTATTTCAGGATATATTGTATTGTCTTATTATAAGACACAGAAGCTCTGCAAGTGTAGTTTGTCTCTCCCACTCAATATGCTGATTTCCTTTTGGTTGATTGACGATCAAACAAAAGAGCATAAGTATACGTGCAAGTTTTATTTGCTGATATCAGCCACTACTGGGCATCTCTGTTCTAAATAGATGTAACTGTGCACGTGTTTAATGTGAACCGAAGCTGCATTTTATTGCAAATTTATTAAAATTACAGAAAAAACTTAACTAAGTTTTTAATTATTGCAACTGCTTCTATACATCGTTAATTCCTTCTTGGCCTACCTATTCCATACGTGCGCATTGAGCACCTTCTAAGACTGCGTTGGGGGTTCCACACGATTGCAGGTCGAGCTATGTCATCAGGATCTTTCCGTATGGTGTGACGAATCCAATTCAATTGGTGGTTGTTGTGTGATAAACCTTAGATAAACGTTAGATATTGTTGCTGGCCAGAAAACTTTAATAATTCACCTGTTAACAATGTCTTGCATTGCGTTTACGTCAGTAGATGCGGCATACCAGTTCAAAAACTTTTTCAAAGTCGATGAAGATGAGTTATAAATGCGATCGTCATTCAACAGAACGCACATGATTTATTTGGGAAAAATTCTGCTTGTTTTGGGTGCAACTCGGGTATTAATTTACGGAAATATTCTCTCTCGCAATATGTGATGGGCATTCACTCAAAGTATTTGTTATGTAGTTATTTCCCGATAGCATATCTCAATAATAACCAGCCCATATATTCAACTGTTCATCATTTGACTTAATAAGTGTGCCCCTATCATCTCTAAGTGATTTACCTCTTGCGGTAGTATGGTTAACCAGATTTTTATGGTCTTAAGAAGATCGCCGTTACGGCTTGTTTTAGTTGCTGTTTGTACATCTCGTGCAATTACGTTAGACCAGGATCGCTTGTTTTTTCGTGCGCTGCATATCGCAACACGGTCTAAATTTTTGTAGATAATTTGGAGCGTTGGATTTAAATGACTTGTTTTGGCTGACTTTAAAGATGCTTCAAATTCCCTTTCTCTCTTGTATTAACTTCCATGTATCGCCTGATATGCAGTCATTTTAATTATTCTCGGTAAAACCCACATGATCCTTAGCGGCAGTTATAAACTTGTTCTTTATTGTGTACCAGTTATCAGTTTGCTCATCCTCAGCCATTGATTGTTTAAGGACATCAGTAAAATGTAACGATACTGAACGATCCTTAAGTCGATGTATGTCAAACCCCTTTTGCCGCTGTCCAAAATTTTTCTTAATAACTGCTAGTTTTAAACGGATACTTGCCACAAGCCAGTGATGATCACTGAATATATCAGTTCCCATCTTGTTACGAACATCTAGCAAACCATCAGCTAGCGTGAAGTGACTAAAGAGAGCCAACACCACTAGATACCCAGTAAAAAACGCTGCTTACATGCAAGCCGGTTTGTAAGGGAGTAAACCAAAAAGAATCCCTTACAAACCTGCTTACATATGCCATCATTTTTATATGGCGAATTCCCACTTGGAAGCATTAGTTTTGGGCAAAACAAGCGCCGATTTTAGCGCTTACAAAAAGCTGTGATTTCATGGCTTTCAGTAAAATCATATTTAATGTCTGCAATATTACGATTAAAAGTAATAATATGAATATACATATATAATATATTTTACATGAAATTCTACAGATATTAATTTTTTTTTTTTTGTTAAAATTTTTGACATTTTATTTTTTTACCGTTCCACTTGCTAGCTCTTCAGAAACAGTTAAATGACTAATTATTTTTTAATACATACTCAAAAACATCAAACACAATCGGAAAGCACTCGGGAAATTTGGTGCAGATCGTTTATAATATACGATATGAAACTTTCTGCATTACAACCTGCATCCTTGTAAGGGATTAGGTCAAGCTGCTTACAACCTGCATTTTTAGGGAAAACAGTAAGCTCAATATTTTTGTTTGTTTATCTTAATACGAAAATTATCCGTTTCTTTTGCTGCTTCTCAATATTATGAAATAGTAAGCACTTTCATACTGCTTCTAAAAACTCAAATATTTTTTACTGGGTATTGGTTGGTCATTGGCCTTACCAGAATATAACATTGCAAGACCACCATATGTCGTATCCTCACCATAATCAGGCCAACGGGCCACACTCAGACCAAGAAAACAGAGTCCAGAATGTACACATTCATATTTAAAGGATCAACCAAAAAACTTCTATGAAAATATCATTTAATAAATGCATTTTTCTTTAATTTAGTAAAACTTAATTATTAAACCAATGTAATGCAAAGACATTCATTAATAGTACGAGAGAATATTCTATCAGTGTGGGCTGAAAACGGAACATATAGGTATATAATGAAAAAATATACAGTATTTGAATAGTTGAGATAAGTACTTTTGATCGAAATAGACTGGAAATATTGTAAACTAGATTTGAGATTCAAAAAAGGCGAGTTCAAATCTTATGAAGCTGTGAACAAAGTTTCAAACTGTAAAGATTTTTCCCCCATTTTGTAGAGATATAATACATTAAATGAATCAAAACTTTTAAAAATATTTAAAAAAAGTTTATAAAACTGAAAAAAAGTAAATGGAATTGATATCGTGGTCAATAAAAATAATGTCAAGGCTTGTTAAAACACTATTTTTACAATATATTATTTAAAAATTATTGATTAAGATTTTGCACTGATTTGTTATTTTAAGTGTAATTGTATTTAAGCACTAACTTCTTAACTTTTAATATAAAAAAATGTCCTTAAAAAATAAAGATATTGCTTTAAATAAATGTTACAAAAAAAAAGAAAATGAAGAACTTTCAATCCTGCGGGAAAGGGGTATATCACTAGACATGACACGGCATCGGTTTAGTGTGATAGGGATCGGTCACGGGACTGGTTTTTGTATAAGAAAGTGACCGGCCACTTCAACATTTGATTGTCCTCGGAGTGGGTCAATTGCCCTCTGAAACATGTCGCACGGTAGGTGTAAAATAACATGGCACCCAAAAAACAAGTCATAGGACTGACGCTAGAGAACATATCCTGGAGCTATCGCAAAAGAACATATTACAGAACCACAGAGCTTTAATGCAATATTTTTTAGCCAGTAGTAGTAAAGACACTTTTAAACCGGTTAAATGATAAGTACCTTATTTTCACCTAACATTGGCCTAGTATTTTCAGACCCATCACGTGATATACTTTTAATCCGATCATGGATAATAATCCGATGAAGGAATTTTGGAAACCCGTATTGTTTTTACCTACCACGAAACTAGTAACTTCAGACACATCACGTTATTGATGGTTTAGGAACCGATCCTTTTTTCACCTAACACAGGACCGGTACGTTCAAACTAATAGATAGAGACTTTTAAACCTGTCACGTGGTATGTACTAAAGAAATCGGTATTATTTTCACATATCAAATGGTAGGTATTTTATAAACCTGTTTTCACGTACCACGGGGCTGGTCCCAATTCCCAACTGCCTCCTTTTTCACCGCAGGGAACCCATAACACTGCACTAAACTAAAAATAGAAACATAATGTTGCCATCTACCTACAAGGAAACTGCAACGTGGCGAATCAGCTGATTTTTATGAAACTTTAATATGTTGATGAAGACAAAAAAATATTAGAAACGCATTTTTAAGGTGCGCAATCGAATGTTTAGAGGTTAAAAAAAATTTTTTTGAAAACTTCTTTAAAAATTAAGAAATTCAGTTGTCAAAAATAGAGTTGCCAAATATTCGAACTATTTGAAAACCCGGCCTTCGAAATCTTCAAAAAAAACTTTTTTTAAAAACCGGTTTTCGGTTATTTTAACTAAATTCCGGTTCGAAT
The DNA here is from genome assembly GCA_021234595.1 of Delia radicum. NCBI lineage: Eukaryota > Metazoa > Arthropoda > Insecta > Diptera > Anthomyiidae > Delia > Delia radicum. The sequence goes on from CM037851.1 coordinate 77,232,060, forward strand.
AACCAGTTTTTCGGGCTTTTCCTTAAATCGCTTTATATTGTAGATATGTGAAAATGTTGTACAAATTTTGAAAAACGACTAAAAATTTAAATTTTGACATTTAAAACTAAATATATATTCTTTCTGAAGATAATTTTAGTGCTTTGCTAAATAAAAGAAGTCTTGGAAAAATATAAAAAAAATATCCAATACGACTTCTTGCGAATCATTGAGATATAAGGCTGTCAATCTAGCCATTTTCTGGATAGTTCTAGCCGGAAGAATAAGCCATTTTATTTTACCTTAGCCATTTTTTCTTCACGTTTCCTAGTTAATAACAAAATTTTAAATTTTTGACAAGTAATTTCCATATATAACCCAAGAAACAATTTTACGGACTCTCCGTTACTTACGGAATCATAAATCCGTCATTGACGGAACGTTTACGAACCGTAAAAAGGTATCCGTAAAACAAAGAATCGGATTTTCAAAAATAATCGGTTTTAAATCCATTTCTCCGTATCCGTTTCCGTTACGTTGTAAACGGATCCGTTTTTCTTTAGTTACAGCCGGTGTTTGTTATTGTCAGTTTACTTTTTTTTAAATTATACGTTTTTTTTTTAAATACTAATTTTTTTATTTAAGAACATGTAATACAAATATTTCAGTATAATAAACTGAATTTGCTTTTTTGAAGAACCGTTGTGAATATTTGCAATAGAAAACTAAGCACAAAACTATCCCTCATTAAAAATTCTGTTCAAATTGTTAGCAGATATTATTTGGATTTCCACGATAAAATTTAAAATTTATTTTAATGAAAACATCGAAAGCTGTTGTTTTTTTTTTGTCGATTAGCCCTTGGACTTTAATTTTGATATCCAGTAAAAAATAACCTGGATTTGGTACGCAGTAACTGCATTTTATGCTTCCAAAACAGCGCTTCACGAACTTGCATACTATAAAGCAATAACGGAAGGCATTCTGTAGCGCTTTCCAAAATGTCTTCTTTTAAGCAGTGAATAATGCTTTTAATGCAATAAAGAATGCATACCATGAAGCATTAATGTTGTCAACATACAAAAAAGCGCTTCTTATTGCCTAAGAAGGTATGAATTTATTGCTTCTAAGAGCACATGAAAGAAGCGCTTTTCACCTGCTTAAAAGAGACATACCAAGTGTGACATCGCGAACAAAAATCATGCCTTCTGGATATGCTTTGAAGAGCTTCGTAATTAAATAATGCCTTTCGGAAGCGCTTCTGGGTAAGCACCATTTTTTGCTGGGTAAAGTTTCAAAGGCTAATTTGGTACGAATTTAGGACATTTTTTTTATTTAGATTTTTTTTTAATTTTTGCGATATTGTTTATGTATAGTTTCTATTCGGTGAAATAATATGCAATGTTTTATGTATATTTGTGTTTGAATTTATTTCTTGGTATTTTAAATATAAAAATATGTTTACATAAAATACATTAAAAATTATGCAAACTTACCGTAAACGTCAATGTAAAACGGTGTACTGTAGAGTGGGTCGCACCCCATACAAAAAAAATGTTGTGCCGGTCACCCCCTAGAATCAAAGATAATTTGAAGAAGATTTGAAAAAAAAAAAATTTTTTTTCCACGCCCCTTGACCGCGCGCATTTGGTTTTTTATTTCCTGTGGCTCCATTTATGGTCCGATCGTAACGTGTGATATATCATTGTTTTTGGAATGACAACGGCTACATTTTCTACTTTGATCACTTTTGACTCCTACGTCAAATTCTAGAAGTGACTTCTGGAAACTCGATTTCTACCACCCTAATTCACGAGTTTTTTTAAACTATAAAAAAAGTTTTTTAAATTCCATGAAATTTTGTCTTTTACAGTGTATATATTTATTCAGTAACAAAAAAGTTACGAAGGTTTAAAAAAAATCAATTTGAGTTTTATTCCAACAATCGTTAACAATAAGCTTTGGTCTTTTCGTGGTTATTGTTTTTGTGGCCATTTTTAAAGTGCTCTCTTTTTACTCATTTTCTATCAAATATTGTTGAGAGAAACTCTATTCTTAAAAGTATAAACAATGGTTTTTTTTAGTGTGGTATTCTCCTTAAATAAATTAATTTAAATTTTGGCGAGACTCCAGCTGTTTATACTGCTCTCGACTTCTTATTTTAGCATATATATACCCCATGCGCTTTTCGTCCGGTATTTTGCGAATGACATGGAAATTCTAATAAATAAATTATAAATTTTAATTATGAATGCGTAAATTGTAAAATATATTTTGAAATATATATACCTGGAATTTCAATGATTTCATGAGGCGAATATTGATATTGAACCAATTGCTCATCCGTACAGAAAGTAAGGCATGGTGGCTCGGTTATTTCAAGATTGTCCCAATTTATTATTTCCGTGTATACGTTGCAATCAAAATTTATTTGATGTTTTGGAACGTGGAACTCTAGAATCTTTGCGGGTGGGTCACCCCGAGCAGTTATTATCTTCTCGTACGCCTGTAATCTAACTGTTGGATCCGGATTTGTTATTGTATTGTATTGTATTCTTTATTCAATCAAAATAATTAAAATAAATAAAGATATAAAGATCATAACAATGACTATTAAGTCGTCTGTTATACTTAATTTTAACAATTATGTGTATTTACAATAATTAATAATTAATAATTAAATTCATCTATTATTATTTTTCTGTATTTTAATGCGCTATTTACATAAAAATAAAGCCTCTTCCATCCATTTTCTCTTTCTCCATTTAAAATATCCATCAATTCACACTCGTTTAAATAATTTTTTCCTAAATGCCTGATTCGAAATTCCTTGAGTATAGGACATTTTGCCATAAAATGAACAAGATTTTCATCTTCTCTCATATTACATAGACTGCACATTTTATTTTCAATGTTATCAAACTTATTAGCGTTTAATGGTAGCATATCACATCTGGTTTTCATAATTGTTCTTATTTGGTTTAAATTTATTTCGTTTTCAATGTAGCTTGTACCTTTACTATGGTCTAAATATTTGTAAAATCGGTTTCTACTTCTCAAAGCTAACTCACGCATTTCTGTTAAATTTCTTGATTTAAGTTGTTGTAGCAATGCTGTTCCTTGACTGAGCCATTCCTCTGATGATATATCGTTTGAAAAATTTATATTAAGTTCTCTTCCCAATTCGTTCATTTGATTTGCCCAGAAAATATTATTTCTCAGTATCATTACCGATAGTTTGTGAGGTAATCTGTTTTGGTGATATTGAAAAAGAGTTTTAAATATGTAATTCATGTGTAAATTTAATGTATAAAAGTAACTAGACTCTGTTTTTGTTTCCAACGTAAGTGCGTAGTTTGGTGTTGAATCCGGTAATTTTAGTATTCTTTTTAAAAAATACCGCTGCAGTAAATCAACGTCATCAAATAACCAGCATCCCCAAATCTGAGCTGCGTACGATTGGATGGATCGACATATTGACTGAAAGAGTTTCCACTTAGTTTCAAGCGTTATATCAGTTTTATTCAAAAAACTTTTCCAAGTTGCATTAATGCAATTTTTAGCTGACTTGTTTCTCTTTTGCAAATGTTTTTTGAAGATCATTTTAGGAGTAAGGATTACACCTAGATAATTATATTCATTTACAATTTCCACATCTTGATCTTTGTACTTTATTTTTTCATGTGCTGAAAGACGGCCACCCTTTCTAAAAATGATCATTTGAGACTTGGTCATATTTACCTCCATGTTCCACTTATTGCAATATATTTCCAAATTTTTTACCATTTTTTGCATGACCAATATATCATCAGACAATAACACAATGTCGTCAGCATATAATAATAAACGAACATTTACACCTTCTATCATTAAACCACCTCCTAAGTTATCGTGAAGGTCATTCAAATACAGGGTAAAAAGAAGTGGAGATAATAAGTAATATGTGTTCAATAGTTGGGCGAATAATATTTTGTAATTGTAATGGTAATTCTCGAATCCAAAGTATGTACTTAAACATGTGTCGGCTTCCGTGTATGGACTGTGGTTGACTCTTTACAAGAAACCAAAAAGGTGCATAAACCTTTACTATGAACGTCACTAAATTTCGCAAATTGACTGTGGGATTACTTTTGGATACATAAAGCCGAAGTATCCTAGATGCTGTTGTTAACCAACGTGCAGTACTTACAAGATCAGGAACCTGACTAGCTAGTCCATTTTCACACGTACCATTAATAATGGCTTGAACCATACGGTAAAGGTAGAGAGGTAAAATTTGCAAAAATATGCAAAAATATGTAAAAATATGCAAAAACATGTAAAAATATGCAAAATATGTAACAAAAAATACAAAATATGCATAAGAATATGCATTTATAGCAAAATATGCAAAAATATGCATTTATAGCAAAATATGTAAAAATATGCACTAACAAATCGATGCCATTTTGTTGCAAATTTGTTGATTCGCAAAGATATTTGGTTAACATTGTTCTCTAGCTAACGACAACAGACATGTATTTACATGAAGTTCAGAGCCCTAATAATATGTTTAACAAAAGTGTTGCCAGCTGAATCGGTTTGTGATGACGGTTAAAAAGAGTACTATTTGGAGGAGAAAGATAATAGAAAATAGAGAAACAAGTGAGATTACGAAGAGAGAACATTATCATAGTGCAAAAACAAATGCACAAAACGTTAACGATTATTGGAATAAAACTCAAATTGATTTTTTTAAACCTTCGTAACTTTTTTGTTACTGAATAAATATATATATTGTAAAAGACAAAACTTCATGGAATTTAAAAAACTTTTTTATCGTTTAGAAAAACTCGTGAATTATGGTGGTAGAAATCGAGTTTCCAGAAGTCACTTCTAGAATTTGACGTCGGAGTCAAAAGTGATCAAAGTAAAACAATGATATATCACACGTTACGATCGGACTATAAATGGAGCCACAGGAAATAAAAAACCAAATGCGCGGGGTCAAGGGGCGTGGCAAAAAAAAAAAAATTTTTTCAAATCTTCTTCAAATTATCTTTAATTCTAGGGGGTGACCGGCACAACTTTTTTTATCGACCCGGCCTAGTGTAGTGACACTGCACGTAAATTATCAGCTAACGGTCCGAACTTAATTTTTGAAGTCCATAACGGTGCGTAAATGGTCTACCACTGACGTATTCTCAACTGATTCAAGCAATAGAGCATAATGAGGTGTAAATTTAGGTAACTTAAGAATTCGTTTTAAAAAGAATCTTTGTAGGCCATCTACCTCTTCAAAATGCTAGTGACCCTATATCTGCGCACCATACGATTGTATCGAGCGACAAACAGCTTTAAATAGACGAATTTTAGCTCCGAAAGAAATTTCGTTTTTACTAAGGAAGTTGCTCCATGTGCTATTGATGCAATTTTTTGCTGAAGATGTTCTTTTCTCCACGTGTTTTGTAAATACACACTTTGGAGATAATATCGTTCCAAGATAGCAGTATTCATTAACTACTTCTAAAGGGTCCGTCAAATAACTTCTTTTTTTTTTTGAAAATGCTATAAAAAAAAACTACTGAATATTTTCTCAAATTTCTTTTTTTATTTAAAAGTACAATCCTTCCGGTTAATAATGCAAAATAATTTCATTCAAATGGCTGCCTCGGCTGGCCATGCAGTAGCCTACACGATCGGTCCAATTTTTAAGCACATTATCGATTGTGTGCAGCTGTATTTCACCAATGGCTTCACGAATATTGTCCTTTAAAACGTCAATTGTCTCTGGCTTGTTGGCGTAACACTTATCTTTGACGGCACCCCACAAATAATAGTCCAACGGTGTCAATTCACAAGATAACGAACATATGGAGCTGACGTTGCGTCTCTTCTTCCAAAATCCGTACGCAATTTTCGCACACATTCGGCAACATCACCATGATTTTTAAAGTAATGTCGCAATATTTCCCAGCGTTGTTCAAGCGTATACACAACCATATTCGTTCAGCGGAAGGATAAAACTAATTATCTGTCAAATCAGACATGAGCTAAGTGTTACCTTTTACGAAATAAGCACTAGTTGAAAAAAAAAACGTTAGACGGCGGACCCTTTATTTCCGCTCCGTTAAACAACCATCGCTCGTTTCTAGCTATGCGCCCACCATTTCTAAACACCATTATCTTTGACTTGGATAAATTGACTTCCAAATTCCAGTAATTGCAGTAAACTTCTAAATCATTCTTTACTGATACTTCGTCAGCTGTTAGCACAATATCGTCCGCATATAGTAGCAATCTCACATTAAGCGAAGCTATATGTATGTATGTATGTATGTATCTTTATTTGGAAATATAAAATTTACAATAAAGAAAAAATATAAGTAACAATGACATATAGTCGTCTGTTATAATTATAAATAAATATAAAATAAATGTATTATATATAGTGTAAAAAAAGTATTGAGATATGCTTGACATAATGAATTAATATGAAAAATTAAATCTTTAATATTTAAAAAAGTTCTTGAATGATCAAATTTCTGTAGTTTAATGCAATGTTAACATAATTATAAAGCCTAGTCCAACCGTTTACAATTTGGCCATTTAAGATACGTATCAGTTCTTGTTCGCTAAGACTATCTTTGCCAAAATATCTGTTTCTGAATTCCCTAAAAATGGGACACATTGCCATAAAATGCTGTAAATCTTCGTCTTCACCTGTATTACATAATGTACAGGTTCTGTTTTCAGTGGCGTTAAAATTATTTGAGTTTAATGGTAATAAATCGCATCTTGCCTTAAAAATTATTGAAATTTGTTTCAAATTTTTTAGATTTTGTAGATAATGCATTCCCATGTTATGGTCTAAATGTTTATAAAATCGAGATCTACTATTCTGTGCTCTGTAGTTAGTTTGCAAGAATATTTTTGCTTTTAGTTCTTGAATCAAAGTGGTTCCACAACGAAGAAACTCTTGCGCCGAGATATTTTCATCTTCCAAAGCAACTCCCAGGTCAAGACCAATATTATTAATTTCCTTTGCCCAAAAAATGTTGTCCCGTAATGCCATCAAGGATAATTTGTGCGGTAGTCTATTCTGGTTATATTGAAAAAGTGTTTTGTAAATATAATTTAAATGTAGGTTAAGTGTGTAGAAATAGCTACATTCCGTGCTCGTTTCTAGAAGCAAGGCATAATTTGGCGTCGAATCTGGTAGTCTTAATATTCTTTTCAAAAAATATCGCTGCAGTTTATCTACCTCTTCAAACAGCCCATAACCCCAAACTTGTGCAGCATACGACTGTATGGAACGACAGACAGATTGGAACAGTTTCCATTTTGCCCCAAGAGTAATATTTGGCTTGTTTAAGAAACATTTCCAGGTTGCATTAATACTGTTTTTCGAAGATATATTTCTTTTTTCGATATGTTTTTTAAAACTCAACTTAGGTGTCAAGATAACACCTAAATAATTATACTCGTTCACTATTCTTATTTGTTCGTTTTTGTATGTAATATTTTCTCTCGCTGATAGTCTACCGCCAGTTCTAAATACCATGAGCTCTGATTTAATCATATTAACTTCCATATTCCATTTGTCGCAATAGCTTTCCAATTTATTTACCATGATTTGCATTGTTTTTAAACTATCTGATAGTAGCACAATATCATCAGCATAAAGAAGTAAACGCACGTTTATGTCTTCGATCATCAGACCACCTCCCAGGTATTCGTGTAGGTCATTGAGGTACAGAGTAAAGAGCAGTGGTGAAAGAAGGCACCCTTGCTTTACACCAGTAAAAGTATCAAAATATTCGGATAAATCGTTTCCTGTCCATACCGCAGTTTTTGTGCTGCTGTAAACGTTTTCTATAAAGTTGACAACTTTTGTTGATATACCTAGGGTATGTAACTTATATATAAGCAGTTTTCTTGGTACTCTATCGAATGCTGCTTTAAAATCCACGAAAAATGCATAGATTTTCTTTTTCTCTTTGAACTTTTTTTGTACTATAACGGACAGATTGTAGATGTTGTCGACCGTTGAATAGCCAGGTCTAAAGCCAGCTTGGAATTCGTTTAGGATATTATATTTTTCGACCCACGCTGTAAGTCTAGCATTTATAATTCCCATGAGTAATTTTGCTATATGTAAACCACCTTCAAGTTGTTCATGTAGGTCATTAACATATAGGGAAAAAAGCAATGGGGATAGTATGCAACCTTGTTTAACTCCTGAGACGGTTTCAAATAATTTCTGATAATTCCTCGCCATTCCAAACTGTTGAAAATGTTTTTTGATACACCCTTTCAATAAAACGTACCATTTTTGTAGAGACTCCTATAGCATGCAATTTATAAATTAATGATTTTCTCGCAGCCTTATCAAAAGCGGCTTTAAAGTCGACAAAAAAGCATATACCATTCTTTTTTCATTGAACTTTAAATGCTCAATTGTCGTTAAATTATAGATGTTATCTACTGTCGAATAATTTTCTCTGAACCCAGCTTGATATTCCGTCAAAACGTTTAAAGTAGTAAAAGCATAGATGGCTAACACAAAAAAAAAGCATTACTAAATTTACTTAAAGCAAAAAAATATTTGTAAAAAAACGAAACTAAAACACAAAACCTTTTTATAAAAAACGTTTAAAGGCAATAGAAAACATAATACTTTATAAGTAAAAACAATTTGAGTCAAAAATTTTTCAAAAAGCAATTAAAAACTTAAAAAACTTAAGAAAAACTTTTTTTAAACTTAAAATCATAAAATTCAAATAGGTGGTTTAAAACATAAAAAAGGAAAAAAGGTTATTTGTCTTCCCAGCACACCGTCAAAGACTAAAAAGACCCGACACAAGTAATATATGCCAAAATTGTTTATAAAAATCGTATTTTTATTTAAATAACTTTTTTTCTGAATGCCGTGTGAGAACGGGTAAGAACGTTGAAATACAAATTATTTATTATAGACACTGTATTGTGTATATATTTTTTTCATTCTAACACGACATTTTCTGTATTTTGGAGAAAATGAGTCAGAAGCTGCCAGACTTTAAAGTTTCGTGTCCGGTCTAGTTAGTCTATGACACCGTTACTGTATTGAACGCTAGAAGTTTTTGCATCGAGAAATACATTTTAAACCAGCTTTCTACAGGGCGAAGTAAGAAATGATGAAGTTGACTAAATTGTTCGTGCTAAATCTTTCAGATCTCTAACTTTTAAAACTGTGACAAATGTATTTTTGTAAAACACATAATTCAACAGAGAAAGAATTTGAAAGCACACACAGGGAAAAATTTAGCTATTTGCCAACTAAAATTCAGTTACAACGTCTTAAATTTGATTGTTTCGAATATTAGGTTTTACAACAAAGTTTGGTTAATTCAACTGAATTTTTGTTCCAACACCCAAAATATTCAGATATCTAATGTAAATATCGTTATACTAACTGAATTTATAAGTTGTTTTCATTAAAATACACTTTTCAATTCGGTTGGCACTTTACTTCTCTGTGTGCAGCGTTTGATTAAATTTTTTTGATAGACTTTATATTTGAAAAAACTTTTGCTTACAATCAAATGAAATACTTTTAGGTAAACTAGAAATTTAAAACTGTTTTATGATTTAAATAACGACTATATGATGCATGTTTTATACAGATTTTGGAAGCTGTAGAAATTATCGGTCTTTCTGTGATTGCCTAAAGATGCACTACAGGCCTGATGGCAGGAAGTCTTTGACATACGACATCAGAAAGAATTTCGTCCAAAAAATCAAATTGTTTCTAAAGATCTTTAATATTAGACTGATTTTTTTTTTACTGAATTATTAGCATTATTTTATTCTCTTTTAAACAAGGCAAACAAATGTTTAATCGATTTTCAGTAAAGTTTACGGATTTTGTATAGTTTGGAAAGAGCACTTTGAACGATTTGCGTTAAATTTCATTTTATTTGGCATAATAAAATTATTTTTTGTTTAAAACAAGACAAACTTCCCAGGAAAAAATTACACATTCCAAAAAGAAGGTGATGCCCACACTTGCTTACATAACACATTGCCAAATTTAGTAACTGCAATACCAAACTCATTCCAACGATAGAGTCAAAAAAGCAAGTAGTATTGTAATCAATTCTTTAAATTTAAACCAGAAAGCATGAACTCAATAACAAAGTAATTATTTACTTAAAAGAAAATAACAATGTTATTAACTTATATTTATAACTTTTTGTACTCAAGAAGTAATCATATACTTTTTTTTAATAAAAGCACGTTATTGGAAGTAGTTCCTAATTTTGAAAAAAGAATTTATCTTATACATATATATTTGCAAACAAATTTTTATTTGCAGGAAAATAATACTAAAAACAGAAATTGCATGTTGCCTAAATTTTGATAAACTGTGATTAGGTATAAATTAGGGAAGCGCACGTGAGCAGAAAATTGTGAGTGGAAGTTGAAATTACTGACGTTATCGTGAGTGAGTGTAAAAAAAATTTTCGAGGGTGATTGTGCGTGAGTCATATTTTTGTTTTTCAATTTTGAATTGTTCTTTGTTTTGAAAAATTTATATTTTCGTGGTTTATAGCTCCAAAATTATGACAAACCCATGTTATCATAACAATTCGATGTTTCACTTTTTATGATTTTATTTCCGTATGAGTTTTGATCGTTATATTTGAGTGACGTAGAAGAATTACGTGTGAGTAAAAGTTGAATTTACTTATAAAACTACTTCTTTTTTTTTGATGTAAGTACTTCTTATTTTTTCTAGGAACTATTTATTTATTTATTTTGTGTAAGTACTTCGTAGTTTTATAATGGAACTATTTCTTTATTAAAAAATGTATGTAGTTCTTAAAAATATAAAGTAAATGGTTTTTCGGTAAAAAAAATAATCAATTCTAAAGAATCAATTATTTTAGTCTCACGCCCTGTTAAAAGAATCGAGTAGGTAATCTAGTAAGGAATGCGTTCTGCTCAAAATGCTTGATTACAAACCCGCTTACCTTTTTGGAAATTTTTTGCTGGGTTGTTTTTAGTTGTTCTTCAGTGGCACAGGCTATGATTTCAAAACTTATAGTTAAAATGTTTCTGTAATTTTTAAGTTTTAAGTGAATAACACATTCCCATCCCTGGAAGATAATAATGTATATATATTACACAAAAGAAGATTTTATAAGCTTTCCAAAGGCATATCATTTTTAACGAACAGATAAGTAATTTTTGAGAAAATTGAAACTTAAAAACTTTAACTTTTAAGCCATGCCGCCTCCACAGGAGGCGTGTCTGACAACAAAATAAAATCCTTGACCCAGCTCATGTAGTTGAATCGTTCCTTAACGTTTATTAAAATCTGTGAGGGACCTCTAAACTAAAGACATGCCCAATTTTAAAAATTTTGATTGACTGCGAAAAATAGCGCCAACTAGACTTTTTCGTTGGAAAATAGTTTCTATATCATCTAGAAACAAAATGCACGTTCAGATTGGAAAGATACGAAAAATTTATTTAAATCGGCGCTGGCGCACCGTGGACCCATACATTACATCTGTAAGCGCAAAAAGAAAAAAAAGAAAAAGGAAAAATCATTAAAGTCAATAAAATGCCTTTTAGAAATTTGGAATAACAAATTATTATTGAAAAGTAAAGTGGAAACAATTAAAATTCGTCATCGAAGATATTCACTCTGATCAATTATAATAATTCAATAAGATTATGAATATATCCATGCCCACTGTAAGCAACCATTGTAGTCCAATGCATTTATTCAAAAAAAAAAAAAAAAAAAAAGACACTACTCATCTACTTAATAATATGACGTCGCAAATATAAAAAAAACAATTTTAATTGGTCTTACTAAACAATTTCGACATTATATTGTTGTAATGGAAGCACAACATTTCTTAACCCAGTGCTGATACGGTGATGACATCATTTTTTTTTTTTTTTCAAAAGACCCCAGCAAAACCTCAGTAATAGGTTGGTATTACGGAACATGTTTAAATGTTTTTATGGTATAATTAGTACGTTTTTGATATCGCTTTACCTGTACGTGTGGAGTAACATGTTACCGAGGTAAGTAGTTACTTCGATGGACATGCCCTTGCTAAAATTAATGGGTTTGAAATAGAAAAGTAACACGATAACTCTGACTCAAAACATATAAAATCAATCACTCGATTTCCTCCACCCGTTTTGATTTCAACCAAACTTCATATAACTAAGCCAAATGTAGTAGGACAGCTAGTCGCAGCGGATCTAGAAATATCGCGTTTTAAAATATGAAAAATATTCGAAAATTTAAAAAAAGTAGTCGTACACAATTTTGAATTACTTTTTAACGGCTTAAGGTACGTGAGTCATTGATATCTCATTTCAAAGCTACTTAAATTGTGGTTTTACTTCTGCACACAAATTATTCACTTCTCCTCGGCAAAATGCATAGTTTTCCAAAACCGCGGTTCAAAAAGCTGTATTTTAAAAACTGTTTTTTTTTAATAGATATTAATTATAAATTACTTTCATATGCCGTGTCAAAATCTCTATGTTTAGCTCTTACGGTATCCCGAGTTATGAACAAAAATGTGAAAAAATTTAACTAAAAAGCCGATAACTCAGAAATATGCAGGAGTACCGCAAAGGAACTTGGAAAAGGTAGAGGAGAATAATTTGTAATTAACATATATTTTTTTAACATTCCAGAAAACCAATTTTGGAAATACAGCGGATGTTTATGAACAACGGATTTTGAAAAAGTTAAATTTACCTTCAGGAAGTGAATTGTTTTTGTAGACCAGATTTGTGCGATTAACTACGACTACTTTTGTTAAATTTTCGATTTTTTTTTCATATTTTAAAACGCAATACCCTGCGGGAAATGAAGGGCCGATTGATCCAAAGTGACAAATCTGTGATATATGATTTGGGGGTAAGTCACGAAACTGGTGAAACCAAAATTGTGGTGTACCAAAAAGTGTTAATTTGGGTAAAAAGACCAATCACGTGACTATAGTAATGGTGACAACACATTGACTGGTTGGTATCAGATATATCATGAAACTGGAGAAATAGTAACATAACATCAAAGTGTGCTGAAGCAACTAGTACAGTTGAAGTTGTTACTGGTCATTGAACTGGTTCAAAACCGTTAGTAGTGGATAAAAACGTGGCAATATGATGGAATATTATCTGTACCGACATTGCGACAGTAAAAATTATGACGTAACACTGAAGACAATAAAAACTTAATACGAACTGAATTATTTTAATGTTGTCTTTTGAAAAAATGGGAATGCTTGAACTTTGTTATTTTTACTAATATATATAACGAATTTAATACAAATTCTTGTGTTATTCGAAATTAAAGAATTTGTTCTGAAAGTGCTCTCAATTTCTTCTTCCGTCTGTATTTTCTTAAGTACCACGAGTGTTTCTTAAAAAAGTATTCGTTTATATATTAAATGTAATATTGTTTGAGAAGCAATCCAAGCAATTATATATTTAATTTTTTTAAATGTTTGAAATATAGAAATAATAAACAAAACAAACCGTAAAATAAACTTTCCAGGGTTGGTAAAATATTTGTCACTAATGTTATAAATATACGATGTTTGCACTATATACATCGTTTCATGAATGCGACTAATGTATAGTTTATATACCTTTCCAAATTCAAATTGTTATAATGAATTTAATGTTATAGATTCTTGTTGTGCTTAAAAAAAAATAAACATTTTAAAATAGCTTTTTTTGTGCCTGTTTAAAGGTTTTTTGAACAGGTGCTGTGACACACTGTTTTGGGAAAGTTCAGTGATTGGTTCCAGACGGGCTATTTAGCAACTCGTATATATTATGACACGTGGTGAATAAAAAGTAACCGGTTATTTTGCTAATTACTTTTCGCATACCCGGCGACATGTACTCCTTAGACCAGTGCAGTGGTACGTCACAAAACTTTGCCATTCAAACTATACCTCTAACAGCACACATTGCGCTTAATATGTGACTAGTTTTCCATCAAAAATTTTTCTCCAGTTATACGATTCGTACACCTGCACCAGTCACGTGATAATTATTTTTTCACTGGTGCTGTTGCATATCACGTTAATCCTAAAATGACCCTACTTTAACATTACATACTTCGAACTTGTCCCGTAGCTTATTCATTTCAGACGGTACGGTGATAGGTTACCTTGGTCATGTTATTCGCCACGTCACAAGTGCTCAAAAGGTCGCAATTGCCACCTCCTATGACAAGCCCATGTTAAAAGTACCGGTCACTTTCATATAATAGAACCGATACTAGGACAGGTTCATACACACAAAATACTAGTCAAGTGACCATACCAGAGACTGGTCCATTTCCCGCAGGGTATTTCCACAACTGTTACAGCTAACAACCCAACTTGTACAAGGACATACTTCTATGACAGTTACCTTACAACCAAATTTGAATAAAATTGAAGGGGACAGAGATCGAAAATTGGATATTTTGATGGTTACGCAATAGAGTTGTGTCGTTCATGAACGAACTAGTTAAATTGAACGACTCACTCAATTGAATGATCTGACTAGTTCACCAATATTCGATCTTGTCGTTCATTTCGTTCAATCGTTCATTTCGTTCTTTTTATTCACAGAACGATTGCATCTCAATTTTATTAAAACTGCTTGTAAGAACAATTATTTTTTTTTAAAAATAGTAGTAATATTGTTTCAAATTAGGAAAAGCTATTATAGTCATAAAAATAAAATGTTTTTTACGCAAAATAAATAAATTTTTGTCAGAAAAGTTGCAATTTTATAACACTTTTTGTCTATGTTCAGTAAAATTTGTTAAAAAAAACTTGTAAAACCTGAATAGTGCGTGAGAATTGTCAAACGAACGACACAGTTCACAACACACAGATCAGTCACAAGTCAAAGCAAAAAAGAACGATTGAACGATTTGAACGAACTAGTTCACTGACTCGAATTGAACGATACTGACCGAGTCACCAAAATGAACGATTAATCCCAACTCCATTACGCAATGAATTATCTTTATTACAAAAATTTAATTTATAAAGTTTTTAGTTAAAAATTTTAAATTAAATACCCAATATTAGAAAGTCAAATTTTCAAAAAAAAAAACTTATTACATTTATAACGAAAGTAATATGTGTTTTGTAAGGTGTACATTAGGTTGTCCCAAAAAAAATAAAAATTTGGATTTTCTCGGAAGATCCTTCCTAATTTGGATACTCATAAGGTAAAGTATTTTTGAGAATTTTATCAGATTTTTCGGAAGTGGTTTAGAGGTCGCGCAAACCGACTTTGTACCAAAAATCGAGCTTTTTGGGCTTTTATTGAATTATTTTTGAAAATTGCTAAAAAATCGGTAATTTTTCGGCTTCTGAGTAAATATTCTTAAAGAAAATTTTCCGATCTTTAATTTTATGTGCATAAGTAATAAGTTTCGTCAGGGATTTTGCACATTTTGATACATTATATAACAGTTTTTGTAAATTTTCAACAAATATGAAAAAGAATGCTTTATAACTTTTAAAATTTGTATGAAGACTAAAAAAACTAATGATGCAGTTTAAAAGATTATGAAGTTTAAATAAATTAGCAAACAAAAACAATATAATTTTCTCTTACCGTTCTCGAGTTATACCCTTTTAAAGCTTTGCACCCATTGTATGAAATTTTTAGTACTATATGATTTGGGCATCCGATTTGTTGTAAACTTTAGATTATGAGATTTGAAAATTTATTTATTGTATGTCAAAGCTTAGTTTTAAGTGTTGTCAAGTTGTGGACAGCAAAAAAAGTAGCCAAAAAGCCGTTATCACTAGGTGGCACTAATATGGCTCGAACTAAAATTCATGATTTATTGGATTTGGGGGAACTACAACCCTTTTTTTGGCAGATAGTCTATAGGTTTAGAGATAACAAGTCACAATACAATTATAATTTTTGTAAACTGATAAGTGGAAGACGCTTGCTTGAGATTGAGATAAATTTTATGGCTTAAGATTAAAGCTTTTATGCTAGAGCCCTCTTCCGGTAATTAGCAATCTCTATATATATAAAATCTCTGGAAAAGCTGGAGTTTACCTCATTTATTTTAAGAGTATATATTAAAAATTGGTACCTATGCCAGTGTCCCCCATACGCTCCTCTCAATGACCTTAGACTTATGAAACAATTGTATGATTACAAACGCTTTAATGAAAAAGTTGCACACGAGACTCTGAAAACCTTTCTGGGTCATCAGTGGTACTTTTCCGAGAAGTTGGATGCCATATCGTTTTTTGATGAACGTATAGATACCAAAACTTTGCGTTTAATGCTTAGAAACCTACATGAGCCAAGTAATAACAACGAATTAGTGAAAGGAAATTTAACAGAAGACATGATTGAAAATAAACAAATTCAGTGTTTTATTACAAAAGCCAGCCTAACTTTTTTTGAATCCTGCAACATTTTTACTAATTTTTTACAAACGGATCCAGAAAAATGGGAAAACAACAAATCACTTCAGGAAGCAAAACACAAAGTTCAACAATTGCAAGTTGTTAATGATGTCGCAGAACATGGTGTGGCCTTGGCTAATAGTTATATCAATATCACAACTTCTGAAACAGACTTTCAGAGTTTACTGCAGGGGGTAGAGCAGCATCGCAAGAACTTTAATAAATGATTTATAACAAATCTATTTTTCTTTGTTTTTAATATAATTGTTATGTATGAGTGGTAAGTAACTATTATTTTATTTGTAAAAACATTTTTTAAATCCAATTATTTAAAGTTTAAACCAACGCAAACCTAGTTCACACCTTATAGTATTATACATTTCATACAATGTGTACAAAGCTTTAAAAGGGTATAACTCGAGAACGGTGAGATAAAATTCATTTTTTTTCTGCTAATTAATTTAAAACTTAATAGTCTATTAAACTGCATCATTAGTTTTTTTAGTCTTTATACAAATTTAAAAGTTATAAAGCATTATTTTCCATATTTGTTGAAAATTTACGAAAAACCGTTAATAAATTGTCAAAATGTGCAAAATCATTGCCGAAACTTATTATTTATTCACATAAAATTAAAGATCTGAAAATTTTCTTTAAGAATATTGACTCAGAAGCTGAAGAAATATCGATTTTTCACCAATTTTCAAGCAAAATTCAAAAAAAGCCCAAAAAGCTCGATTTTTGGTAAAAAATCGATTTGCGCGACCTCTAAACCACCTCCGAAAAATCTGAAAAAATTCTCAAAAATTCTTAGCCTTATGAGTATTCAAATTAAGAATGATCCCCAATTTTTTTTTTTGAATGGGACACCCTAGTGTACATGTCCAGAATGTACATGTCCTTATTAAAATAATAGGGTTCGTAAATGAAAAATAACCAGTTACAGACCTTAAATTCTTATTTACAAGCTTATTACCGGATTATAGAAAGTTTTGCTGGGACCAGCAATAACGCCAGCCTACAATCTGCATTACTTTAATACAAATAATAATGACTTACTAATAACTAGTTAATTTCACCATTACCTCAATACAAGAAATAAAGCGTTTATATACTTAATTTCGTTTATATATTTAATTCTATATTTTCAAGTTTGATCAATTGGTTTTCATAAATTTAACTCTCTGAAAATCACTTTCTTTCATGGACATATGTCTGTGGAATGTCCTCCATGTGAGATAAGTTTTTTGCCAGAAAAAACCAAAATTTAAATTCAACTGCAAGGATATCTGTTATCCTTTCTAAAATAAAAACAAAACCATATATGATGAAAGTCCTTTGTGAGTAGAGTGCAAAACAATAACAAGTTGGAATTTTCAATGACATCGTTTTCAACTAATTAGAAAAATACCACAAAAAACCTAGATTTTTTTGGAAGCTTTGAAAAACTCAAATAATTTAAAAATCCACTATTTCAGATTAAAAATGCAGATTCCTAACCTTTATTAAAATTTAAGAAATTTTTTCATATTAGATGTAAGCAAGTTAAATTTTTCCTTACATCTTATCAGAATATTTTACAATTAAAAAAGGGTTGTATTTTTAAGTATAATTTTATCAATTTATCAATTAATTTATCATTTCGAATAAAAACTATCACGACATTGAAGCATTTTAGCAAAAACTGAAAAAGAGATTAATATTTGTTTTTTTTTTGTGGCCCTTTGTTCTCAATATATTTGGTTTTAGAGTGGCCACAATGACTTGGCCGGATTAATGCTAAATACTATCAATCTATCAGTTTAAAAAAAACATATTAGGGTATGACCAAAATTTACAAGAATAAAATTTTAATCGTAAATATTTTTGGTCAAAATCGCAATTTTACCTACACATAGGGAAATTAATTGACAACCGAATGGAAAAGTGTATTTTTAATGGTAAAAACTTATAACTTCATTAGATTTCTGAATATTTTATGTGTTGCATTTAAAATTTAGTTGAAGAAACCCAACGTGGTTGTGAAAACTTATGTTCAATTACACCAAACGCCTGGAAATCGGTGTAACCGAATTTGAGTCTTAGTAACGCAATTTCAGTTTTCAAATAGCTAAAGTTTTCTCTGTGTGTAATTTTGAACTCAATAAGACACGTATTAATTCGCCTAGCATTATATGATAATGGACTAAGTTTATGCATATATGAGTTCCGAGAAAAAAACTGATATGACAATTATTAAATTCTTTTGTTTTTGACTCCGTCCAGTATGCCCAAACTGGAAAATGTTGTTCTAGAATTTCTCATAAGTTTGGTGAATTTCTTTTTTATTTATAACGATCTTTACATAGGTTGTCACATATATTTCAATCTGGCTAAAGATTTTATTGGAACCCGAAGTTTTAGAAAAGCTAGAGCTTTCAGAATAGGCAGAGCTTTAACAAAAAACCTACTAATCATTAATTTTGATCCATTTTTCTATTAGGAGTGGAACAATTAAATTAATTTTGCTTTATCTACGATGTTTTCCTCTTAACTCATTTATATAGTCCACTACCAGTAGTAGTAATCGCCGTACTGTTATGGAGCTAGCGGTGGATCTTGAGGCTTCTGAAATATTTTTCAGTTGGATGTTTTCTCATATTTCGCAGAATGTTGCGTTCATCAACCTAATTATAAGATTACAAACAATTTTCGACCAATACTTTAGCTTTTCAGTATTATTTCGGCATAATATTTGAATTTTCTTTTTAATTAATATAAATAATTTTAATATTGCTAAGCAAAATCATATTTTGATATATTGATTTAAAGTATGTAGTCAGTGGGCTTCCTTACTACTCACTGTCACTCAATATACTCTCTTTTTATTTGTTCGTGAACTCGCTCCGAGCAAATGAAAATATGTTTCAGAAATTTAAAAGTTTATATTAATTTTTATCATAAATAATAATATAATCCAATTTTTAATTTTTTCAAACATTAATGATAAAATCAGAAGTTTAAATTAACTTTAACATGTTTTTAAATAATAATTTAATAAAACTTTTAATTATTTCAAAGATTAACGATAAAATCAGCAAGATAAAAATATATAAGAAAATATATAAGCAAAATAAAAGTGAGTGTTTTAAGCAACAATTTTTTATCAACATGTTGCCAATAATATTTTAGTGTTAAAAAAATATTTTCATTTGCTTGCCCGAGTTCGGTATTTTTGTTGCTGAGAGGCATGTCAAGTATAGTCTCTCTATTTGCATAAACTCTCTGATGTAGTTCAGAATTCTCGTTTTAAACTGTTATGTTACAAAAAAAAGAAAAGAACTTAAAGTCATATAATAATAAAAAACTTTTATCATTAATTTCATTAACAATTTCATTAACAATATTATTCAAATATCATTTAATCAATATATAATTTCTCGGATTTTTATTTAATCCTGTTTTATATTAAAACTTTTCAAATTAAAATAATTAAAACTTATAGTGCTTTTACAATAAAATGTAAGTCAAAGCAAGACCAAAATACTAAAAAAGAAGCGATAATAGCAACAACATTAACTATTTAACCAGCAAACAATGGGTCTCATGCATAAAAACGAGTAAAAGCGCTGAGTTGAGTCAGGTGAGCAATTGCTCGTAAGTCGAGTTCGAGCAAACAGCAACAGCTTTTACTCAATTTCGTATGCATAAAAATGAGTTCAAACCAATTGCAATTACTTGAGCAAAGGGAGATCAAACGTCTAATTGCAAACATGTCGTCAAGTGAAAGTGAAGTAGAAGTACAATCAAATAATAATACTAAAATAGAAACTGACGACATTTCTAAATTTTAAGTGGAAAAAATAAAACAAAATAAATATTTACTAGAAAAAAGTCAATTATCGCTTTGATTTGTGGGCATTTTAATCAATCAATCACTCCAATTGCAAATGGAAAGCAATAATTTTATTGCCATTTCATTTGAGCATCTTTCATTTCATCTGCATCTTTCGGGAATTTTATCCACTCGCTTGCTTTGGCAGATATAAGTTTCGCATCTTCCGCAATAGTTCGCGACACAGTTGATTGATGGACTCCAATATCTGTGGCTATACCATTTTGGAATCCAGGATCTGCACAAAATCTTAAATAGAGTCAAATTTTATCAATGTAGCTGAGGGCACCACCACGTGTTTCTTCTGACTCCTCTAAAAAATAATTAGCCAACCAGCAGATGCTACTATCATCAAACCTATGTATTTATCATTTTATTATTAATTATATAAAAAAAAATTAATAATTAAGAATACTAACCTGTATAATTTTTTATCCTCACTTGCTAAATTTGTTTTACGGTGTTGATAAGATTTTGTATTTCTTTGTGGCACAAAATATTCAGCCATGATTCCTTTTTAGTGTACGCGAGTCAACTATAAGGCATGCTCAACAAAATTCGAGCAAGAGCTCACGAAAGAAAGCAAAAGCTTGTTCTTATGCATATGAAAATGTTGTGCTCATTTTCATATGCATAAAAACAAGCTTATCGAATTTAGTTCAAACTGAGCAAGACGAGATCAAACGTGAGCAGTGAGTAAAAGCAAATGCATCAAATTTTATTATGCATACAACAAGTACCTTTTACTCTAAAAATCGAGTCCGAGCTCAAGCTCACATTTTATACATGAGACCCAATAAGTTAAACACAAAAGAAGAATTTGTAACACAATCAGTATTAATGCCAACAACTATAACAAAAACAATAGAATCAAAACCATTAAAAACATACCATTTTAATATAGCTCTCAAACAGGGCTGCCATATTTACCAAATATTGTATTAATATTTTTGAAATTAAAATATCCACGTGTTATTGAACTGTTATATCTGATGTCGATAAAACGATTTGCTAATGGTTGTGCCACTGATTTTGGCAACTTAAATGTATTGACATTAAAGCTGAGCTTGCCCAACTTGTTCCTATGCTTCAGTGGAGTGGCTCTGGATGCAGAAAAATTGGTGTTACCATAATTTCCAAGGGACTCATAAACAGTTCCAGGATTTTCATGATAAATCAACCAAACTTTCTGATCGCATACACACACTGAGAGTTAATTGGTTGGAATTCATTGTAACCATTAAAATTTAATCATTATTCAATAATTTTAATTGCACGTACTTAAAATTCCTCATCAGAATAATTAAACTATATTGTAAACAGAAAATTTATAAAACTAACCAAAACACAGTCACATCATTCAAAATATTGGTTTTCCTAATCAATATTGAAAAATATTATCTTCTACATTACCTCTAATATCAACAACCAACCAGTTTCGGGGATTTTATCCCTTTAGTCAAATATTTCCAGTTAAAATCGAATATTAGTTTCATCTGCAAAAAAGCAATCACTATATCCACAATATTAATTTTCGGTACCAGTTTTAAAATAATATAAAGTTTTTTAATAGTTTTGGTAACTCTAATAAAATATTAAGATTAGCAACCCAATTTCTGCTGTGCATACAAATCTATTTTTAGACATTCAGATTTAAACTTGAAAGAAAAAAAATATTCAAAGTAGAAATTTTAAAATAAAAATTTAAATCGAGTTTAGGCTAGATGTAAAGCAATTGCCTGACAAGCAGAAGGCTACCGGTTCGAGTCCAGTTTGCAGCATAAGAATTTATTTTAATTGAATAATTTCCAAATAATATATCATTTTTTTTATAGTTTTGGCAACTCTTATAATATATTGAGATCAGCAACCGAATTTATGTTGTACATATAAGTCTTTTTTTAGACATACATATTTAAATTTGAAACAAAAATACATGCAAGATTGAAATTGGAAAATGCAAATTGAAATTTAATTTAGGCTAGAGGTAAAGTAATTACCTGACAAGCATGAGTCCAGTTCGCGACATAATAGTTTTTTATTAATAAAATAATGTTAAAGTAATATTAAATTGAGTTCTAGTCATACAATTTTTCAGTTTGAGGCATACAATGAGGCAGCTGTTACTAATATATCTGCTTTACATAATAACCAGTTAAACCATAATCAGCTAAAAGCCGTTCCTCAAAGCAAGAAGAAGAAGATTATTTTTGTTTCTCGTTTAGCTTCTGTAACCTCCGTTGCTTATGTTGAGTTTCATATAAAAGCATAAATTCAGTTATTCTTAATTAACAATTGTTCAATCTTTCAGAATTGCTGTGCCTGAAGAATATTTTTAAAGATCCTGGTTTTAGGTCTATGAGTACATTTGTTCGTTAATGTGTATTTAAGGAAAATCAAAGAACAATCGGTCGCTTTTCTCCATATAAAATGATTACGTTAAAAAACTAAATAAAAATACTGATACTAAACTTTCAATTGCTTACCAAAATATTCGTGGTCTTAATATTAAACTGTCTTTATTGTTTATTGAAACTTTTAATTTTGTTCATCATATTATAATCTTTACTGAAACTTGGCTTACCGAAAATATTTTTAATTCTGAAATAATGTCTAATAAATATCAAATTTATAGACGTGATAGGGGAAGTTATGTATTTCAACGCAAACTGTTTATAAGCATAATACAGTGCAACACGAAAAAAAATAGGTAGCAAACCGTTCAAAATTCAAGGAAACAATCAACTACAAAAATTTACCTAAGATCTCAGTAAACAAATTTCTAGAACATATAAACTTCCTGGGAATTGGGTTTGCTACCTATGCACCTGAACAGGAGAAAAAAGTAAAAAAAATGAAATTAAAAAATTTTTCACTTTTGCGCGCTACCTAAACAGTGTTAAGAATCATCTCTAGGAAGTTTATATGTTCTAGAAATTTGTTTATTGAGATCTTAGGTAAATTTTTGTAGTTGATTGTTTCCTTGAATTTTGAACGGTTTGCTACCTATAGACCTGAACACGGGAAAAAAGGTAAAAAAAATCGAATTTTTTTAAGTTTTCTGCGATTTTGATCTGGAAGGTGAAGTTTTTTTGATTTTATATGTTCGCAATTTTTGTTCTTTATGACAAGAGCTACAACTATGGCAAGAGCTGCAATTTTGCCATAGAGAGTAAATCGAAATTCTGAACGGTTTGCAAGATATGAGCCTGAGAAAATGATCACTTTTTTGCGAAAATGATACCGAGACCCCAAATCTTTGGCGGCCCATAAACAAAAGAGGATATGACTTTGGGAAAAATTGGGAGACACGGGTCTTTTATTTTTAGTCTTTTATCACGTAGTGGTGTCCGTATATGGTTATTTTGCCATGACTTAAAAAATTACACACAGTGTAATGGACAACCTTAGAATAAAAAAACACTTGGCCAGCGTGAAGAACAAAAAGAATAAATTCTATACAAGATATAAAGAATCTGGGTCAGTTATTGATTTTGGCGCAAAAAATCTGTTGTTTGTGCAGAATACAACACATTGAAAAAATGTTGCTATTCCAATTATCTAAACAAAATGAAAATAGTTTTAAATCCAAACCGAAGTATTTTTATAGTTTTGTTAATTCCAAAAGAAAATCTGCAATATTTCCGTCTTTAATGAAATTTCAAAATTGTGAATCTGGTGAAGATCAGATTATAAGCGACATGTTTG
Organism: Delia radicum; assembly: GCA_021234595.1. NCBI lineage: Eukaryota > Metazoa > Arthropoda > Insecta > Diptera > Anthomyiidae > Delia > Delia radicum. The sequence goes on from CM037851.1 coordinate 77,256,072, forward strand.
CGATTTTTTTTTTTTTTTCTTTAACCTATTCAGATGCTAACTGCGATGACTCAAATAATTATTCATTATCTCATTCCTCCAATCCTGTAATATCAATTACATTCCTTGATTACTCTATGGTAATAAATGGTCTTAGAAAACTTGAATTCTCAAATAAAAATTGGCCTGATGAAATTCCCAGCTGTAATTACCCAGGAAAAAATTACACATTCCAAAAAGAAGGTGATGCCCACACTTGCTTACATATCTCATTGCCAAATTTAGTAACTGCAATACCAAACTCATTCCAACGATAGAGTCAAAGAAGCAAGTAGTATTGTAATCAATTCTTTAAATTTAAACCAGAAAGCATGAACTCAATAACAAAGTAATTAATTACTTAAAAGAAAATAACAATGTTATTAACTTATATGTATAACTTTTTGTACTCAAGAAGTAATCATATACTTTTTCTTAATAAAAGGACGTTATTGGAAGTAGTTCCTAATTTTGAAAAAAGAAGTTATACCTTTTTAAAAAATTTAACTCATATTTTTTCAAACAAATTTTTATTTGCAGGAAAATAATACTAAAAACAGAAATTGCATGTTGCCTAAATTTTGTTAAACTGTGGTTAGGTATAAATTAGGGAAGCGCACGTGAGCAGAAAATTGTGAGTGGAAGTTGAAATTACTGACGTTATCGTGAGTGTAAAAAAAATTTTCGAATGTGATTGTGCGTGAGTCATATTTTTGTTTTTCAATTTTGAATTGTTCTTTTTTTTTTTTGAAAAATTTATATTTTCGTGGTTTATACTTCTTATTTTTTCTAGGGAACTATTTATTTATTTTTTATGTAAGTACCTCGTAGTTTTACAATGGAACTATTTCTTTATTACAAAATGTATGTAGTTCTTAAAAATATAAAATAAATGGTTCTTCGGTAAAAAAAATAATCAATTCTAAAGAATCAATTATTTTAGTCTCACGCCCTGTTAAAAGAATCGAGTAGGTAATCCAGTAAGGAATGCGTTCTGCCCAAAATGCTTGACTACAAACCCGCTTACCTTTTTGGAAATTTTTTGCTGGGTAGGTGTGCTGAGGCTTTAACCACTCCATTAATGCTACTGTTTTATATGTCGGTCAAATATGGTAATTTCCCAAATTTCTGAAAAAATCCTTTATAACCACATTATTTAAATCTGGAAGCAAAGCCAATATTACAAAATTATGTTTGCCATAAAATTTCGATAAAATTAAGCACAATATTGGAAAAAAAATGGAAAAAATGGGGTGAAATGATGTCCATATAAAAACCGACATATTTCTAAAACTGTAAATGAGAAATAAAATTGTGTGCCAAATTTGGATTAAGCGTTCATATATCTATTAAAAAAGATGTTTGTTGTGTTTTTAAGGGAGTTTTTTTTTGGCCGTCGAGTAGTTATTTTCGTTTTTGAAATATTTAAAAAATAGGACTAAAAAAAAATTGTATAAAACACTTTCCATCGTTGGTAAAACATTTATGACACTAATGTAATAAATAACTACAAATACGATGTTTGCACGGACATAACATGAATCAGTCTAATGTAATTTAGCAAATATAAATAAAAGTGTGAAACTAAAATTACACACAAAAAACTAAAATCGACTTTCAATTAAAATATTTGCTGATTCAATTAAAAGTTTAATTGAATTCGGTCCAATTAAAGAAATTGTAGTATCAATTAAAAGAATTTGTAACTATTTAATTGATTTCATTTTCAATTAACATTTTAATTATATATATTAAAAATTTAATTGAATATTGTTTTCCATTTCAAACAAATTTTTAATAGATGCTATTAAAACTTTAATTGAAATTTTAACCAAAACCGTATTAAAATATTAATTGAAATTGGATGTAAAAAATGAATTAAAATTTTAATAGAAACCCGATGTAAAAATCAATTAAAATTTTAATTGAAATCCGAAATAAAAAATAAAAAAAGTTTTAATTGAAACGTAAAAAAAAAATCAATTAAAATTTTAATAAAATGCATTAAAACTCATTTTTATTGATACTATAAATAAATTAAAGCTTTTATTAAATGAATTAAAGCTTTCTAATAATAGTAATAGTAATTGAAATTTTAAATAAAAATGCTTGAATGGTAAAATTTTTTTTTTTATTAAAAATAAATAAATTAATATAATGCAAAAAATATATTAATTAAATATTTTTTGCTTTAACAAAAGAAATAAAAAATAACGGGTTTGAATTCATAGACAATAACATACTTTAAAATTTTAGATTTTTTTTCTTTAAATAAAAATGTTCTAAAAATAAAAGCGAAACAAAACGTTCTGGAAAAAAAATGAAGCGTCATTAAAAAACTGTTTACTCATTGTTTTACTAACAATTCACAATCAAATTCTTAACACGAACAATTTTAAATAAAATACAAAATTGTTCACTATAATTTGTTAAAAAAATTATGGAAAAAGTCTTTTTAAATTTATGACGCTTCCTTTTATATTTTTTATAAAATTTTTTTTCACTCGCGTCACGACTTCTCACCTTCAATACCAAGCAAAGCTAAACACTTGATCTTGTTTTTTTGACAAACTCTGCACAAGTGTAGCACTCTCACTTAAAAAAAAGGTTATAACGCTTTTTCTTAAAACGTAGTATTGATTTTTTTACTACTTATTAATTCAAATTCTTTTATTTTTTTATAATAGTTAGATAGTTAGGGCATAATTTTACACTTTTTAAACATATAACACAATTTTAACTTTAAACAGTAAAAAATAATATAATTTTACTCAAAACATATTAAGCGGTTTTTGTTTCTAATGTGTTGTCATTAGTGGCTACAAAAACAGGCAATTTTGTGTGCTGATAGACCGTGCTTGTAAACGGACGTGTGTTCTGCAAAATATTAAAAATATTATTTCTTAAAGCAAACAAAAAGATTAGTGATTAAATAAGGGGATTAAAATTCCACAAAAAAAAAAAAAAAACTGTAAAAATAAACAACAATTTATTGTTGTACAAACAATAACAATTGAACTGCAATAATCATCTACTTGTAGTACAATGAGTGATGATAGTGAAGATGATGAAAATGATTGGCAGCAAATACCAACAACTAAAGCTGTTAAACGTCGACAACTAGGCTCGCCTAAAATTTATCAACATAAAAAAAAATATACTAACAACAATGGGCAATCATCATCCAACAATAATACAGATCAAACAACATCTACCAACATGTATGCAGATCTTCAAGTAGATGAAGAGGTTTTACAAGAAGAAACCCAAACAACACCAAAACCGCCACCAATATTTATACCAAATGTAACAAATATTAATAAAATGATTAGTAACTTAGAAAAGGTTATTCTTAGGAATGAATTTAGTTATAAATCATTAAAGAATCAAGTCATGATTAAAGTTAAAACAATTGACTCTTATAGAAAGATGATAAAATCTTTAGATTGTTCTAAGATTAGCTATAATACGTTTCAACTTAAACAGGAACGTTCTTTTAGGGTCGTTATAAAGGGTATTCACCACTCAACTCCCTTAGAGGATATAAAATCCGAATTGTTAAGATTAGGTCATCACGTGAGAAGCATTATAAATGTTAGAAGTCGGGTAGATAAGGTGCCTTTGTCAATGTTTTTTGTAGACCTTGAACCGAACACGAACAATAAAGATATCTATAACAATAAGCTAATTGGTAATGCAATAATTAAGATTGAACCTCCTCGTAAAACTCGAGATTTAGTTCAGTGCTACAGATGCCAATTATTTGGTCATACAAAGGCTTACTGTAAAAGGCCATTCAGATGTGTTAAATGTGGACTTGACCATCCTACTGCCGAATGTACCAAAACTGAAAGTTCCCCACCTCGCTGCGTTCATTGTTTACAGAATCATACAGCCAATTACAGAGGATGTAGAGCTTACAAACATTTAATTGAAAAGAAAAATCATAATTACTCGTATCGACAACAAAATCAAAATTATTCATTTGGTACTCAGGATTATCCGAGCTTACCAAACCAACAAAACAAAAATTATACAACAAATGCAAATCAACAATCGTATGCTCAGGTAGCTCAAACTAATAATTCAAACAATGTAAGTAACAATAATTACAACTCCAATTTAATGGATAAAATGGACAAACTCATCGGAATGATGAGCCTTTTAATAGCTAAATTATGCAATTAAATTTGAGGGTTGCAATATGGAATGACAATGGGCTTTCAAATCATACTCAGGAAACTGAATTATTTCTTAATACAAATTACATAGATATATTTTTAATATCCGAAACTCATTTTACGTCAAGAAGCTTCTTTCGAATTAGAGGGTACGATTTAATTACTACAAACCACCCTAGTGATAGTGCACATGCTGGTTCTGCTATTCTTATTAAAAGTAATATTAAATACGAAATATTAGAACAATATAAACACCCATCTATTCAAGCTGCTGGTGTAAAAATAAACTGTGATAATACCGATATTTCTATATATGCTCTATACTCTCCTCCTAGACATAACATTAGTTGTCAAGAGTACTACGACTTCTTTAAAAAGCTCGGTACGAGATTTATTGTGGGCGGTGATTTCAATGCCAAACACACATGGTGGGGCTCAAGGCTGTTAAATCCTAAAGGACGTGAACTGTTTAAATGTCTTCAAAAATATCATTACTCCGTTCTCTCAACAGGGAGACCAACTTATTGGCCAAGTGATCCACGAAAAATCCCAGACCTACTAGATTTTATAGTATATAATGGAATATCAAGAAGTTGTTTAGATATTATGGATAGTGACGAATTAAGTTCAGATCATTCACCAATTATTTTAAATTTCTGTACAGTCTTACAATCAATACAAAAATCATTCAAAATTATGTCTCCAAAAACAGATTTAGACTCGTTTAGATATTGGATAGATAAAAATGTAAACCTAGTATTATCGATACAAGATGGTAATGAACTCGATAACGCTGTTGAAAATTTTTCAAATTTAATCCATGAAGCGGCAGTTCTATCCACTCCATTTGAGGAAAATGTTAGAAATCAAGGCAATAGAGTTGTGATCTCAGCAGAGATTCAAGCACTAATAAGAAATAAAAGAAGATTGCGAAGAATATGGCAGTCCAGTAGAAGTCCAATTGATAAAAGAAACTTTAACCGTGCCACAATTGAGGTTAAAAACCGAATCAGAGAATTTAAAAACGAAGAAACTAGCCGATTTCTTAAAAGCATTAACGTTCATGCTTCCAAAAACGATGAATATTGCCTATGGAATGTCACGAAATATTTAAAAAGACCAATTAAAAGAAATATCCCAGTTAAAGACTCTGACAATGTATGGTGTAGAACTGATAAAAATAAAGCGGATGCTTACGCCAAGTATTTAGAAAATACCTTCCAACCTTTTCATCTTAACAACTATGAAGATGTTATTGAAATAGAACAGTTTTTAGATTGTTCTTGTCAAATGGATCTTCCAATTCAGCACATTTCTCCTCAAGAGGTACAACAAGAAATATCAATGCTAAATAATAATAAAGCGCCTGGATATGATCAAATATGTGCAAAAGTCGTAAAAGTCCTTCCTAAAAGAGGTATTACTTTCCTGACTTTAATATTTAATACAATTTTGAATATATACCATTTTCCGAGTCAGTGGAAATATGCTGAGGTAATAATGGTGCCAAAACAAAATAAACCAGACAACGTTGTTTCCTCGTATCGACCAATCAGTTTGCTAACAACTTTTTCTAAGATATTTGAACGAATATTATTACGTAGATTATTACCGATACTTGAAGAAAGGAATATAATTCCAGGATACCAATTCGGATTTCGACAAAATCATGGTACTCCGGAGCAATGTCATCGTATAGTTAATGTTGTAAGAGATTCACTGGAACGTAAAAAATACTGTTCAGCTGTGTTTTTAGATATTCAACAAGCCTTTGACCGAGTCTGGCACAAGGGGCTTCTCTTTAAATTAAAAAATTGCTTCCAGCACAATATTATTTTATTTTTAAATCATATTTAGACGGAAGATTCTTTTATGTAAAGGTTAATAATGAAGTATCTGATATATGTCCAATTAAGGCGGGAATACCACAAGGTAGTGTCCTAGGACCTGTCCTTTATACAATATTTACGTCCGATATGCCAGTACGAGAAAATATAACAGTTGCAACTTATGCCGATGACACAGCTCTAATAGCTACTAATGATGTACCGGATATTGCATCAGCAATAATTCAGAATCAACTTAATCACATTGAAGCATGGTTAATAAAATGGAATATAAAAGTAAACACACAGAAATCTACCCATATTACATTTACACTAAGAAAAGGAGATTGTCCAAATGTCACTTTAAATGGCACACAAATTCCAAAACAAACAAAAGTTAAATATCTTGGTCTTCACCTCGATCGCCGCCTTACTTGAAAAGATCATATAAAAGCAAAAAGGGAACAATTGAAAATAAAAACAAGGCGAATGTATTGGCTTCTTAGACCAAAATCTGAACTAAGCATGGAAAATAAACTTCTGCTATATAAAACAATTTTAAAACCGGTTTGGACTTACGGGATACAGCTATGGGGAACAGCTAGTAATTCGAATATTGAAATCCTACAGAGATATCAATCAAAGACTCTTAGGTTAATCACAAATGCTCCATGGTTCGTCACTAATGACAATATTCATAAGAACTTACATATGTCCACTGTTAGGGATGAAATTAATAGACTTAGCTCAAGATACCTTGAAAGACTTAGTAACCACAACAACTCATTAGCTATATGCTTATTAGACGAAAGCGAGGAAGTTAAAAGACTGGAAAGGCATCATGTTTTAGATTTACCTTACAGAAAATGATCTCTTATATATAAATTTGTAAATAGTTTTACTGGTTTATTGGCCAGATTATGTTAAGTTATTTTAAGATTATCAAATTTACTTATTGTTGTAAAAACAGATTGTAAATAAAAAAAAAAAAATTCATTTTCAATTAAACATTTAATAGATATGATTAAACTTTTAATTGAAAGTGAGTTTGAAATCAAACAAAAGTTTAATTGAAATTTTATTGGCAATAATTTTTTCTGTGTAGTTAGTTACAACAAATGCTTTATAATATACAAGTCAAAACAAAAAATTTTAAGACATACAGAAACTAAGTGTCAACTTACCAACAACGAAGTCCTAATAAAAGCAACAACATGCAATATTTTATTTATTTTTGAAAAAATTGTATTGAAACATGTTCTTAAAGGGTAATTATAAAAAAAAGTTAAACTATCAAATATTTTTAATAATTGGAGCATATGTTACAGCAGCAACATTGGTTCAAACAGCTGCAGCAAGTGTAAATTTAAAATTATTATCCTCTTTGGCAACAACTTACAATAACAACAATAAAATTGAAGATGTAGCATTTGTACAATTTTTAAAAAATCTTAGTCTGGAGCAACATATTAGAACAATTGTTATATTGACAAATTGGTCACATGGCAATAGTAACCAAAGTGACTATTGCTTAAATCTTAAATATTATATGGAATATGAACAGCAGCAACGACAATATGTTCAAATACCTGTAATATTATTGCAATCTAAACAACAGGACTATTTACTCCATAATAAATTTATTAGTGAATTTTTAACTGTAATTTGTATACCACCATTAGAATCAGCAACATCACCGGCATTGAACCAGAGTCACGCCCTTGCAAAAGATATTCAGAACAATGTATTATCAGCTCTTAGCAATAATCTTTGGTATTTACGTCAAAAACGTGTTATATTTCACATAAAGAATCGTTGCCAAAAAAAAAATGCTTTTGAAATATCAACTTAAAAATATATTTGGAATAAAATATTTGAAAAGCTTGCAATATATAATTATATTTCAGTAAAATGTATCAAGTTTTTGAATAATTTATGTGAAAAATCAATTTAAAATTTTTGGTAAGGAGTTTTTGTGTATAAAATCGCCAGCCTCGTGAAAAATCGACAGTCGCCGTTTCAAAAACTAAATCGCCAATCGAGTTTGAAAATTGCCACGTTTGGCGAGAAATTACTATATTTGACAACCCTGAGCCAAATGTAAAGGTATTACGGTATAGCAAATTTAAAGAGTTAAAAGAGTGGCTTTATCCTCTTTCCTCACTTCATTTGTATACATTAATGTATTACATTATTCATTTTTCTTTTATTTCTCTATTATTAATTATCAAATACAAAATCCACTACAATTATTTTAAAGTATATGTGGTATCAACGATTTTTTAAGAATATTTGTTGTATTTTTATGAATTTTAGCAATTTTTTAGCGATTTTTTTAAACATTAGAGAACTTTTATTTTATGGGGATTATTATGAATTTTGGAGTTTTTTTCATTTTTCGCTATATTTTTCCGAATTTTTCAATCTTAACAAATTTTTTAATTTTTTGCAATTTTTTACTTGCCACAAGCCAGTGATGATCACTGAATATATCAGTTCCCATCTTGTTACGAACATATAGCGAAGCCCCCCCCCCCCCCACACCAATCGATAAAATAATCGCATTATGGTAAATTTGGTTGTGAGTTGTGTGATCGAGCCACCACCAATAACTAAATTATTTGTTGCACACATCTATGTAAACATCTTCCCATTCTCAGTTTTCTTCCGATACCATGGACGCTCATGATACTTCCCATGTTGGTGTTATCAGAGCCTATCTGCGCATTGAAATCACCCATCACAATCAGGAATCGTCTCGGTTAGTAGAATTAATCACTCTATCAAGAAGGCTGTAAAATTCTTCTTTCACTCTTAATTCGCTGGGATATGTTGGTGCATAATATTGAATACAAATTACGCTTCTAGCACGGGTTCGAAATATTGCAGTGATCAATTTATCGGAATATGGCTTCAAATCCATTAGCGCTCAGCTAGCGTGAAGTGACAAAAGAGAGCCAACATCACTAGATATTGGTTGGTCATTTGCCTTACCAGAATATAACATTGCGAGACCACCGTATTTCGTAACCTCACCATAATCAGGCCAACTTAGACCAAGAAAACAGAGTCCATAATGAACAAATTCATATTTAAAGGAACAACCAAAAATATTCTATGGAAATATCATTTAATAAATGAAATTTTTCATTAAGTTAGTAAAAATTAATCATTAAACCAATGTAATGCAAAGACATTCATAAATAGTACGAAAGAATATCAGTGTGGGCTGAAAACGGAACAGTAGGTATATAATGAAAACATATACAGTATTTGAATAGTTGAGAAAAGTACTTTTGGTCGAATTAGACTGGAAATATTGTAAACTTGATTTGAGATTCAAAATAAGCGAGTTCAAATCTTATGAAACTGTGAACAAAGTTTCAAACTGTAACTATTTTTTCCCCCATTTTGTAGAGATATAATACATGAAATGCATCACAACTTTAAAAAATATTTAAAAGAAAGTTTATAAAACTCAAAAAAGTAAATACAATTGATATCGTGGTCAATAACAATAATTTTAAGGCTTGTTAAAACACTATTTTTACAATATTTTAGTTAAAAATTAGCAATTAAGATTTTGCACTGATTTGTTATTGTAAGTGTAATTGTATTTAAGCACTAACTTCTTTACTTTTAAAATAAAATAATAATAAAAATATTGCTTTAAATAAATGTCATAGCTGATGGTCCTGGCAGCCACTGATAATATGATTTATATATTAATCTTATATTTATATAAGTTTAAAAGTTATATGTTTTAAATTAATATACAGAGAGAGACTAAAAAACCAAAAAATATTAGACACGTAGTTTTTAGGTGAGCAATCACTCGTTTGGGGTTAAAATAATTTTGTTTGAAAACTTCTTTAAAATTTAAGAAAATAAGTATTAAAAACAGTTGTCAAAAAAACTTAAAAACCGCATTTTTTAACGGTTTTACCTAAATCGCTTTATATTGTAGATATATGAAATTTCTGTACGAATTTTAAAAATTGACTAAAAATTTAAATGTTGACATTTAAAACTAAACATATATCGTTTCTAAAGATCATTTTAGTTCGTTGCTAACTAAAAGAAGACTTGCGAATCATTGAGAGATAAGGTTGTCAATTTAGCAATTTTCCGGATAGTTGTAGCCATTTTATTTTTATATAGCCATGAAAGAGGCTTGACTATATCTAGCCGGAAGAATAAGCCATTACATATTACCCTATGCATTTATTCTTCACGTTTCACAGATAATTTTGAAAAATCTGTTACAAAATTTCAAAATTTTGAAAAGTCATTTCCATATATAACCAAGAAACAATCCGTTACTTATGGAATCATAAATCCGTCATTGACGGAACGGTTACGGACCGTAAAAAGGTATCCGTAAAAGACGGCGCGAAAACGGAACATCAACGTACGGTTTTTTGAAAATAATCGGTTTTAACTCCATTTCTTCGTATCCGTTTCCGTTCTGTTGTAAGCGGATCCGTTTTTCTTTAGTTTCTTTTGTTATTGTCAGTTTACACTATATTTTTTTTTATTATAAATTTTTTGTAAATTCAATATTTATTATTTAAGAACATGTAATAAAATTATTTCAGTTTAATAAATTAAATTCGCATTTTTGAAGGGCCGTTGCGAATAAATCCAATGGTAATTACTAACAATAAGTACATATTAATATCTGTTTTAGTACTTTACCGCGGAAAACTAAGTTAGAAAATAGCCATCATTTAAAATTCTATTCAAGTTGTTAGTAGATATTATTTGGATTTCCGTGATAAAATTTGTAATGTATTCCAATGAAAATAGCTCAAGCTGTTGTTTTTTTTTTGTCGATTGGCCCTTGGACTTTAGTTTTGATATGATGGTGATAATCTTTTACTTCGAGCTAATATATTAGTTCTCATTTAGTGAGAAACCTCCCTCCCGTCCCAGACTAAAAAAAGGCCCTGTCACAAGAAACAGATGCTAAAATTGTTTATAAAAACCGTGTGTTTGTGTTAATAACCTTTTTTCTGAATGCCGTGTGAGAACGGGTAAGAACGTTGAATTACCCATTAGTTATTATAAACACTGTATTGTGGATATATTTGCTTCATTCTAACACGACATTTAGAAGAGTTTGCATCGTTGGATTTTTGAGAAATTTTGTCAGTGCTGCCAGACTTTAAATTTTTAATAACTTTTGAACGGCTAACTACAAAATCAAAATTTTTGGACCATTTTTGTCAGATGTAAGTGTTTTTTCATTGTATATTAACAAAAAAAATATTTTAATTTTTTTTTTTTTAATTATTTTTTTGGACCACTCTAATTATGCATTCTGGTGCATTTCAAAAACTAAAAAAAAGCTTATGGGCCTAAGTTTTCCCGTAGAGTCGAATACTGAAGTCAGATTTGGCATTATATTAAGCCGTTTTTGTTGTATGGGAAAAGGGACCCAAAATCCGCGCTTTTAGTCGCCTATAGGCACGGGAAGGAATTAAAAAAAATACGCCATTATTTTTATTGACACAAAAACCTTCTAAAAAGTGATAATATCCAGAAATCAAAATCAAAAAAAATTTTAAAACGAACTCTAATGTATATATATATTATACGAAAGAGATTTTATAAGCTTCCCAAAGGCATATCAATTGTCACGAACAGATAAGTAATTTTTGAGAAAATTTTAACTTCAAAAATTTAACTTTTAAGCATTGCCGCCTCCAAAGGGTGCGTGTCTGAAAAAAAATTCTCTACCCAGCCTCTAAACTGAAGACATGCAAAGTTTTGAAAATTTTTATTGACCGCAAAAAAAAGGCCACGTAAATTTTTTCGTTGGAAAATGGTTCCTAGATCATCTATAAATAGAATACTCTTTCAGATTGGAGTAACACGCAAATTTTATTTAAATCGACACTGGCGCACCGTGTACTATAAACGTTCTTTTGGAACGACCTATACATTACATTTGGAAACGCAAAAAGAGAATAATAAATATCATTAAACTCCTTTTAGAATTTTGAAATAACAAATTTCATTTATTTTTTATTTTTATTTTATTAATTAATAATTATTAATTAATATTATAATCATAATTATAATTATAATTATAATCATATAATTACAAATTATATACTATTACCCTGACCGAGCACTAGCTACTATGGCCTTCGGCGCGTTGTAGCGAAAACAGACCAGTGCCTCTGGTGGGAATCGAAAATATTGCGTTTCAAAATGTGAAAAATATTCGAAAATTTAAAAAAAGTAGTATTTCACAATATTGTTTTACTTCTTAACTTCCTAAGGTACGAGAGTCATTGATACCTCAGTTTAAAGCAACTTAAATTGTGGTTTTACTAGTGCACACAAATGATTCACTTCTCCACGGCAAAACGCATTGTTGCCAAAAAACTGTTTTTTTTTTTTTTTTTATTTAAAAAAAATATATGTTAATTATAAATTACTTCCATATGCCATGTCAAAATCTCTATGTGGAGCTCTTACAGTTTACCGAGTTATGAATAAAAATGTGAAAAAATTTAACTAAAAAGCCGATAACTCAGAAAATGCAGGAGTACCACATAGGGAGTTGGTAAAGGTAGAGAAGAATAATTTTTAATTAACATATATTGTTTTAACATTTTAGAAAACCAGTTTTTTTAAATACAGTGGATTTTTTTGAACAACGGATTTTGAAAAAATACATTTTACCGTCAAGAACTAAATTATTTTTGTGAACCCGTAAGACTACAATTTAAGTATCTTTAAAATGGGGTATTAATGACTCTGTTAGTTTGGACCGTTAAAAGGATATGGGCAATTATGTACAATTACTTTTCCAAAACTTTTTTTTTTAATTTTTTCTTTTTTGTAAATCTTTTTTTTCTACTATATGAAGTTTCTGCTTTAGATTTTTATCCATAACTTAGAATCCCGAAAGAATAAATTATAATTAACTTATATGTTGTTAACACTTAAATAAAAACAGTTTTTGAAATATAGCGGTTTAAACCGCTGATTTTTAAAAAATGTATTTTAACTTCAAAATCCAGTGGCTATCATACGACGTATCAATGAATCACGTATCTCTAACAGTTAAAAAGATATGGACAACTACTCTTGTTAAATTTTCTATTTTTTTTTTTCATATTTAAAAACGCAATATTTCCGCAACTGTTCCAGCTAACAACCCAACTTGTACGGTGAAATATTTATATGATACTTACCTTCCAGAGGTCGAAAATAGAATATTTTTGATGGTTTTATATAGAATGAGTCCTCTTTATTTCAAAAAGTTTATTTTTTCACCCAAAACTTATAAAAAAATTCATTTATAATGTTTTTAATTAAAAATTTTAAATTTAATATCCAATATTAAAAAATCAAAATTTAAAAAAAAAATTTCATTTATAACGAAGAAAATTTAAGAAATTATAACGAAGGAAATTTCAAATTACTCAACTTTTGACACCAATTTTGTGAAAATGTTCAATTTGTTAACAAAATACACTATGAGAGCCAACTTCAAACGCTTGTAACAGAAGAAAGATACCATCGAAAAAAATTTTAAATTTATTTTTCTTCAATTATTGGAAATAGTTAACAACGTGTAACGGATTTCCATCAAAAAAAAAAAAAAAATTACTTCGTTAAAACTTTAAAATGCTGTGGTGGACCAAATTTATTTAACAAAAATTTTAGTAGTTTTCTTTTCTTAATCTACTTTACATTGCGCAACTTTTGACACCAATTTTGCGAAAAAATTCGAAACTTTTTTGTGGACGATCGCCAAATTCAAACGCTGGTAGGGGACGAAAGATGACCTCCAAACTTTTTTATTTTTGCCGTAATTTGCTCTTAAATTACGCGTCGTTTGAGACCTAACGTGAAAAAATTCATAATTCGGGACGTGTCCTTATTAAAATAATAGTGTTTGTAATTGAAAAATAACCAGTTACAGACATTAAATTCTTATTATATTTTAAATATAGAGTAATGAAGTGAACATTTTTTGAAATTTTATTTTTAGATTCATCATTATTTTAACTCTAGTAAGGACATATATAAGTACATATTTTCGGTTTTTCTTATGCTGGAAAGTAATAACATTTTGTACAAGCAAGTCAATTATGTTGTTTTTCATCAAGTATAACATCCCAGTTTATAAACGGTAATGACCTATCATTTTGGACTACCAATAATGACACGAGCTTAATCCCTGCATTACTTTTATACAAACAAAAATACTTACCAATAACTAGTTCATTTGCGCATTATTTCAATACAAAAAATTATACGTTAGACATATTATTTTAACACACTTATTTTAATCATTATTATAAAAATATTTTTTAAAATTAGTTTTTATTTATTTTATTATCTTTTGAGAATTTTGTATTTATCGTTGATCTTTTTTTGTTTTTTTTTAATAGCGTTTTATTTTGAATATTTCCTTGCACGGATACTGCAAGATCCAACATGTCCTTGAACTAGCTTTACAATTATTTATTGGATATATCGAAGTTACTAAAGAAAATAAAAATCAGCAAACTTGTTTTGAATGTCATGTTATATATACACACAGAGAAAAATTTAGTTATTTGCCACTCAAATTCGGTTGTTACGAATTTCAGTCTTTTGATATAACTGAACATTAGTTTTCAGAACAAAGTTCGGCTAATGAAATTGAATTTCAATACGGTTGGCACTTTATTGCTCTGTATGAACGAATTTTTTTTTTTTTACCATTAAAACCATTTTTTTAGATTTTATGTAATTTTTTAGTTCAAGGACATTTTGGAGCTTGCCGTATTCTTGCTCGGATATATAAAACATTTTACGTATACAATTTTAGCTGCACATCTAAGGAAAATGCAAATTTGCGTCACATTCCAATAATACCTGTGCTTTTATTGCATTTTGAGATTTCAGAATAAATGGGAGCTTCGCGCGGCCTTACTGCGATTTTGATAAAATTTTGTATTTTTAAATGTTTTAACAAAATATACTTGTGTAATAAGTTTCACTTTGTTACGACAACTCCTTCTATTTTTGGCCATTTGTTATATGAATTGAAAACAACGAAACACCACATCTGAAAATTTTCATATCGATTAAAAAATTAATTGGGCCATCCCATATATAAATTTTGTTCGACCAATCCAATTATATATTGCCCATCTGATAACGTATGGTACAATTAAAAATGCCGTTTTACGAAAAATTACAGTGGGAAGTAAAATGGAATTCTACAATACATAGTCATTATGTTACATCAAATCAAATATATTTTCAAGTTTGATAAATTGGTTTTCATAAATTTACCGCTGTGAAAATCACTTTTTAGCATGAACATATTTCTGTGAAATGTCCTCTATGTGAGATAAGATTTTTGCCAAAAAAAAAGCCAAAATTTAAATTCAACTGCAAGTCCTGATGAAAGTCCTTGGAAGGAAGATTGCTAAACTATAACAAATTGGAATTTTCAATGACATCGTTTTCAACTGTTCAATAAGTTGGCTTTTTACTTACATCTTCTCAGAAAATTGTACAGTTATAAAAAAGTTGTATTTTTACGTATAATTTTATCAATTAATTTATCATTTGGCATAAAATCTATAACGACATTGAAACATTTTAGCAAAGACTGAAAAAAAGATTTATATTTGGTTTTAACGTGGCCACAACGACCTGGCCGGATTAATGCTAAATACTATCAATCTATTAGTTTTGAAAAAAATTATGGTTTTAAGGATTTTTGGTAAAAAATCGCAATTTTACCTACACACAGAGAAATAAATTGACAACCGAATTGAAAAGTGTATTTTAATGATAACAACTTTAATGGTAACAACTTAACTTAGTTAGTACAACGATATTTACATTAGATTTCTGAATATTTTGGGTGTTGCATCTAAAATTTATTTGAATATACCGAACGCTGTTGTGAAAACTGATATTCAATTGTACTAAACGGCTGAAAATTGTAGTAGCCGGATTTCAGTTGGCAATTACATAAATTTTTCTCTGTGTGTAATTTTTACCATGAGGAAAGGGTGAAGTGTAGCATTATATGATAATGCACTAAGTATATGCATGTATGAGTTAAGAGAAATAAAAACTTATATGACAATTATTAAATTCCTCTGGTTTTGACTCCGTCTAGTATAAGTTGAAAATGTTGTTCTACAATTGGAATGAATTTATTTTTAATTTATAACGATCTTTACATAGGTTGTCACATATATTTCACTCTGGCTAAAGATTTCATTTGGACCCGAAGTTTTAGAAAAGCTAGAGCTTCCAGAATAGGCAGAGCTTTAACAAAAAACCTACTAATCATTAATTTTGATCCATTCCCATGTTAGGAGTGTAACAATTAATTTAGTTTTGCTTTATCTGCGATGTTTTCCTCTTTACTCATTTATATAGTCCACTACCAGTAGTAGTAATCGCCGAACTGTTATGGAGCTAGCGGTGGATCTTAAGGCTTCTGAAATATTTTTCAGTTAGATTTTTACAAGATTACGAACAATTTTCTACCAATATTTTAAGTTTTTTATATTATTTCAGCATAATATTTGAATTTTCTTTTTAATTAATATAAATAATTTTAATATCATATTTTGATATATTGATTTAAAGTATGTAGTCAGTGGGCTTCAATACTACTCAGTGTTGCTCAATCTACTCTCTGATAAATTTTTTAATTATTTCAAACATTAACGATAAAATCAGCAACATAAAATTAAAATAAATTAATTTTTAATAGAAAATAACAAAATATATAAGCAAAATAAAAGTGAGTGTTTTAAACAACAATTTTTTATCAACATGTTGCCAATAATTTTTTAGTGTAAAAAAAATGTTTTCATTTGCTAGCCCGAGTTCGGTATTTTGTTGCTGAGAGGCATGTCAAGTATAGTCTCTCTAGTTGCATATACTCTCTGATGCAGTTCAGAATTCTTGTTTTAATGTGTTATGTTAAAAAAAAAAGAAAAGAACTTAAAGTCATATAATAATAAAAAACTTTTATCATTAATTTCACTAACAATATTATTCAAATATCATTTAATCAATATATAATTTCTCGAATTTTTATTTAATCCTGTTTTATGTTAAAACTTTTCAAATTAAAATAATTAAAACTTATAGTGCTTTTATAATAAAAGATAAGTCAAAGCAAGACCAAAGTACAAAAAACGAAGCGATAATAACAACAACATTAAC
Source organism: Delia radicum (assembly GCA_021234595.1). Taxonomy (NCBI): domain Eukaryota; kingdom Metazoa; phylum Arthropoda; class Insecta; order Diptera; family Anthomyiidae; genus Delia; species Delia radicum. The sequence goes on from CM037851.1 coordinate 77,273,311, forward strand.
TATTTAGCCAACAAACAATAAGTTCAACACAAAAGAAGAAATTGTCACACAATCAGTATTAATACCAACAACTCTAACAAAAACAATAGAATCAGAACAAATAAAAACAAATAAAAAACAAATCAAAAACAAATAAAAACAAATAAAACACAAATAAAAGCAAATAAAAACACTAAGGTGGCTCAGTAATTACATCAAGAAGATTCACATTAATTTTAATATTGCTCTTAAATAGTGCTGCCATATTTATCAAATATTGTATTAATATTTTTGAAATTAAAATATCCATGTGTTATTGAACTGTTATATCTGATGTCGATAAAACGATTTGCTGCTGGTTGTGCCAAGGATTTTGGCATCTTAAATGTATTGGCATTCCAGCTGAGCTTGCGCAACTTGTTTCCATGCTTTTGTGGAGTGACCTTGGATGTAGAAAAATTGGTGTTAGTTTTTACCATTTTTTCCATGGGACTCCTAAACAGTTCCAGGAAATTCTGGATATATCAACCAAACTTTCTGATCGCATACATACACAGAGAGTAAATTGGTTGGAATTATATTGTAACCAACAAAATTTAATTATTTATTTTTATTTATTTATTGTATTAGTATTTAAGTCCTACACCACAAGATTGAGTCTTATAATTATAGTACAGGAACAGCTAAAACAAATTGATCTCAATGATTACAATTTTAGATTTTGAAATTAAAAGTATTTTATAACATTTAACATTAAGTTGACAATTATAAAAAAGAAAAAGAAAAAGATAAAAAAAAGAAAATTTATATATAATAAAACAAAACATATTAAACTACTGTAGTAATGAAAAAAGACGATTTTTAAAGTGCGTTAAATTGCTGGTTGTTTGTAGGCTGTTTGGCAATGTGTTCCAAAGCATAATTGCGTTTATATAAAATAGATGTTCCTAGGCGAGAGTGTGATGTGTCGGAGGGATTAGCGTTTTTCCCCTTTCAAATCTTCCAAACCGAATATTATCAAATATATATCTCCGCTTTTTTATATAAATTATATTGCGACGAAACATAAGAACTCGTATCTTCATTAAGTTTTCGAAGGACACTCCAAAGATCCTGCTTGAGAACTATGATTCATGACTGAACCTCCTAAGCCCGTATACATATCTCACAATGTTGTTGTATGCAACATTAAGACGACTTGTGCTTTTAGCGTCACATTTAGCAAATAGTTCGCAACCCTACAACAGACCCGGCATAACGTAAGTCTTGGCAAGAAGCAATCTTACCTTAAATGGTGTATAAAATTGTGTTGCCCATAGAGATCTGAGCTTAACATATGTTTGAGTGGCCAAAGAGTTTATATGAGCTGTCCATGTTAGGGTAATTATTATTCCATAATTTTAATTGTAAGTACTTAAAATTCCTCATCAGAATAATTAAACCATATTGTAAACAGAAAATGTATAAAATTAACCAAAAGACAGTCACATCATTCAAAATATTGGTTTTCCTTATCAATATTGAAAAAATATTGTCTTCTACATTACATTTAACACCAACAACCTACTACTTTTCGGAGATTTTATCGCTTGAATAAAATATTTGCAGTTACAATCGAATATTAGTTTCATCTGCAAAAATGCAATCACTATATATACAATATTAATTTTCGGTACCAGTTTTAAAATAATATAAAGTTTTTTTAATAGCTTTGGTAACTCTAATAATATGTTGAGATCAGCAACCGAATTTCTGTTGTACATTTAAGTCTATTTTTAGACATACATATATACATTAGAAACAAAAAAAACATGCAAGATTAAAATTGGAAAATTCAAATTCAAATTGAATTTAGGGTAGAGGTAAAGTAATTGCATGTCAAGCAGGAGGTCGCAGGCTCAATCCCAGTTCGCAGCATAAGAATTTTTTAATAATAAAATAATTTTAAAATAATATAAAATTTAGTTCGAGGCATAAAATTTTTAGTTCGAGGCATAAAATGAGGCAGCTGTTACTAATATACCTCCTTTACATAATAAACAGTTAAACCATAATCCGCTAAAAGCCGTTCCTTAAAACAAGAAGAAGAAGATTATTTTTGTTTCCCGTTTAGCTTTTGAAACCTCCGTTGCTTATGTTAAGTTTCATATAAAAGCCAGGCTTGGCATGGAGGTGGAGATTTCTGTCCATAATTTCAGTTGTTCTCAATTAAGAATTGATCAATCTTTCAGAATTGCTGTGCCTGAAGAATATTTTCATACTCATAGGCCTTTTCATACTCATAGGCCTTTGGTCTATGAGTACATTTTTTCGTGTATTTAAGGACGTAAAAAAACTTAATAAAAAAGCTGATACTAAACTTTTAATTGCTTACCAAATATTCGTGGTCTTAATACTAAACTGTCTTCACTGTTTATTGAAACTTTTAATTTTGTTCATCATATTATAATCTTTACTGAAACCTGGCTTACCGAAAATATTTTTAATTCTGAAATAATGTCTATCACGTCTATAATTTATATTATAGACGTGATAGCGGAAGTTATGTATTCCAAATCAAACTGTTTGTAAGCATAATGGACCACCTTAGAATAAAAAACACTTGGCCAGTGTGAAGAACAAAAAGAATAAATTCTATACAAAATATAAAAAATCTGGGTCACTTATGGATTTTGGCGCAAATACTCTGTTGTTTGTGCAGAATACAACATATTGAAAAAATATTGCTATTCCAATTATCTAAACAAAATGAAAAATAGTTTTAAATCCAAACCGAAGTAATTTTATAGTTTTGTTAATTCCAAAAGAAAATCTACAATATTTCCGTCTTTAATGAAATTTCAAAATTGTGAATCTGGTGAAGATAAGATTATAAGCAACATGTTTGCGATTTTTTTTTTTTCTTTAACCTATTTAGATGCTAACTGCGATGACTCAAATAATTATTCATTATCTCATTCCTCGAATCATGTAATATCAATTACATTCCTTGATTACTCTATGGTAATAAAAGGTCTTAGAAAACTTGAATTCTCAAATACAAATTGGCCTGATGATTGGTCTGATGAACAGACGGTTGTCAGATCTTACAATATTGCCAGAAAAATGTTTAGAAAATGTCTAACAACAGTGTGAACTTACAACTTTTGTCTTGCAAAATTGTCAGAAAAAGCATTGTCTGTACATTGTAAGACAATAATATTGTCAGACATCTGACATTCGTGTGAACACCCTACGTTGCCATTGTCAGATAACTGCAAGACGTTGTAAACAATTTTTTATTGGCAGATGTGTTTAAATTAATGCATCTGACAATGGCAGTATTGTCACAGAAATTTTTCTATTGGTGGCACTGTCCATAAATAGTGAAAAAAAACAAAAGTTCATATTAATAATATTAAAAATCAAAAGTGAAACAAAATAGGAAAACAAATTAAATAAAAAAATGGATGGCGACATTTCCATTAATGAAACCTGCGTCATAGATTGCAGATATGAGCCAACTGACTTGATGTTTCTTACCCAGTCGACAAGAGACTCCCAGTCGCCAACAGGATCTAAAGCCGGGAAAAAACCAACACTCAAACAAAGATCCTACCGCAAAAAGGTGGAATCCGTGTGGTCACATGAAAGTATTATCAAACTTATCGAGGAAGTTGAGGTACGGCGAAGTTTATGGGATGCTGGTTGCGCTGAGTATAAACTTCCCAAAGATATTTTATGGCAAGAGGTCGCAGATGCCATCCAGATAAGTGTGAACGATTGCAAAGGAAAATGGGCAAATCTCCACATCTCTTTCAACTGCAATTTGCAAAAATATTTTGTCTTCACCCTCGCTACTTTCTATTTGTTAGACAATTGTCTGACAATGAAATGGAAAGGTTTTCTTACAATCGCCTGAACTGACAATTTACCTTTTGCTAAACATGTTTCATTGTCAGTACATTGCCAGCACATTGCCAGATCTTACAATATTGCAAGATCTGACAATCGTCTGTACATAGCTTAAGGCTTTAACCACTCCATTAATGCTACTGTTTAATATGGCGGTCAAATATGGTCATTTCCCAAATTGCTGGAAAAAATTATTTATAATCACATTATTTAAATATATTACAACTTATAGAGGGATAATTACTGATCGCATTTGCCATCATGTTTCATCATTATTACCAAAATGGTTTCCTTAAAAGATGTTCAACTGTAACTAATCTGTAGCAAATCACACAGAAAACAGTCTCAGTTGTTGCCACCGAATTTGTTGCCAATCGAATCGTGGCGGTTACGACATCTATCTTACTATTATTTTATATTTTTGGTCGTGAATGCTAAAAATGCAGGTGTCTAATTTAATATTATATTCCACATAAATATTATTATGTTCCACAAAATTTTATTGAAACTAAAAACGTATTTTGCTTTTCAAGTACTGAAACGTGGTACTCAGATTAATATTCTTTTGTCCTACTGATTGCGACACAACCACATTTAATTTGAATTGGCTTATTTGCTATCTGAAGATTTTAGAATTTTATTTTTGTTCAAAAAAAACAACTTTTTGCGTTTGGGTTTTTCGGGACTTGAACCATAACACCACAAACGCTTATACGTTTGAGTGCTAAATTTTAATTTAAATATTCTGTTAGAAAAACAAACGTTCTGAAATATGTCTTCCAATACCAATCATTAGTTGCTTCTATAAACAACTCTAAGTTAAAGGCATATTTAATTGTGAAAACAATATTTACAGTTACCGCTTTTGATTACCAACAATTTTTTAATAAACTTGATAGATGGTACCAACATTCTTGCATTATCACTATATAAACGGTTGCTTCAACCGTACACAGTTACTAAACGAATTTTAATTGAAAAGTTGATCCAACAGTTGGATGATACGATTGTTTTTTAGTTCCTTTTCCCTCTCTTTAATTACAAGTAACCTATTTTTGCCGTATAACTCGATTATTGATAGTTGAAAATAAAATAACGTCTTATTAAACAAATTTTAATGGTTTTGACCGAATTCCAACCGATGTTTTTTCTGGGTGATTTAATGGAATTCACTTACAACTGTCTTAAGTTTTAAAAAGTGAACACATTCTTAGATCTTGGAGTTTTATTGGATGCAAATTTTATAGAACATATATCTATGACAGTTAATAAAGCAAGAGTTGAGCTCTGATTTATAAAACGGTGGGCCAAGGAATTTATTGATCGCTACATTATAAAGCAATTATACGTTTTACTAGTTAGATCTGTCTTAGAATATGAATCTATAATTTGAGACCATATGTATAAAATTCATACCAACAGCATTGAATCTGTTCAAAAGCAGTTTTTGTTGTTCTGTCTTCGCAGTTTACAATGGAACCTATTGGATCTTCCTTCATACACTAGCCACAATATAAATATTAGAGTTCGTTTGCAAATTTTTTTTTTTTTTGATTTTGATTTCTGAATATTATCACTTTTTAGAAGGTTTTTGTATCAATAAAAATAATGGCGTGTTTTTTTTTTTTATTCCAACTCCTTCCCGTGCCTATAGGTGACTCAAATCGCGGATTTTGGGTCCCTTTTTCCATACAACAAAAACGGCTAAATATATGTCAAATCTTACTTCAATATTCGATTCTACGGGAAAACGTAGGCCAATGAGCTTTTTTTTAGTTTTTGGAATGCAACAGAATGCATAATTAGAGTTGTCCAAAAAAATAATTAAAAAAAAAAAAATTAAAATATTTTTTTTTGTTAATTTTTTTTTACAATGAAAAAATACGTACATCTGAAAAAAATGGTTCAAAAATTTTAATTTTGTAGTTACCCGTTCAAAAGTTATTAAAGTTTAAAAATTTAATTTTTTAGTGAATACAAAATAATTTATTGGTTTATATAATAACTTATTGGATTTGAGTCGCCTATAGGCACGGGAAGGAGTTGGCATAAAAAAAAAATACGCCATTATTTTTATTATTATTCTAAAAAGTGATAATATCCAAAAATCTATTTTTCAAAATTAACTCTAATAAATATATTATACTATATGTAAAGGGTATTTTTTATACTGGTATAGAAATTTAAGTCGGCAACGCTTTTTTAACTGGCGGCCATTTTGTCAGCTGTCAAGTAATTTATGTTTAGGTTAGTTTGGCATTTTAACATGAACAGACGCCTGAACACCGCTTCCAAGGACATTTGTTTTATGCCCATTGATATGTAAAATGATTGCAAAGAAAATAACCGTCGTGTTTTAATTGCTTTTTAATAATGATCTTTATTTATTTTAATTAACTTAAAGCTACCTAAATTATATTTGGTGGGTAACCAACGATTGAGTGGTTCCCACAGTTAGTATAATGAAGGTGTCAAATTAATCAACCAAAAAAGTACGGCTTTTAGCCAATCACAATTAAGTGTCAATTACAGACAGTGATTGCTATTGTCCGACAATGTTGACTTATTAATTACACTACACCTCCTTTTTTGGGAAAAAGATTGATCAGTAGCTAATTGATCAATCTTTTTATATAACTTAAGTGTATAAAAAAATTAATTTTATTTTAATTAAGTTTGTTTTAATTTCTAAATTTTTATTAATTTTTTTTTTTTTAAATTTTAATTTTTATTAAATTAAATTTAATTTAATTTTTAAATTTTTATTAGTTTTACATTTTTAATTTTTATTAAATTTAATTTAATTTTAAAATTTTTATTAGTTTTACATTTTTAATTTTTATTAAATTTAATTTAATTTTTAAATTTTCATTAATTTTACATTTTTAATTTTTATTTAATTTAATTTAATTTTCAAATTTTTATTAGTGTTACATTTTTAATTTTTATTAAATTTAATTTAATTTTTTAAATTTTCATTAATTTTACATTTTTAATTTTTATTTAAGTTAATTTAATTTTCAAATTTTTATTACAATTTTAATTATCCAGTTTTTATCCTGTCCCGAGATCGAAATTGTCGAAGACGATTTTTGTGGACTTTCATAGTCCTTATATCGTCAAGTGCTAGCAAACAATTGCCGTGGTCATCCACCTCTTTGATCTCAAAGGGACCTTTAAAGAGTGGTTCTAATTTATGACCAGCACTGTCTTCCAAGAGAACTAGGTCTCCTATTTCAATGCTCATAGGCCTAGTCACCTGATCATATTGGCCTTTGTTGGTCAATTTTGCCCTATCAAGCATCACTGATGCTCTTCTCCAAGCCGTTTGGAGCCTATACTTCGCCTCCTTTTCATATGAATCGATGTTATAAAGTGGACTAATTTTGTCCGACTTTAAAGCGTCTATTGATGGTGGTATTTTACCAAAGACTAATTCATATGGACAGTAATTATGTACTGTGGAAGGTGTTGTATTAAAGCAGTACGTGAAGTAAGCTAACCATTCGTCCCAATCAGTTCTATCAGAGGACATGTACGAACGTACGTACTCATTGAATGTCCTGTGGGACCTTTCTATGGTACCCAATGTCTGATGATGATAGGCTGTTGAAGTGACGTAGTCGATATTCAACAATTGACATAATTCCTTTATGGTCTGATTTTTATATTCGGTTCCCATATCAGAAATCATTTTCCGTATAGGACCATAAATCAAAACAAAACCTTTGAAAATCGCTTTGGCGACTGTTCAAGCAGATTTGTCAGGAATTGGTAACGTGACTAAATATTTGGTCAAGTCACATATTATAGTTATAGCGTATTCATTACCCTTGTTTGATCGCATGAAAGGACCAATCGTATCAATAATGATTGTGTCAAACGCGCGTGTTGGCGTTTCCGATTCAACCATGAGTTCTCTCGTCTTAGGCATTGATTTGCTCTTTTGGCACTCTACACAAGATTTCACATAACGAGTGATATCCCTTGTCATGTTCTTCCAGTGGTATTTCAATCTTATTTTCCTGAGCATTCGGGTAATGCCAGGGTGACCTCCAAATAATGGATTATTATGGTATAATCTCATAATTTCAAGTTTTTCGGAATCTGTTTTGACCTTTGTCAATGTTGGTGTGAGTACCATGTTCAATCTTCGAAGCTTTTCATTACCCACTTTCTTGAAGTGGTCCAATTTTACGTTGGCCAACAACGCATCATCCAATGACATGCGAAGAGTCGTGATTTTAAGATTACTGGCTACTTTTTCAAGCCTTGGAAATAGATGATCTAAATCAACAGTTCCATTAGTAATAAAATCTCGTGACTCAAATTGGAAAAGCCTGGTTTTCCCTTTTTGGATAACCAGCTTGTCTTTAGCAAAATGCAATCTTGCATTTTTATTGTACTCTTGGGCATTTATTGCCTCATATATCCGGATATTCACCGATTCCGTGTTTGGTTTTCCGTTGGTCACTTTGTCTAAATCTTTGGCTGCCTGAAGTCTCGTAGTTACCTTCAGTATTCCATAATTTTCTGCCTTTTTAATGTCCTCGAATTCTAATCGAGACAATGCATCAGCTGCATGATTTTCATTCCCCCTGATATATTCCACTGTAAAATCATACTCCTCCAATCTCATCCTCGTAAGTTTGATGATGGATTTTTCATGGAAAATAAGTATGTTAAGGGACGGTGATCACTTCGGATCAAAAATTTTCGGCCATAAATATATGGTCTGAAATATTTAATTGCCCAATGGATAGCCGCTAATTCCTGCTCAATCGTAGACTTATTGCTTTCGCCCTTTGTAAAGGATCGTGAAGCATAAGCCACAGGTAGCTGCTTATCAAAGTATTTCTGACTCAGAATTGCACCACAAGCAAATTTGCTTGCATCTGTTGTTATGCAAAATTCTTTTTCGAAGTCATGATACTGCAAAATAGTTGGATTCAATAATTGGTTTTTGAGATAATTGAATGATTTTTCACATTCACTGTTCCAATCGAATGGTACATTTTTCCTACATAACCTTGTTATGTGCCTTGAATACTCGGCAAAATTAGGAATAAATCTCCGATAATAGTTGCAGAAGGCTACGAAGCGTTTAGCTTCATCACCGTTCTTTGTTGTTGGGTAATTTAAAATTACAGAAAATTTTCCATCGTTAGGCAATATACCTTTGTCTGTACACTTGTGTCCCAAAAATGTGACTTCGTTACAGAAAAAAGTACATTTGTCTGGATGCAATTTCAAGTTATATTTTCGACAAGTTTCGAAAACATTTCTTAAATTTTTCAACATATGTTGTTCGGAGCAACCAATTACTACTAAATCATCCATATAAAGAAACGCTTGGTCGGAAGATAATCCCGAAAAAGCTAGCGACATCATTCGCTGAAATGAGTTCGGAGCAATTTTTATACCGTAGGGTAATCGTTTAAAACGATATGATCCCTTATCCGTCGAGAAAGATGTTACGTCCCTAGAGCCTTCCTCTAATTCAATTTGGTGGAAACCTGACATTAAGTCAAGGCAAGAAAAGAATTTGGCTCTGCCCAATTGGTCTAGAATATCATCTATTCTAGGGAGTGGAAATTTATCTGCTACGAGTTTTTTATTAATTCCTCTGTAGTCAACTACCAATCTCCATCTTTTCCGATCCGTACCGGGTAAAGATTTCTTCGGTACTAATAAAATTGGACTGTTGTATTCCGAAATGGAGGGTTCTACAATGTCATCTCTTATAAGCTTATCAACTTGAATGTTCACCTCTGCTTTGTGAGAGTGTGGTATTCTGTACGATTTCATATACACTGGGTCAGCATCCTTTAATCTGAGCTTTTGTCTGTAGAAATTGTTGGTTGTCATCTTTTCAGATTCCAGTCCAAAAATATCAACATACTCAGAACATAAGTTCCTAAGTTTGTCTTTTGCAAACTCCGGGAAATTTTTGGATAATCTATTCAATTTCTCCTGGTCTCCGCGAGGATTTTCGGTCGGGTAGACAATTTTATAGTCGTTAAGACTTTCGGTTTGAATTTTAATATTCAAAATAACTACATCCCTATTGGTTGTGTTAACAATTTTGACCAGTGGTCTTGATTTTGAGACTATGTTGTTCGCTATGAATATTCCATTCTGAATTATCTGACTCGGAATTAGCACATTTTCCTCATCAGTTTGAATGTTAACGTGACGAATTACCTCGGATCTTGCAGGCAATGAGATCGAGTTAACTTGTGGCGCACAGCGCATTGCTATTGCAATGTGTTGTGGAAGATTACCAGATCTCAGGACTAACCAATCTTGGTCATCCTGGTAATCCAGAAGACATTTATATTCACGCAGAAAATCCATACCAATGATTCCATCAGAAGGAATCTGGAAATCATCCTCGACCACATGAAATGTATGCGGTATTAGGAGTTCCTCAAATTTCAAATCAGCATGAATTTTACCAAGGGTAGTTGTTAATCTTTGTCCAACACCACTTAATTGCGTCGTTGTAGTCTCATCTATTTGTCCGTTTAGGATTTGTCCGACCTTTATTATAGAAATATCCGCTCCCGTGTCAACTAATAGTGTTGATTTTCGATTATTCAAAGATGTTCTACAGGGAAGATAGCTATAGAGACTTAAATTTATATTGTATATTGTGTGGTTAATTCAGGGGTTCCAGTTCGTTTCCCGAAATGTTTTCGGTAACGTGTCGCACATTGTGTCGGGATCCGTTGTTATTTGAACGGTTCCGCCCACTGTTGTTATTGTAATTATTATTATTGTTATTATTGTTGTTGCCATTGTAATTATTATTACGGCCATTTCCGCAATTATTGCCATTTCTATAGCCGGATCTATTGTTATTTGACCCATTTTGGCGATTATTGCCATTACGGTTTTGAGATTTATTCTTCGTAAATAGAACGGAGTTTTGCTGCCCGTAAGCTTCCGTGCAGCTATTGACGAATTTTGCCGTCACTTCGTTCATATTTGAAAAGGTTCCTGATTCCATGACCAGTTTAACCCTTTCATTTGTCGCATTCTATGTAATCGCTTTAACTGCCGCTTGGGTCGAGTACCTCTGGGCCAGTTGTTGTGGGAGGCCATCTGTAATATAGGCACTCTCCAATGATTTGGTTAGGGAGTCTATTTCTGCCACGTAGGTATTGGCGTTTTTGCCACCTTGACGGACATTTATCAATTTGGCCGATATGACTTCGACCGACTCACCTTTGACAGTTCCTTTTAATGTAGTTATAACCGCATTAATTGTGGTTTCATTCGAAACTAAATTTCTGGCTGAGCCCTTTAGTTTCGTTTTAATTAAATTTACCGCCACGGCCTCATGGGTATCCTTTACGGAATCCAAGAGTGTCAGTGCGTCGAGTAAACCCTGTAAGTTTTCCGGTTTACCATCGAAATCTGGTAAAAGTTTCGATGCCAAACCGAGAAATTCCGTTATCGTTTGCGGCATGGTGGCTTCCGTAATGTCCACCGTATTATTGACAGTGCCGGGCAACGGGGAAGTCTCTATATTGACTTCCTGTTCAATAACCTGTAGATTCAATCCCGGACCAGTCTGAGTGTCCGTAAGAACCACCGTTCCGTGGGAAGTTGGAGGTAATTTTGTCTCGGTATTGGTGTCCCAATACGTTACCCTATCGTGCAGTGACAGTGGTAACTCTATGCTCTGGTTCCTTCGCGCTAATAACTTAGAAAGTTTATCGCGGACGTCGGTGAAAAAAACCTCAGCCGATAGCCGGTGAGTAGTGGTAAGACGAGGGTAGTGTTCGTCAAGTAATGCCCTAATCTGTTCGAATCGGGTGAACAAATTATCAAGATGCTCTTCCACTGTTTTCTCCCCCGTGGGTCTATCAGTATTCAAGCACTTGTATGAACGATCGAAGTGTTCTTTTATAAGCCTTGCCTTTGTAACTATTTGTTGCCAGTCCATATGGTTGGCATATCAAAACTCGGTAAATTATGGCCAACACTCATTAAGGCTATCATACTGTCGTTGCCAGTAATGTCAATTTAAAAAAATGTTCACAATAATATATTCCACTGTGGCAGCAAATTACTGCTGAATAATCCGTATATAATAAGGACATTTCCCAAAAGTAAAATTCACTAGACAAAATCTAATTTTCCAAAACTCCCTTCTAGTTAGTAAGAAGTTCAAAAAGAACATGGGGAATTTTCCCAAGAAAATATTCTTAGATTCACGTATTAAAAAAAATTCCGTTAGTATCCCCCGAAAAAAAAAAAATTCTAGATTTTATCGATGCCGTTTCCCAAGGACGCGGCCCTTGCATAATTCTTCCTCAACGACCTCTTGTGTAACTGGTACAACGTCGTCAGGAATTGTAATGCCAATATGGATATTATGATTATCAAGTAAATAACTGGAAGGTGTACTTCCACAGTTATTTCGTTTATGACATTCGCGTTGGGGTTCTCGATTTTCGAATCGCGATTCCCCATTTTCAATTCCGTTCAAATAATCTTGTTAGTATTCAGAAATTTTCAAAAAAATTTCAGTTATGTCATTGCGTTCCCTATCCGTTCCCTTCTGGTAAACGGATTTTGAGCACAATGGCATAAATCAGTCACTCGGTCTTTTGGTGACTGGATAATTTATACTACACTGAGGGAGTGTCACGTATGAATCACCCCAGTTAGTAGAAATAAAAAAAAAATGTTGTTAGTAATAGGTTTAAAACTTAAATATTTTCATTATTTTTTTTGTTTGTTTAGCTTATTTTAAATTAAGTTTTCAATTTTTATAAATTTTAATATAATTTTAATTAAAAAAATTCTAATAATACAAAAAATTTTGTGTATTCTTACTGTTTTTCTTTTTAATTGCATTTGGTTGTCTGTTGTTGTTGAGGATTTACTCCAGTTGGTAAATTATTTTGTTGATTTCATTGCTGACGTTGTTGACTGTTGTTGCTGTTGTTGTCCGATGGTGTTTAGGCCACACCATCCTTGGAGCAACCAGGCTTGTTGCCCCGGCAATGTTTTGGATACATTGCTTCTTCCTTCTTAAAATATTTTTGTTTAAATTGATGCACAAAACGTTTATTTATTTCATTATATTTTGCACTTAAATTGTTTCTTTGTTTTAAAGTTTTAGTCTTTATAACTTTTCACAGTTTATTTTTTTTATTGTTTTTTGTACTCCGAAATCAATAAAAATATGTACAATGTAAAATTTTCTTTTTAGTTTTTCTTTTATATTTTTGCACTTTTAAACGGGTTTTTATTAAAACACATGAACACTTATTTATTGAATATATTTTGCTAATATGATAATAGTTTTTTTTTTTAGATTTAACGCAAATCAAATTTGTTAAAAACTTTTCCCTTCCGATGGCAGGATCGCCATGATATGTAAAATGATTGCAAAGAAAATAACCGTCGTGTTTTAATTGCTTTTTAATAATGATCTTTATTTATTTTAATTAACTTAAAGCTACCTAAATTATATTTGGTGGGTAACCAACGATTGAGTGGTTCGTCTCAATGATGTCTCCGAAATGTTCAATTGTTGAGAACGACGGTGAAGTGATGCTGATGGCGCTTCACGCACACTTTCTGCCACAGGAGCAATATTCTCGGGTGTACGCACTGTTTTCGGCTTTTAACGCTTTGGTTTATCGATGAGGATGCCAGTTTCTTTCACTTTTTCACAAGACAACGAACATACGGACCATATTCGTTCAGCGGAAGGATAAAACTAATTATCTGTCAAATCAAACATGAGCTAAGTGTTACCATACACGACATAAGCACTAGTTGAAAAAAAACGGTAGATGGCGGACCCTTTACCTTCTAATATCAATTGCAATAGTTCGTATTTGCTTACACGTATAATGTGACCAAAGTAGGAAGTTTTCCTTCGTTAAATTGTGGGAAGTAATTCATGTTCGCATCTCATTCTTCTTAAAACTTCAAAATTAGATACTCTATCTACCCACGATATTTTCAGTAATCTTCGAAAACACCACATTTCAAACGCTTCTATTCTATTCATAGTGTTGATTTTCAAAGTCCATGTTTCTACGCCATACATAAGTACCGACCAGACGTAGCATTTCATGAAACGGAACCGGAGGCCAATATTGATTTTCCGGCTTGAAAGAATATTTTTATACTTAATGTAAGTCTTTCTTGCCATTTCTATACGTTTTTTATTTCTGCGTCAACATCTCAATCCTCATAAGGCACAGATCCGAAAAAGACAAATATATTTACTCTTCCTATTTGTTGGTTGTTTATGAATAGTGCTGCATTCGTGTATGATGTATTGGATCTACTTAGTATCATGAATTTAGTTTTCTGTACGTTAAGGCTTAAACCATATATGGGTCTTTGTGTGCATATTTCTTCTACAGGGGTTTGCAAATCCTCCATGTTGTCCGCCAATATTGCCGTGTCATCTGCATAACGGATATTATTAATAAATTGGCCACACAACATGAATCCGCCTAATGTTATTTATCAAATATAAATAAATGTGTATAATTAGTTACAACAAATGATTTACAATATAGATATCAAACCAAAAAATGTTAAAACATACAAAAACTAAGTGTCAACTTACCAACAACGAAGTCTTAATAAAAGCAACAACAAGCAATATTTCATTTGTTTTTGGAAACAATTGTCTGAAACATTTTTTGGAAAAATTGTACTGGAAATTATAAAAAAAATGTTGATACTTCAACTAACAGGCAACATGTTAAACTATCAAATATTATTAATAATTGGAGCATTTATTACAGCAGCAACATTGGTTCAAACAGCTGCAGCAAGTGTAAATTTAAAACTATTACCATCTTTGACAACAACTTACAATAACAACAATAAAATTGAAGATGTAGCATTTGTACAATTTTTAAAAAATCTAAGTCTGGAGCAACATATTAGAACAATTGTTATATTGACAAATTGGTCACATGGCAATAGTAACCAAAGTGACTATTGCTTTAATCTTAAATATTATATGGAATATGAACAGCAGCAACGACAATATGTTCAAATACCTGTAATATTATTGCAATCAAAACAACAGGAGTATTTACTCCATAATAAATTTCACAGTGAATTTTTAACTGTAATTTGTATACCACCATTGGAGTTAACAACATCACCGGCATCGAACCAGAGTCACGCCATTGCAAAGGATATACAAAACAATTTATTATCAGCTCTTAGCAAAAATCTTTGGTACTTACGTCAAAATCGTGTTATATTTCGAATGGATTTTTCAAGCTACAATAAACAATTAAAAAATGTTGACGATATTTTAAAATATTGTGATATGGAACAAATTTTAAATGTTATAATCATATCTTATGAATTTCCTCAGAATGATTTGGTATATTATTCATATACAAAATTTCCCAAATTTCAAATAAGAAAACAGAGATGGATTATGGACAAAAACAAGTTATTTCCTAATCAATTACGTAATGTTAAAGGTTATACTTTGCGCACCATACCCGATCAACTTGAGCCCATATCGATGGTGTACTATGATAAAAATGGTCAACAACAAATGTCTGGTTATATGGCACATTTTGTTAAATATTTCGCTAAAAGCATTAATGCTTCTTTGGCGTTTGCTTTTGAAGTTAAACAAGGTGAACGTATCTTTTATGCACATATTTTAAATTATACGCGTAATCATACCATAGATTTAGCAGCATCTCTAGTAGGTCCAGTAAATGGTACAGATTGGTCAGAATTGTCGTATCCACATGCAATTTCTAATTGGTGTATAATATTGCCAGTAGAGGCTGAACTGTCTCTAGCTGAAATTTATTTGGCTGTTATGAATCCAACTTTTGTCACAACTCTAATTTTACTTTGTCTATGTTTTACCTTGTTGTTACTTGTAATGTTCAAGAGAATGGCAGGTCCTTTTTATCGTTTCCATTGGGTTGATTTATTACTCAATGATAAAGCATTTAGAGCTGTCTTGGGTCAAGGGTTTACTTTTAATAATCGTAGGTTAGACTATTTTGTAGCCTATGTTTTCTTTTTGATATTTCTCACCGGTCTAGTGGTCGTTACATTATATGGTGTATTTTTAGGTACCTATATGACCAGTCCTCCTAAGCAGCCTTTCATAAAAAATTTTTACGATTTGGATAAATCTAACTTTAAATTACTAATAAGCTCAGAAGAGTATAATTTTATATATTCATCCGATTATCACCAATACAATTTTTTTAAGATTAGTACAAGAAAATATTTCTTGGATCAGCTTGAACGAATTAATACTTCGTATGCCTACCCCTTGTCTAGTGCTCTTTGGAACAGTGTGGCGGTCCAACAAAAACGTTTCTCACGTCCTTTATTTCGTCGATCTAAAGATCTATGTTTTATTCCTTATTCGCACTCCCATGTCTTTTTACCTTTACATTCTATATTTCGTGAACCTGTACATTTGGCCTCTTTATATTCCTATGCTTCAGGTTTATATTATTATTGGTTTGATTTGGGATTTTATGAATTGGTTTCTTTGGGCCGTAAGTCTTTTGCCGACTTATCTGAGCCGCATAAGGTAAAACCTATAACTGATACTGATTTGAAAATGTTTTTTGTTGGCTTTATTATTTCTCTTATGTGTAGTGTCGGAATTTTTGTGATTGAGCTATGTGTATCGTTTTTGGGGAAATATATAAAAAATAATCAGAATCCAATATTAAAACAATTTTCGTGAAAAGCTACGCTATAGAACAGCAGAATCCAAAATAAACTACAAGTGTTTTGCTTACTTACTTATTCTAAATATAAAAAAACAAAAAAAATACGCACAGAAAATAGATTCGTTGCTACAACTGAATTTTTTGCCAACCGAATTCTTGTTGTTACATGTACCAATATAATATTTTTATATTGGAACGACTAATATTTGGTGATGAACATCAACATATGTAATTATCCCAGCCGAATTAGAAAAAAAATATTTAGTAAGCCCAATCGAATTTATATAAGAAGTACAGCATATCCATCAATTTTTTTTTTTTTTTTTAATTTTGTATATTTTATGTTATTTGAAGAAAATATTACCATACAGTTTATTTAATAAAAATATTAATATCAAAAAAAAAATATAAAAATTCAAGATTTTTGTTGCTAGTTTAGCATAATCTTGAAGACTGTTTTCTATTTCAAAAACTTGTATTTATTTAGAATAATTTTTTTGGATAGAGAAATTCTTAAAATCTCATTTTTATTTGTACAACAAATCGTCAGAAATTTAAACACTTCTACAGAAAAAAAATTATTTGGATTTGCAATAGAAAAAGTTTTACCTAAAAAACACATAGAATTTTTATAAGAAATTCCTACAATTTTTTTCTATGAAAAGTGAATTTAAAATCCGAGAAAATTCTATAGAAAAAAAATTTATTTGGATTTGCAATAGAAAAAGTTTTACCTAAAAAACACTAAAAAACACATAGAATTTTTATAAGAAATTCCTACAATTTTTTTCTATGAAAAGTGAATTTAAAATCCGAGAAAATTCTGAATCGGCGTTTAAAAAAAAAAAAAACAATAAAATCTAATGCGTTTTTAGTGGAATTTTAACACAAAAAGTTCCTGTGAAGTTATTGATTTCATTTAAGATTTTTTTTTTTAAATTTTTGTTTTTTTCTTGCTAAAAATCCTTGAAACTGAACTTTTATTTGATCTTAGATTCTAGAGATAAAACTTTACTTTTTAAAAACGTTTTTCTTACAACACTTATGTTTAAGAACCTTTCCTATATAGATTCTAAAAATATTTTTACATAAATACGCCATAAATTCTGAGAACAATTATCGATATTGATTTTTTTCTTTTAATATTAAACCAGGTTCTGAACTATTTTAAGAAAATCCAAATTAAAAGATCAAAGATTCTAAGCTGTTTATCCTTAAGATTAACTCTGACTCTTGCATTCATACACTTAAAAACACAGATTGTTTTTCATTTATAAAATTTTGAATTCTTCCACAATGATTTCTTACACAAAACTATTTTTGCGCAGGAAATTATTCCAAAGACCAATAAAAATGTATGTATTTTTATTTTATAACGATAGCATTTTCCTTTGGAAGCACTTTACACCCCTTTCAGTTGATCTTGAATGGAAATCAAACTGAAAAAAAGTACATTAGTTTCGCAACGGGCCTTCAGAGTATTTGATCTCTGTTTTTAAACAAATATTCCACAAATATTAGATTTTTATGATGAAAAGCTTCCAATGAAAATGTTCACCGTGTCAACAATTTCTATCCTTATGCTTTTAGGAAGTCTTATAAGTATTGTCCATAAAGGTCATAACGATATTATTCAGCTTTAGCTGTAAAAATAAGATAATTAAAAATAATAATTATACATGCTATTACCTTTTCGAATTGTTTTTTATTATTATTAAATAAAAAATTTTCATATTAAATTTTTCTGTACATTTTTCTGTATTATTATTTTTTTGTTGACAAATTATTCAAAACTAATTTTACAAAGAAAAAAATTATGTGTTTATAAAAAAAATATATATATTTGATAATAATAATTATTAATTATGATGTCTTTTTATGGTTGTGTCTCTGGAAACAATATACCAAAAATCATTTCCACAACTATTGGTTGGAAAAACAATCGCTCTTGCCTGTTGCACCAACTTTTCGTAATGTGTATTTTGTTTTTATAATTACGATGTTTTGTTAGTTTCGATTATAACAATATTACGATAACAATTATATTTTAAGAAAACCAATTGATTTTTAAGTAACTATAACCGACCTCCAAATTATTATTTCCCTGTGTGTATAATTGTAAAGGGTGGTTAAATTTCAAGGGCCGATGTTGATTTTGAATAAAACACAAACTATTTAGGAAATTATTGTAATTTTATTTTATTATGATATATTGGTATTACTCAATTATGTATGGAACAAAATATCGGCCAAATGGGCGCCGCGACCACGGCGGCACACCTCCATCCGATGGTCCAAATTTTCGATGACGCTGAGGCATAATGGAGGTTCTATGCCGTTAATGTGCCGAATTATCTCATCCTTTAGCTCTTGAATTGTTGCTGGCTTATCGACGTACACCTTTTCTTTCAAATAACCCCAAAGAAAAAAGTCCAACGGTGTCAAATCACATGATCTTGGCGGCCAATTGACATCGCTATTACGTGAGATAACACGGCCATTGAATTTGTTGCGCAAAAGAGCCATTGTTTCGTTAGCTGTGTGGCAAGTGGCACCGTCCTGCTGAAACCACATATCGTCCACATCCATATCTTCCAATTCGGGCCATAAAAAGTTCGTTATCATCTCACGATAGCGAACACCATTCACAAGTAACTGCCTGACCGGCCTCATTTTGGAAAAAATACGGCCCGATGATGCCGCCAGCCCATAAACCGCACCAAACAGTCACTCTTTGTGGGTGCATTGGTTTTTCGACAATCACTCTTGGATTCTCATTCGCCCAAATGCGGCAATTCTGTTTATTGACGAATCCACTGAGGTGAAAATGTGCCTCATCACTGAAGATGATTTTCTTCGAAAATTGATCATCCACTGTTGCCATTTCTTGCCACCATTCTGCCCATTCACGACGTTTGGAATGGTCAATAGGCTTTAGTTCTTAGAGCCAATTGCACCTTGTAAGCGTGTAAATGCAAGTCTTTATGCATAATGTTCATCAACGACGAGCGTGAGAGGTGCAATTGTTGGGCACGACGACGAGTTGAGGTGGACGGCTCTTCAGCCACACTATCGCGAACAGCAGCAATATTTTCTGCAGTACGAGCTGTACGAGCATGCACTGGTGTTCTCACATCTTCTACAGACCCGGTTTGCTCGAATTTTTCCACGATTTTTGCGATTGTACGCACATTTGGACGATAAAATTGACCAAAAAAATCACGAAGTGCACTGCATATCGTGCCCATTTTCATAATAAGTCTGGATAACTTTAACACGTTGTTGGGTTGTGTATCTCTCCATGGTTCAAATTGAGTAAGTCTGAAATAGAGAAATGTCAAATAAAATTCGGAAAAAAACTTGGCGTTTAGGTGTGGCTCACATTCAACATCGGCCCTTACAATTTAACCACCCTTTATAAAAATATCCAAATAATTTTTAATGCAGTTCAGGGATAAAAAAATATTTTATGAAAATATCATTTAATTAATGAATTTTTCTTTAATTTAGTGAAAATTATGCATTAAACCAATGAATCCAACGTAATGCAAAACATACATCAATAGTAGTACGAAAGACTATTCCATCAGTGTGGGCTGAAAACAGAACAGTTGGTATATAATGAAACAATATACAGTATTTAAATAGTTTATAAAAGCACTTTTGATCAAATTAGACTGGAAATATTGTATAATAGATTAGAATTTCAAATAAGCGAGTTCAAACCTTATAAAACTGTATACAAAATTTCAAACTGTAGCTATTTTTTTCCCCATTTTGCCGAGATAGAATACATGAAATGAATCAAAACTTTTAAAAATATTTTAAAAAAAGTTTATGAAACTCAAAAAAGTAAATACAATTGAATATAAAATAATTTGAAGGCTTGCTGAAGCACTAATTTTATAATAAAGGGTCCGCCATCTAAAGTTTTTTTTTTCAACTAGTGCTTATTTCGTGAATGGTAACACTTAGCTCATGTCTGATTTGACAGATAATTAGTTTTATCCTTCCGCTGAACGAATATGGTCCGTATGTTCGTTATCTTGTGAAAAAAGTGAAAGAAACTGGCATTCTCATCGATAAACCAAAGCGTGAAAAGCCAAAAACAGTGCGTACACCCGAGAATATTGCTGCTGTGGCAGAAAGTGTGCGTGAAGCGCCATCAACATCAATTCACCGTCGTTCTCAACAATTGAACATTTCGGAGACATCATTGAGACAAAATTTGCATAAATGAGTTCAAAAAAAAAAAAAGTAATTTGGCGGACCCTTTATATTAGTTAGAAATTAGCATTTAAGATTTTGCACTGATTTGTTATTTTAAGTGTAATTGTATTAAAACACTAACTTCCTTACTTTTACAATATATATTTTCTGGAAGAATGGAAAACTGCCTACGTCGCACCTATATTCAAATCAGGTCGTAGAGATCTGGTTACCAACTACCGACCTATAGTAAAATTGTCGATTATTACTAAAATATTTGATAAGATCATAAATGGAAAACTATTTTATGAACTTAAAATTCACATAACAGATCGTCAGCATGGGGTTTTTAAAGGAAGATCCACTTGCACTAATTTAACATTGTTACACATTCTTGTATATCTTCAATCGAGAAAGGTCTTCAAGTAGATGCCCTTTATACCGACTTCGGAAAGGCTTTCGATAAACTTTTACATCCAATATTAATAAAGAAACTTTTTAAAATGGGGTTTCACTCTAATTTTTTGAACTGGGTTGCCTCCTATTTATCCGGAAGAGTCCTCTTTGTAAAAATTGGAACTTTTTTGTCAAATCCGATTAATGTTTGTTCTGGCATACCACAAGGTAGCCATTTGGGTCCATTGCTATTTCTTTTGTTTATAACCGATATCGTTTATGTATTTAAAAACTGCGAATGCTTATTATACGCAGATGATCTAAAACTGTTTCACAATATTCTGTCATCTGATGATTGTAAAGACTTTCAACAAGACATTGGTTGCTTACTGAGTTGGTGTCAAAACAACCATTTCTTTCTTAATTTTTCTAAATGTAAAGTAATAAGTTATACTCGTAAACATTCTCCTATCATTTATAATTATGAAGGTGAAAATAATACTACATTTTTGCGTCATAATATTATAAAAGATTTTGGGCATTAATTTTGATTCGACATTAACGTTTAAGGATCATATTGATTACATTATTTCTAAATCAAACTCACAATTTGGTTTTTTTGAAAAGAAATTCAAAGATTTTTTCAAATGTGAACACACTTAAAGCATCCAAAAACGCTTTTCGAGATTTGCTCTTAGAAAGCAGTATACTTTCTCTACAAGGAGAGATGTAAATCTCTTAACTTACAAACGCTGTTGATTCGTAGAAAGGTCCAAAGCGTTATTTTTGTAAAGGATATAATGGATTGTAAAATAGATTGCTCTTCGTTGTTATCCATTTTACCATTTCACGTCCCAGTCAGGCTTTTAAGGGTAAACCACTTTTTTGAGCCTTCTTTCCATAGAACTAACTATGGAATGCATGAGCCAATATATAGATGTATTATTTTATTTAATTCGGTATCTGACCGAATTGATTTTAATATTGGTAGAAATCGATTGAAGAGGGTAGTATCGAACTTGCTGAACGAGGATATGCGTTAAACTTGTGTTACTATTCCTTAGTTTTTGCTGATGATTAAAATTATTGTTATTTTTGTTTTTTTGTATAAAATATGTATTTAAATGTAATCTGTAAGGGTTTTTAACCCGATAGATGGAAATAATAAATAAATAAATTTGCTTAAAAAACAAAGGTAATGCTTTCAATAAATTCTGATTAAAGCTAAAATATGTTTTAAATTAATATACACATAGAGAATTTCTTGGAAGAGTTCTAATGAATTAAAAATATCTCAAACTTTTTTTTAAGGAAACTTTTTTATTAGTCGTAAATTTTTAATAAATAAAATGAAAATGAAATATTTTAAAAAATCGCAATAATTTAATGAAAAGTTTCAAAGGACAAGATCCAGTGACAGTTCATGGATATAATGCAAAAATTGATTGATATCTTACAGAGAGTATAATCAGTGTAGTACAAACGTGTATACTATTTGCTGAAAAGAAATAGGTGCCAACTGAGTTATAAAGCCGATATTGATAACAACATCTAGCCGATTCAGTTAGTACTACCAACTTCAAAATCGGTTTTGAAGAAATACTTTTCCAAATCAATGCAATAAATTTCCAAATAATTGAAACAAAATGGTATATGCATAAATATTTTCCCATATTATGTTATTAATACATATTTTTGCGTGGTTTTAAAGAGCATTATTTTTGCATGTTATATTATTTATATTCCACAATTTTGCTTATTTGCGTTTAACTGCATATCTTTTTAAATTAAAATTAAGAATTTATAAAAAAAAGAGAAATTTAAGAACATGAACTTTGCGGAGAAGGGACCTATCACTAGACAGGTCACGGAACCGTTTCAGTGTGATAGATACAGGTTTTTTATATGAAAGGGACTGGCCACTTTAACATGGGATTGTCCCAGGAGGGGATCAAACGCCCTCTATGACATGTCACACTGCCGATGTAAAATAACATGTCACATAACTAACCCCAAAAAACATGTCACAGGACTGACACTAAAGAATTCATCCTGCAACTATTAAAAAAGGCATACCAGATAATCACAGAACTTTAATGCAACATACCTGCTGGAATGGACCAGTCACTGGTATGGTCCCGTGACTAGAACTTTGTGTGTATGAACCAATCTTAGTTTCGGTTCAGTTATATGAAAGTGACCGTTACTTTTAATATGGGATTGTCATAGGAGGTGACAATTGCTACCTGTGAAGCACTGTGTGACATGGCGAATACCCTGCGGTCGATTGGTCCAAAGTGAGAAATCTGTGACATATCATTTGGGGGCACGTCACGAAACTGGTGAAACCGAAATTGTGGTGCACCAAAAGTGTTAATTTTGGTGAATTGTCCAATCACTTGACTATAGTTATGGTGACAAAACATTCACTGGTCGCTACCAGATATGTCATGAAGCAACTAGGACCGTTCAGTTGAAGTTATAACTGGTCATTGAACTGATTCAAAACCGTTAGCAGTGGATAAAAACATGGCAATTAGTGCCAAAGGATTCTGTCCCTTGACTGCTACACAGCATACATAACACTGAAAGAATTTTATCTGTACCGACTATGGGACAGTAGAAATAAAGACGTGACACTCCACTGGTTTACAAGAACTGAACACGGAACTGTGACCAGGGCTGCCAGATATGGTAATTTTTCGCCAAACGTCGCGATCTTTAACTTAGTTTTTTTGGGTATAGATAAAATCAGCTAATTATAAAATTGATTTTTGTTGTGCCTTTTTTAATGTTTCTTTGAACAGGCGGTAAAACACACTGTTTTGGAAAAGTGCAGTGTTTGGTTCCGGACGGGTTATTTAGCAACTCGTGCATAATATGACATACGCTGAATAAAAAGTGACAGGTTAATTGTTTATTACTTTTCGCATGCCCGGCGACATGTGCCCCTTAGACCAGTGCAGCGGTACGTCTCAAAAATATTTCAGTCAAACTACTCCTATTACAGAACGCATTGCGCTTAATATGTGATTAGTTTTCTTCAAAAATTGATCTCCAGTTCTAAGAAACGTACACCTACACCAGTCACGTGATAATTTTTTCCCACTGGTTCTGTTACATATCACACAAATCCTAAAATGGACATACTTTGACACTACCTATTTCTAACTTGTATATTCATATCAGACTGTATGGTGATACCCTGCGGGAAATGCTCCAGTCACTGGTATGGTCACGTGACTAGTTCTTGGTGTGCATGAACCGGTTCCCGGGTTGGGACTTTTATATGGGATAGACCGGTTCTTTTAACATGGGCATGTCATAGGAGGTGGACAAATGCTACCTTTGGGGAAACTTGTGACAGGGTGAATAACTTAAATGATGTGACCCATAGCCGTACTAACTGTAAAGAATATGTCGCAAGGCCAGTTAAAGGGTAGTAGTGTTAATGTGGGACCACATTAGGATTTGTGTGATGTGCAACATGACTAGTTATAAAGTTGTTATCACATGACGAGACTAAGGAGAATTGTCATGGAACTGGTGAAAAATTTCTTATGAGTAACTAGTCACATATTGATCGCAATGTGGTCTGGCCTAGGGGCAGTTCGAATGGAGTGATTGTGTTACATATCACTCATTTTTCAATAGGGGACATGTAACCTGACATGTTAAAAATATTAACCGAGTAACCTGTCCCTTTTTATTCACCGTGCGTCATGTTACGGATGGGTTCCTAATTGTTCCCTCTGGAACCAGTCACATAACTTAATACAAATAGTATGTCACTGAACCTGCTCTAACAATATCCCAAAAGGCACAAAAAAAAATGTATTTTACATTAATTTTAATTTTTTTTTCCGTAAAAAGGAAACAACTTTAATGATAAATTTCTTGATAATCTAAATTTGGAAAAGTATAAAACTATAGTTTAAGTATAAACTATAGTATTATTATTAAGTTAAATATATTAACTACCCTGTGGGAAACGGACCTATCACTGGACACGTCATGTGGCTGATTCACAAGAACCGGTCCCAGGACCGACACTTTGATATGAAAGGGACCCGTCACTTTAATATGGCCTTGTCCTAAGTCACTTTAATATGGGCTTGTCCTATCACTGGACACGTCATGTGACTGGTTCACAAGAACCGGTCCCCGGACCGACACTTTTATATGAAAGGGACCCGTCACTTTAATATGGGCTTGTCCTAAGAGGGAGTAAATTACGATTTGTGATACGTCACAGGACTAACACAAAAGACAGGTCACACAACTAACTTAACAGAATAGGTCACAATTTTAGACAATTTTACTTCCTCGTACTATTTACTGGTCAGTTATACATAAATTCTCAAGTTACGCTATATGCCCTTTGTAATCGGTCTGTTTGCATCAGTCACGAGACAGCTCACGCGGTTTGTCCTTTCGAAATGGTCTTTTTGCACCGGTTTCAAGACAGGTCACTGGTCAACTACTTTCAGTTTGATCCTACTGTAACCAGTTACTTGGTAGGTCCTTTTAAACCGGTTCTTTTTTACCAGTAACGTGATATGTCACGAGATATGTAGTTTTAAACCAGTCCGGTTTTCACCGCTCACTGGCCAGGTACTCAAATTGAACTGACTTCTTTTTTCCACAGGACTATACATATACATTATCAATTTAAATTTTTAAACTAAGAATTCACTCGGGTTCAGTTGTAATTTAACTACAAAAATTTACATGCATTTCCTTGCCAGCCTAATTTATATCATATGAAAGTTCTTTCAAATATCTTTCTAATGATTTACCATATGTCCCCATAAATCAATTATCGTGTATTTTTTAATTTGTGTGTTTTTGACTCTTGTTTTTCCATGGCTTTCATTCGGCGCTTCTTCTTATCATAAACAATTTTGACAAATCATAAATGTCATGAATTCATCGCTTCCACTCAGGGCTTTTTCTTTTCATAAAAAATTATGACATATATAAATTTTACTTTTAATAATGTAAAAATACATTTCCGTTACGAAAACAAATTTTTATAAAAGTTTTAACAAATTTTAATAAAAATTCCCTAAAATAATAAGAAAGTGACTAAAACATGTTTCTTATTTTATTACTTTTTTGATATCACATTAAAAAGCGATGCACACATTCAATGAAATTTTACATTCTATTATGATCTTTAAATGCATATGCATCTTACTGAGCAGTAGGGGAAGCAGTATTTAAAAAATTGATTAATGCAAATTGAAATTATTGAGGAAAAAGTTCCAAATGAAGGGTAAACGCTTGAAACGCATCTGAAATCGTCCAAACTATAAATCAAAGTGAATTGGAAATATTTACATAACTTTAAATAAGACATGGGCGATGTCAGGTATATTTTTAAAGTTTCAAATTGTATATTTTTTCTTTATCATTATTTCTTTCAGAGTACAAACACGCTAGTGAGATTAAATGCTTCCTTGGAAAATTTACGATTTTGTAAATATAAGACATGGAGTATAGCCGTGATGTACTCCCTCCGATCTTAAACAAAGTCGGATGTATGAAAAAGGAGAAAAAATTACGAATAATTTGTTCATCAATATTTAAACTAATTCGAATAAGTGGAAGCCTGAGTATACGACTTTTTCAAAATGTGTGTTTTCTCGATTTAAATGCTGTTTTTAAATAAGTCTAAATTTTCTAAACTTTAAACATATTTTCATACAAAGATCTGTCAAATTTCAATGCCACTTTTAAACCCCAAAACATGGGATTGGGTCGCTGAAAAATACTTTTATCGTATGTTTTTGCTCCTTTATCACCTATTCGAATTTTATTAAGTTCAAGGGGAACCCATCGAACAGCTTTCTTGTAAGTGCCAGGCAACTTATATACTTAGGATATTTGCATTTTAATTTGTCTGCAAAATCGGAAACTTTTCAGTTCACGAAGTTTTTTGGATCGAGCATAAAATAGTACATTATTTTATATACATATTTTTTTGTCTGCCAGTGTATTTAACCTGCCATAATTATATAAATTCATATATGAAATTAATTTCGTCGAAAAATTTTAATATGATGTCATATATAGTTGCGTCTTATCGCATCTAGCTCAATATATAATTGCATATTGCATTTAAAATACGATAAAATTAATCCAATTAATAATGACATTACATAAACCTAGACATTGCAAAATACAAAATAATATATATTAATATATTATATCTATTTAAAAAAACACTATTCAAATTGTATATTACCCCATGCAGAGAAAATTGGTCAATCATATTTTGGGTATAAATATATATTACATCAATACAATAGTAAAATTGAAGGGCTTATTGCAAAATCTTGATAAGCCACATTTAAATTTTTGGTGGTTTTTGTCTTTAAATTTTTGATTTAATGTAGGTAGTAGAACTTTTGTACCCTTGGCACTCGCTATAAATGTCCAAGCTAGACTTTTTATAAAATATTCATAAAATTATGACTAGAAACGAGCAAAAACCAGCAATCAAAAAAATGCGGCTTACGAGTAATACTATTATTATTTGTTTTAAATTTAAATCGAGTCATCATTTGTTGTTAGTTGTAAGTTATATTTGATATATTAATTTAGAATTTTGTATTGTCGAGATGCTGTAAGAGACTTAAAGTCTTATTTGTATCAATGAAATCAATAAATTAAATTAAATTATCAAGTTTTTACAATAAGCCCTTCAATAAATTGCATATATCATTTTGGGTATAATTTTGTGTATTTTAAATTGATTACTTTCTGGTTCTTAAATTTATACTTCTTATACACAAAACATGTAGGGACCCAAAAAAAAGAACTTGTTTCATTTGTAACAAAATTAGTTTTTAATTTAGTTTTAAATTCTTTTCCATGTACAAATCTAAGTTAAGTTTCAACGTTTTTTCGGCGTGGTTTGAATTACTGGAATCCATAGTATCTTCATTTTTATTTTATTTTCATTTCGTGTTTCGCGGATTTTGATAAAAGTTTAGACATCAAAATTACAATACCAAAATAACGAACATAATAAGTTACTACCAAACAATTATTGGTCAACAAAATGACCTGAACAAACGATTTATAAAGGGTGGTTAAATTTCAATGGCCGATGTTGATTTTGAATAAAACACAAACTATTTAGGAAATTATTGTAATTTTATTTTATTATGATATATTGGTATTACTCAATTATGTATGGAACAAAATATCGGCCAAATGGGCCGCGACCACGGCGGCACACCTCCATCCGATGGTCCAAATTTTCGATGACGCTGAGGCATAATGGAGGTTCTATGCCGTTAATGTGCCGAATTATCTCATCCTTTAGCTCTTGAATTGTTGCTGGCTTATCGACGTACACCTTTTCTTTCAAATAACCCCAAAGAAAAAAGTCCAACGGTGTCAAATCACATGATCTTGGCGGCCAATTGACATCGCCATTACGTGAGATAACACGGCCATTGAATTTGTTGCGCAAAAGAGCCATTGTTTCCTTAGCTGTGTGGCAAGTGGCACCGTCCTGCTGAAACCACATATCGTCCACATCCATATCTTCCAATTCGGGCCATAAAAAGTTCGTTATCATCTCACGATAGCGAACACCATTCACAATAACTGCCTGACCGGCCTCATTTTGGAAAAAATACGGCCCGATGATGCCGCCAGCCCATAAACCGCACCAAACAGTCACTCTTTGTGGGTGCATTGGTTTTTCGACAATCACTCTTGGATTCTCATTCGCCCAAATGCGGCAATTCTGTTTATTGACGAATCCACTGAGGTGAAAATGTGCCTCATCACTGAAGATGATTTTCTTCGAAAATTGATCATCCACTGTTGCCATTTCTTGCCACCATTCTGCCCATTCACGACGTTTGGAATGGTCAATAGGCTTTAGTTCTAGAGCCAATTGCACCTTGTAAGCGTGTAAATGCAAGTCTTTATGCATAATGTTCATCAACGACGAGCGTGAGAGGTGCAATTGTTGGGCACGACGACGAGTTGAGGTGGACGGCTCTTCAGCCACACTATCGCGAACAGCAGCAATATTTTCTGCAGTACGAGCTGTACGAGCATGCACTGGTGTTCTCACATCTTCTACAGACCCGGTTTGCTGGAATTTTTCCACGATTTTTGCGATTGTACGCACATTTGGACGATCAAATTGACCAAAAAATCACGAAGTGCACGATATGCATTTTGATTTGAACGCCCATTTTCATAATAAGTCTGGATGACTTTAACACGTTGTTGGATTGTGTATCTCTCCATGGTTCAAATTGAGTAAGTCTGAAATAGAGAAATGTCAAATAAAATTCGGAAAAAACTTGGCGTTTAGGTGTGGTTCTCATTCAACATCGGCCCTTACAATTTAACCACCCTTTATTATTGATATATTATTGCCCGTTACGTGCTGATAGTTAAAAATTTAGCAAGAAAAAGCTATAACCCTGCTGTGCACATATTTTATTAAGGTTCCCCGGGTTCAAAAAAAAAAAAAAAAAAACATAATCAAAATAAAAATATCGAAAAAGAATCCCCAACCCCACCCTTTCATCAGTTTAATGAAAAGTTTGCATTAGAACTCATCCAAGAAATTCTCTCTGTGTATATTAATTGAAAAATCTGTATCTGTAAATCTGTATTTTTATCTTTATAATTCAAAAATTTTTCCTTTAATATGCAGATATTTAAAAGAAACTACGTTTTTTAATGTCAAAAAATATTGGGACATTTTTGGACCCAAGTGCACAAAAGGGTTAATTAAGGTTTTTTTTTAATTAGACATACCAACAACGAAAAATAATTTAGTCAACTTTCATCAAAATACGAAGATACCACACGATTTTTCGTTATCAATTTCACGAAATCTTCAAAATTTCCAAAAAATTGAACTTTGACCTTGTGTTTTGGCCTTTGGAGTGGGCCGATTTTGACAAAATTTTTAGAATATACTTCTTGTAGCTTGTGTTATCAAACCCCAAATAGCATTAATTGGTACTTGTTAAAAGTAGAAAAATTTTACCCTTATATTAAATTTTGTGCAAAAAAAGTCATTTTAATCGAAATCCGCCGAACTTAAATAGGTGTCCTAACTAAATTAACGGGGGGATATGTATAATTTTTGGTAGTTTAATTTAGAATTTTATGCTTAATAAAACCTTAGTGTGCAAAATTATTTTTTTCCATTTTTGTTGAACAAAATTTTTTAAAATTTGATTTTGGGGATTTGAAAAATACCCTAAAAACATTTTTGGTTTTTGACGTCACCTTAGGACAGGTTAACGACATCCAAAAAATAATATATTTCATATCTCACAGTTAATGTGTCCAATAAGTAAAAAAAAAAATATTTCGGTAATTAATTTCGAAAACGTTTAGAATGTGGGCTCGAAATTTGTGATGAAGTGGTATTTGGCACATTAGTGGTCTGGGGCATTATTTATTACTGGGCTAATTCTTCACCAATATTGGATTTTTATATCTTTTTGAAAACGGTTTTGTGTCTTCATCTCGACTAATTTATAATATGGCACAAAAAATGCTTCGATATTACTTCTTTTTTGAAAACATGCATATAAAACACACTGTCAATTTTCTATCGATTTCCGCCACGACTTTTCTTTGTCCGATCGGCACCAAACTTTATATTAAATGTTTTTGTGTACAAAGGAACCAAGCTAGCCCATTCGTTGACTTTAGAACTCAATTTGAAAAACGGCCATACAAAGTTGAACACCTCTAATGGACATACACAAGGCTGTCGCAATAGGGGCATATCGGAGGATTAACCAAAACGGGCTAACCACATGACTATCGTGAAAGGGACATGACTTACAATTTAAAAATTTTAAATGTAAAAAATGGTAGAAAATGAAACTTATTGACTTTTTTCTGGCCACTATGTATACCAGTTAGGTGATATGTGCTACTTCTACTAGCCACGGAACTAGTCTTTTTAGATCAATTTACACTACATAACTCAAATCAATTGTAAATAATACTACTCCGGTGATAAGTCCTTTTCTAGCAGTCCAGGTGCTTTTAGGTCAATTTTCACATGCCGATAACTTTTTAATAAACCCAAAAAAAACATTAAATATCGACAAAAAAAAAACAAAAGAAATAATTTTTAGTTTAAAAAATAAACGAAAACTTAACAGATTCCAATGGGTAAAATTCTGGCCAACTGGCTTTTTCTTGTTAATAAGCATTCTGGTTAAGGGGTATGTCCTCCCTTTACCATAGGATTGGTAATTTTAGGGCAATTGGCACTGCTTAACCCACTTCAGTATTAAATTATACCAGTCCTGTGATAAGTCCTTCTTTAACCAGTCACTTTTAGGTCAATTGACTCCTCATTTCCCATAGGGAATAGCTACAAATGAGGTATCGGGTATTGCATCAGCAATCATTCAGACTCAACTTAATCACATTGAAGCATGGTTACTAAAATGGAATATAAAAGTAAAAACACAGAAATCTACCCATATTACCTTTACACCAAGAAAAGGAGATTGTCCAACTGTGACTTTAAATGGCACACAAATTCCAAAACAAACAAAAGTTAAATATCTTGGTCTTCACTTCTTTCGCCGCCTTACTTGGAAATATCATATAAAAGCAAAAAAGGAACAATTGAAAATAAAAACAACTCGAATGTATTGGCTTCTTAGATCAAAATCTGAATTAAACATGGAAAATAAACTTCTGCTATATGAAACAATTTTAAAACCGGTTTGGACTTACGGGATACAGCTATGAGGAACAGGTAGCAATTCAAAAATTGAAATCCTACAAAGATATCAATCAAAGACAAATGCTCCATGATTCGTAACTAATGACAATATTCATAAGGACTTACAGATAGATGTCCACTGTTAGGGATGAAATTAATGGACTTAGCTCAAGATACCCTGAAAGCGAGGAAGTTGAAAGACTGAAAATGCATCATGTTTTAGCTTTAACTTACAGAAAATGATCTCCTGTTTATAAATTTGTAAATAGTTTTACTGGTTTATTGGCCGGATTATGTTAAGATTGTCAAATTTACTTATTGTTGTAAAAACAGATTGTAAATAAAATAAAAAAAAAAAAAAAATAACAAATTAATTGAAGAAAGTAATTAATAAATTAATAGAACTTAGAAAATTCTATCAGTGCAGTACTTTAAAATGTCAATCATTATTTACAAGATAAACCCATCAAAAATATATCGAAAATCTTCTTGCATTGTATCACCCAAAAGTATCCAAAGCCAATAAGGAGTTCTATTTTACTAGTAATGATAAATTAATGCTTTGTTAGGGGCTTGTATGGGATCGTGCTGTCCAAAGAAACAGAGGATTTCAGGGTTAAATCCCTGAACTGCATTACAAACTACTTGGCTTTTTCTTTATACAATTATTTTTTGGTTTTTTTATTTAGAATTAGTGCAACGAAACTAATATAAAACATGTATCTGAATCATAACGGCAAAACATTTGTAGGTTAATTTTGATTCTGCTGCTCTTCAGCGTAGCTTTTCAATAAAACTGTTTTAATATCGACTATCGATTTTTTTTTTTGTATATTTCACCAAAAACGATACAAATAGCTCGGTCACAAAAATTCCGACACTACACATTAGCGAAATATAAAATCCAACAAAAATAATTTTCAAATCTGTACCAGTTATAGGTTTTACCTTACGCGGCTCAGATAAGTCGTCAAAAGACTTACGGCCCAAAGAAACCAATTCATAAAATCCCAAATCAAACCAATAATAATATAAACCTGAAGCATAAGAATATAAAGAGGCCAAATGTATAGGTTCACGAAATAAAGAATGCAAAGGTAAAAAGAGATAGGAATGCGTATAAGGAATAAAACGCATATCTTTAGATTGACGAAATAAAGGACGAGAGAAACGTTTTTGTTGGACCGCCACACTGTTCCAAAGAGAACTAGCCAAGGGATAGGCATACGAAGTATTAAGTCGTTTAAGCTGCTATAAGAAATATTTTTTTGTACTAATCTGAAAAACATTATATTGGTAATAATCAGATAAATATGTAAGATTATACTCTTCTGGGCTTATTAGTAATTTAAAGTTAGATTTATCCAAATCGTCAAAATTTTTTATGAAAGGTTGCTTAGGAAGACTGGTCATATAGGAACCTAAAAAGACACCATATACTGTTACGACCACTAGACCGGTTAGAAATAGCAAAAAGAAAACATAGGCTACAAAATAGTCCAACGAACGCTTATTAAAAGCGAAACCTTGACCCAAGACAGCTCTAAATTATTTATAATTGAGCAGTAAATCAACCCAATGGAATCGATAGAAAGGACCTAACATTCTCTTGAACATTACAAGTAATAGAAAGGTAAAACATAGACAAAGTAGAATTAGAATTGTGACAAAAGTTGGATTCATAACAGCCAAATAAATTTCAGCTAGAGACAGTTCAGCCTCTATTGGCAACATAGCACAATTCCAATTCCATGACGACAATTCTGACCAATCTGTACCATTTACTGGACCTACTGTAGATGCTGCTAAATCTGGTATTATTACGAATAAAATTTAAAATATGCGTATAAAAGATAGTTTTCCAAAGAAAACGCCAAAGAAGCATTAATGCTTTTAGCGAAATATTTAACAAAATGTGCCATATAACCACACATTTCTTGTTGACCATTTTTATCATAGTACACCATAGATATGGGGTGGTGCGCAAAGTATAACCTTTAACATCACGTAATTGATTAGGAAATAACTCGTTTTTAACCATAATCCATCTCTGTTTTCTTATTTGAAATTTGGGAAATTTTGAATATGAATAATATACCAAAGCATTCTGAGGAAATTCATAAGATATGACTATAACATTTAAAATTTGTTCCATATCACAATATTTTAAAATATCGTCAACATTTTTTAATTGTTTATTGTAGCTTGAAAAATCCACTCGAAATATAACACGATTTTGACGTAAGTACCATGATTTTTGCTAAGAGCTTATAATAAATTGTTCTGTATATCTTTTGTAATGGCGTGACGCTGGTTCGATGACAGTGGTGTTGTTGATTCCAATGGTGGTATACAAATTACAGTTAAAAATTCACTGTGAAATTTATTATATAGTAAATAGTCCTGTTGTTTTGATTGCAATAATATTACAGGTATTTGAACATATTGTCGTTGCTGCTGTTCATATTCAATATAATATTTACGATTAACGCAATAGTCACTTTGGTTACTATTACCATGTGATCAATTTGTCAATATAACATTTGTTCTAATATGTTGCTCCAGACTTAGATTTTTTAAAAATTGTACAAATGCTACTTCTTCAATTCTATTGTTGTTATTGTAAGTTGTTGCCAAAGAGGGTTATAGTTTTAAATTTACACTTGCTGCACTTGTTTGAACCAATGTTGCTGCTGTAACATATGCTCCAATTATTAAAAATATTTGATAGTTTAACATGTTGCCTGTTACTTGTAGTAGCAACAATTTTTTATAATTTCCAGTACAATTTTTCCAAAAAATGTTTCAGACAATATTTTCAAAAAACAAATACAATATTGCTTGTTGTTGCTTTTATTAGGACTTCGTTGTTGGTAAGTTGACACTTAGTTTTTGTATGTTTTAATTTTTAACATAATTTCTAGATTTTTTATTTTGATATGTATATTGTAAAGCATTTGTTGTAACTAACTCATTTTAATTATACACTCTTGTTTATATTTGCTAAATAACATAGGAGGGTTCATGTTATGAAATATTGCGGTTTTTATATGTACATAATTTCAACCCATTTTTCAACCTATATAATTGAAATCATGAATTTTTTTTGGGAATATCTATCTACGCAAAATTGTCTTTTACTTCAGTACACTCATGCACGTGTTTGTTTCAGGATATCTTACCGGTATTGCAGGAAAGTTGAAAATTTTGCATGTTTAAATAGATATATTTTTCCAAATTTGATTAAAAACTAAAAATATCGTTGTGAATTGACATTAACTGAATAACTTAAGTAACGTTACCCTTAAAATACCGTTACCGAAATAACTAAAAAACCATTATTCCTAAACAAACGTTACCGATATAATTAAAAAACCGTTACCGCTAAAATATCTTTGCGAAATATGTAAAAAGAAGTTAACACCTTAAAACCGTTACCGAAATAACTAAAAAATCGTTACCCCTAATATACAGTTACCGAAATAGAATAAAATTGCGTAACCCTTAACGATATTCGCATCGAATCGGTTACCGCCCATGAATTTTGTGTATGCTAAAAACATTTTAAATTGTATCACTATGTGTAAACATAACATCCCATTGATCCCATTTTTTTGTATTAAAATTGCAAAATATATTGAAAATATCCTGAAACATTTTAGACAAGAAGAATATTTTTACATAAAAAAAGGAATATGTAACATAAATAGAAAAACCGTTATATTTCAAAAATTACAAATGAGAAAACCATATTTTTATCAGATTTAGAGTCAATGTACCTAAACATATTAAAAAGACATGTTCTGCAAAAAGTAGCAAATTCTTGATTAGCAAGTACTTGAACTTCATACACTAAAAAGTGTATGTTAGTCGCCTATAATATGCATGAAAAATCTTAACATATGCAATAAAAACTAAAAATTAACGATGTCATTTTTACTCAAATACTAAAATGAAAAAATTTACCCGATGAAAAAAGTTTCTATATACTCATATACAATTTGATACTACTATATATGCTTATAAGTGTGGCAATATTTTACGATATGTAATTAATTTTTAAATGTTTTAATATAGCGTAATATATCATCATATATCATTGTATCGTATGTTATATATTAGCATATATTGTATATATGATCATATGAAATAAATAAAGATATACAGTAATCCCTCGATTTACGTCGTGGTTGGTTCCGGAAATTGACGACGTTAATCGAAACGACGTTAACCGAATTTAATAAAATTGCTCATACGTTAACGTACACTTAATTAGATAAAAAAAAACTTAAAAATTATGTAGTACAGGTAATTCAGT
Organism: Delia radicum; assembly: GCA_021234595.1. Taxonomy (NCBI): domain Eukaryota; kingdom Metazoa; phylum Arthropoda; class Insecta; order Diptera; family Anthomyiidae; genus Delia; species Delia radicum. The sequence goes on from CM037851.1 coordinate 77,309,576, forward strand.
CTTTTATTGTAGAGTTTAAAGTTATAAATATTTAATTCATAGAATTAGTTATACAAATTAGTTATTTGCAATTTTATTGCAAATTAATGGCTAAACATTCAGTTAAAAAAATTAAATAAATATGTGTCTAAAGTAAACATATTAACAAAAAATTAACAATTCAATGTTCAAAAAATGCGAGTTTAAAAATTAAATTCATAAACATATTAAAAACTAATGCATACATATGTTCAGAAAAAAGTAAAAATAAAACAATTAGCATTTTGATGTCATTAGAATAAGTATTCGTCGAACTTTCGGAAAGAATTTCAGAACTTACCATTTCGATGTCATCATCTTTAGTACTTCTTTCTCTTATAAAAGGCGTTTCGGATAAAATTGGCTTAAAGAATGCATCAATTCGTTTCTGAGGTAAGGTCAACTTTTTCTGCTCGTACATATCCCGGTAATATTTAAGGCTTGAATTTATTGATCTTTTTGTCGATTCAACTCTTTCTTCATCTGTGTCAAATTGTTCAAAAATTTGCATAGCCTTATTAATGCTAGCAAAGGCTTCTGACAGTTTTGCCAAAGGAATTTGAGAATCCTCACCACAAGTTTCGATATCTGAAGTTTGTTCTTCTAAACTATGTTGATTTGAAAGATTCGTCAATGCAAATAGTTCCGAGTTAGTTAACGGTTCATCCTCTAAATTTAAGTGATCAACAACATCGGAATCTTCAATATCAGAAAAACCTAATGAGTGCGCCAAACGTACAATTTCCGTGTTTAAATCGTTCAGATTTTCGTCATTACCACCTTCAGTTGTGCATTCAGGCCATAAGTTTTTCCATGCATTTCTCATTGTCGACGAAGAAACTTCTTCCCAACTTTTGTCTATACTGTTTACTGCTTGCATGATATCATATTTTTTCCAAAATTGTCTGACAACGTCGTTATTATTATCATTTTGGTGTGATTGGTTGTCGATTGCATCAATGAGGTCGTTAAAACTTCGCCGTAAATAGTATTTCTTAAATGCGGCAATATCGCCCTGGTCCATGGGTTGAATAAGATACGTGGTATTGGGAGGTAAAAACACGATTTTTATATTATCATTCATGTTATTCAAACTTATGGAGTTGCCCGGAGCATTATCAATTACAAGTAATGCTTTATAAGACAAATTATTCCTTTCGCAATATTTCTTAACTTCTGGGCAAAAATGTGTCTTAAACCAATCGTCAAACAGTTTAGCAGTCAAACAAGCTTTTTTATTAGACATCCAAATTATTGGAAGATTTTGTTTGCAAACGTTTTTCATAGCTCTTGGTGTTTCGGGCTTAAGGTTCAAGTCTCCTGCAGCATTACCACCGAGCAAAAGCGTAAGCCTATCATTCGAAACCTTGGGGCCAGCTGCTATTCTTTCCTCTTTCGATATTAATGTTCTCCCTAGCATACGTGTTCCTGAAAAGTCCGGTCTCGTCGACATTGAAAACTTGCTGAGGGGTGTATTCACCATCATCAATTATTTTTTTTAATTTTTGGGGAAAACTTTTAGCTGCATCACCATCTGCACTTGCAGATTCTCCGACAACTTTTATATTATCAAGTTGTGCTCGTTTTTTAAATTTATCTAGCCATCCTCCGCTGGCGTTAAAACAAAAATCGGAAATATCTTTATTATTCACAGAGTCAGATTTTAGATCGTTAACCAAACTTATCGCTTTTCTTTGAATAACTAACGTAGTTACTGGAATATTTTTTTCACTTAAGTCCTTTATCCACAGTATTAGTGCATTTTCCATTTTTCCATTAGTAATGGCCTTTTTTTACTGGTGGTTTCAATAGAACCAGCTCCAGTCGCTATGGCACTTTCACGGATTTCAGCTGAATTTTTTATTATTGTTCTCACTGTGGTCGGTGGAAGATCTATCGTACTGGCAATAATAAAAGCCTTTTCTCCGTTGTTATAACGGCGAATAATTTCTAATTTAGTTTTTAATGAAATAACATTTTGTTTCGTTTTTATTTGAGATCTAGAAACTATATCAGTTTTTGGAGCTCATATTTCACACCGTTGCGTCCGCCAATTAAAACAATACTATTGCATCCATGTACAGATTGAAAAAGTGACATACATATAAAAACAAAAAAAAAATATGTACATACATAAACGATTAAATTACAAACTGGGATTCCCCTGTTTTCACTTGTAGATACAGATTGCAAAAGGCGACGTAAATCGAAAGGCGACGTAAATCGAAAGTCGACGTAAATCAAAAGGCGACGTAAATCGAAAGGCGACGTAAACCGAAGATGAAAAGAACAAACAATTTTACGGCGCAAATCGAAACAACGTAAACCGAAGCGTCGTAAATCGAGGGATTACTGTATATATATGATCATATATTGTACCATATGTAAATGTATATGGTACAATTAATCAAAAATAATTCTATCACTTTTTTATATAATTATTTATTTCAAAACATATCATTATATTTATTTATATCATTACATTCATTTTGGATATTTTTTAGCACCGTTTATAATTGGAATATAAATGAGTTTCAAATTTTACAGCAAAAAACATGAAAAACTACGTTTTTTTGTTTTGTAATGATTATTAATATTCTTTTAATAAATACATAACTTAAAAACAACGTTATAATTATTAGGTTTTAAACCAACGAACATATATACTAAAGAAGAACCAAGGTACTAAACATTTGTAAAATTTCATATACCAACTGGCTTTAAGAAAAACAGTTTTTTAGAGGTTATTTAATGCATATTTTTTAGTATTCTGTATTAATTACACAAAACTTATGCAAAGAATATATTAAACAACACAAATTAACTTTAAAATTAATTAAAAGCATTAAAACCAAAGTAAAAGTACCACTGTTAAACACGTTTTTTTCAAAACTCTCTTAAAACCAGTTCTAGAGCATTGGAAACGGCTTGTTTAAACAAATGAAACACCCAACCTTTATATCATGAGTAATGTATTCTAAATTTTCAACTTTAAAAGTTAAATAGTTGCTCAGTTCCACTATATGTAATATACACTCTACCACTAATCCTGTTTTGTGGTTATCAAAATATTTGTTTTGAACAATTCGCAATTGCTGAAGTACTAAATAGAGAGATTTATTCTTTATAAACACAATATCGTATTAATCCATAATAACGACGGTTTAGTTTGTTACAAAGACGTGTAAAGTCTGCTAGTTATTTCTGCTCTTGGAAAAAATCTGTAAGTCTTCTACTTGAAAATTTTTTGCGAACAAAGAAATTGATTTTCTCCCTCGGTAAATGTTTTTTATGTATACCTTTTTTCGATGTGATGTGATGTTTAGTTATATGTGACACTATATATAATATATAATATATGATTATATCGGAACTTGTTTCATTGGGTTGTTTACTTTATTTCACAATTGTTTACATGATGTAATATATATAAATATCTAGTTTTTATTTGATATTTACTAGCTCAAAAACTAGTTAAAACATTTGAAGCCAAATTTTATATTTCCCACTTATAATACAACAATTAAAAGAGACTATTTTTTTATATTTTAAAGTTGTAGAACCACTTAAGCTTCTTATTAACATTTTAACTGTTGGTTTACTTTATGACAAACACGTGAAATTTTTAGCTTTTACTTAATATTTAAGTAATTTTGAAGCAAAATTTGTGCTTTCAGCATATTTTACCTATTGATTACGTGATGTAAACAATTGAAAAACTCTCCATACTCTATATATTTTAAAGTTCTAAAACTTTCGAGTCATTTTAAGTGGAATATTGCATTGTTTACACATTAAAAAAAACCTTCTTCTATATCGTCAAAATTGAGGTAAATTATAAATTTTTAGACAAATTTCACAACGATTGAATTGTTTATATATTTTTTTTTCTTTATATCATGCAAAATTTTATTTTATTGATGTCAATATCAACAGTGAAAAAATTTATATTTTTGTAACAGTTTCTTTAAAGTTTTAAAATAATTTGAATAGTTTTTAGTTGCCATATATTATATATTCATCAAGTAAATAAAAGGTAAACAATAGAAAAAAATGATTAACTTAGCTCTAAAAAGTTTTGGAAAAAATGTGGGTATCCTTTACATGATGCTTGAAATTAAATAAATTAGTTTTTATTATAAAATTATTATAATTTTTAAAATTTACAATCTTCTTTTTTATATAAATTTTTTTTTTTTGTTGAAAAAATTTATTTTATTTGACATATTAAATCCTGTTTTTAAATACTGTTTTTCTTTTAAATACCCCCCAACTCTCTTATGTCAATTTTTTTGTAAAAATTTATAATAAAAAATTTAAACCTTAACAATTATTTAAAGTTTTCTTCAATAGATCCAAACGCATTTGTCATTTGTAATAATGTGGGTTTTTGTTTTCACACACAAATTATCATTAAATTTAAGCCATTTCTTTTATCAAAATGGGTTTCAGTGATGATGAAGATGATTTTTGTTGTTGTATTTGTTGTTTGTATCCTAGAGATCTAAATATTGTCTCAAAGTAATATTTGTAATTTGAAAACTCATTTTCCATCCTATATATTTAGCACTTAATTTTTGTAATAGACCTACAATAAATAATACATTTTTACACAAAATTTTCAATTTTTTTTTTTTCTTTAGACTACTACTATACAATTCATCTACAGAGTATAAAGAAATAAAATATTTTTAAAAATGTAAAGTTTTCTTTGATCTCCTTTTATTTAATTGTTATTATTTTAAACGAGCTTAAGATTATTTATTTATTAACTATAATTATTTATTACCAATATTTCGTCTCCACATTGGGTGACTTCTTCAGGGAACAATTATTACAAATTCTAATAATTGTTCCCTGAAGAAGTTACCTATTGTGGAGACGAAATATTAGAAATAAATAATTATAATTAATAAATAAATGATCTTAAGCTCGTTTAAAATAAGAAGTATGAAATAAAATATTGTAATTTTTGTTGGGTGCGGTGCAGCAGCAGACGACAACTGGCAATGTTTTATTATTAGAAGAATAATAAAAATGAGGACTGCTGTTGAGATGCTGATATTTTTGCATAGATTTTTTAATATCAAATCCATAATGACAGGCATTAATTAATTAATTTTAACATTTCTTTGTAAGAACTGAATATTTTGTTGTTGCAAATATATTATTGCTTTTACTGTTGTTGGTTAAATGTTGTCGACAATTTTTACAGACATCATACTGTACAGATCAAGAAATGTAGCTCATAGCTAGTAAAAAACGTGCTGTACTGAGCGTTGTCTCTTACTTTACTTAAAAATATAAAGTTATTTTTATTTCTAAAAATTAGTATAAAAATAAAAAAGTGAGATTGAAAACTGTTTTACTAACTTTTTTAAAACTTTTTTTCCTCAAAGTGTCGAAAATTTTTGAAATTCCACATATAAATTAACTCAAATATTCAATTTAATTAGCAATTTATTATAATAAAATAAAGCTGTTTATTCCATTGGGATGGAATTATTTTTATTCATAAGGATGCTAATAACTTACCTGCATTGATTTAAAAAGTCTCCGTGATATAAAATTTCAATGTGAAACCTTTTATGAAATTATGTGATGACCTTTCATTGAAGTAGTGCTCACACAAACAACAGTTTTTATTACAAGTATAGTAGTTAAAATTGAGACAATCGATATTAAGTTGTCAGAATCAATTTACATCTGTCCCTAGTTTTACTTGTCACAACGGAAACTTAGAATGACAAGAAATTCGGTTGCTAGCATAAATTTGTTTTATCTGTATAGGTGCACTAATGCCTCGATTTGCGTAGGGAAACGAAGAAATAAAATATAAATGCAAACCTGAACACGCACTCGCATAATAAATATTACGTAGGGTTGTGTCACCCTATTTTTTCGAAGCGAATTGATTCGGTTGGATGAAATTGTTCTAATTTTTATGAGAATGCGATTTTTCAAACATTTGAACTATTTTTTTATTTAATTGAACTATTCGACAAATTGTAATGTTTGGGGGACCTCCTCTTGCAATACGTTATTTTCTTATAATCTTATATAGCGCTGCGTCAAAACAACAAAAAAAAACACTTAAAATCTAATTGATCGAGATAAGCCAACTCGTATTAATGATGATAATTATGCAGCAAAAGAAATTTAAAAACTTAATGCAAGTTATTTATTTTTTTAAATTGTATTCCAGTTTGCCCATTTGAATTTTACTTAAATTTTTAATGTTTTTTTTTTTAATTAGCTATAACAAAAATATTTATGCACTCATAATCAGGGACAGGTGGTGTCAGTCGATTTTTTCCAACCGAATTGATATGGTTGCAGGAAGTTGTTGGAATTTTTCTGAGAGTGAGAATTTCCAAACATTTGACCTAATTTTTATATTATTAAATTTATTTATATTTATTTATTTACTTAGCATACCAGTGCAACAAGATCTCGTCTTTTAACAGCACTGGGAAAATAATGTTATGTAATAATTATAACAAAACTAAAAAAAATTAAAAATTAAAAACTAATTATAAAATAAAACTGTGCAACACAAAAAAAAAAAAATCAAGGTCAGACCTATAAATTTTAATAGAAGAGACAAAACAAAAGACACGTGTTTCGGCGTTTTGAAATTTTACATCTGGGTTTCATTTTAGGGGGAGGTAAAGTTTTCCCCAAATGCAAATTTTGTGTTGGACATCGGCATAGAAAATCGAGTGAAGCTTAGGTTTAAAGTATATTTTGAGTTCAGCAAATTTTCAAATTTTCAAATGTTCAGCAAATTATAGAATATGTTAACCCTCTAACTCCTCAAGATAATGGTCTTTTTTGTAATTTTTTTAAAAAAGAGCAAAAAACACCATTAAAACAGGGATTTAAGGGGTTAAAATGTTAAAATTTTACTATAAGTCCCTGAATACACCAAAATCAAACATTTTTGTAGAATATGTTAACCCTCTACTTCCTCAAGGTAAGGGTCGTTTTTGCCCTTCTTTTAAAAAAAGAGAAAAAACACCATTAAAACAAGGATTTAAGGGGTTAAAATGTTAAAACTTTACTGTAAGTCCCTAAATACTGTAAAATCAAACATTTTTGTAGAATATGTTAACCCTCTAACTCCTCAAGGTAAGGGTCATTTTTGTCCTTCTTTTGAAAAAGAGCAAAAAACACCATCAAAACAGGGATTTAATGGCTTAAAATGTTTCGCAAAAATATTCGCCGTGAATTTTTACTATAAGTCCCTGAATACACCAAAATCTGAATACACTCAAATCACAAAATAAATTATGTTCACAATATATGCACCGCAAATTGACACGTTTTCAGTACAATAAAAAATATAGCTCTTGATTATTGTTTTGGTCTTTTTTTTTGTTTTTGTTGTAATGTAACGGATTTAATCAGCCAAAGAACAGCTGGCAATCTATCAAAATTTATAGGTCCGACCTTGTAATTTGTTTTTGTGTTGTACAGTGTAATGAAGTGGAATTGCGTAGAGCTAAAAAAACTGTAATTAATGAATACTTCCTATCCAAATTTGCTATCGAAGGTAAAATAATAGAGATATTACTGATTTTAGTTAAATTTGAACTATTTTTTTTCATGCTAAATTATTGGGGTATTTTAAAATAAAATGCTTAATAAATGCGAAATTAACCCTAAGCTCTCTTTTGTTGTATCTTATTTCTGCCTTTCTGGTTGAATTTTCCGTTTTGGTATATTCAGGGACTTATAGTAAAATTTCACGGCGAATATTTTCGCGCAACATTTTAACCCCTAAATCCCTGTTTTAAAGGTGTTTTTTTGCTCTTTTTTAAAAGAAGTACAAAAAAGACCCTTAACTTCAGGAGTTAGAGGGTTAATATATTCTACAAAAATGTTCTCCGTAACATTTTACATAAATTTGCTATATACTATATACTTTATACGCAAGCTTTACTCGATGTTCTATGCCGATTGACAATACAAAATTTGCATTTGGGGGAAACTTTACCACCCCCTAAAATGAAACCCAGATGTAAACCTTTAAAACGCCGATACACGTATCTTTGTTTTTTTTTTTTTTTTGTCTCCTCTATCAAAATTTATAGGTCGGACCTTGTAATTTTGGATAACATTTGTTGAACAGTGTAATAACACAGAAAAAAATTTCCAAAAAGGTAAGGGGGTTTGTAATCAAGCATTTTGGGCAGAACGCATTCCTTACTAGATTACCTAGTCGATTATTTTAACAGGGCGTGAGACTAAAATAATTAATTCTTTAGAATTGATTATTTTTTTATCGAAGAATTATTTACTTTATATTTTAAAGAACTACGCAGGTGAAAATGTTCATATATTGTCATATATGGCCACATATATGAGTTCATATATGCATCCATATATTTTCGGATCCGAAATTTGAGGGTATATGGAGATATATGGATATATATGGTCATATATAGCCATATATGGCGTCATATATGGTGTCTATTATACTGATAAATTCATGCATTTCATATTCAAATTGCATTAATAAATATAAATAGTTTAAAGTGAAATTTTTTAAGAAAATATAATTAGGGAAGGAATTTAATGAAAATTAATAAGAGTATGGATAATGTAAAACCAACTAGTTCCAAAAAAAATAAGATTCGATGATTTAAAAAATGATGATGACGACCATAACAATAGTAATGAATATGCTACAAAAATTTATGAAAAGGGTAAAAAAATGACAGTGCTTGTAGAGTTAAAGTCCTCCAGAATGGTTTCTGAAATTTTAAGCAACACAAAAAATCTTAAAGGATCATCTATTTCGGTGGAACGTGATCTATCCAAAGAACGACTTCAGAATAAAAAAGTAATGCTGCAGCTGAAAAAGGAGATATTAAAGGTAGACAAAAGCAAGAAGATTTCTGTAAACAGCGATAGGCCAGTTGTGGATGGTAAATTTTTCATTTGGAATAAGAATAAAATTCTGATGTGTGGCCAAAGTGAAGGTGAGGAAGTATTGCAAAATATGTACGGAGATTCTATTATCAATGTTAGTTTAGAATACATATCAATGTTAGTTTAGAATACAATTCCCTATTAAAATCTATTAATTCATATCTTGATGTATCTGCTAATGTATCATTAAATTCAAAAAACTGTTAAAATCTTCTAGTGTAAAAAAGGAACAAAATTGTACTAGTAAAAAAAATGTCATCTTAGATGTAGAAAATATAAAAAATAAAATTAATTTAAGCATACTTGCATACAATGTAAATGGTTTAGAGAGTAAGCATCTTCAACAAGGGTTCTTTGAATATATCGAACAAAGTGAAATCTTTATTTTGTTAGAAACGCATGTAGAAAGCAAAAATTTTTATAAATTTGATCACAACTTCTTAACACCTTTTGGAAATCAGCAACAAGAATCAGTCGATTTGTTAGAGGTATAAGCGGTAGTGTCTGTGGTGTCCGTAAAGATCTGGTAGAACGTGGTGTAAAGCACATTTTTAAAAGTTATGATGATGGTTTTACAATAAAGATTCAAGCAAAAGATTTAGAGTTTGAAATTATCCCAGCATATATAAGAGGTGCAAATTGGAATCAAGAATTTCAGCAAATAAAAAATCTGTTTGAGCATGACCTAGTTAATCCTATAATAATAGGTGACGTAAATGTACGATTGGGAGAAGAACAACAGAATTTAGAAGAAATAGTAAATTTAACATTTCTCTCTGGCTTGGAATCAAGAAAATCTATGGATAAAACTAAGATAAATGCAAATGGTAAAAAGTATTTAGAATTTTGTAAAAATTATGGTTTGGTGATCACAAATGGTAGAACTGTTGGTGACGAAGAAGGAAGTTATACTTTTGTTAACAATAATGGATGTTCGGTAAATGATATATCTGCAGTTTCAATTGATATTCCGAGATATGTAAAAAGTTTTAAGGTGGAAAATAAGATATGGTCAGACCATCTGCCAATTATATTGAGTTTGGAAATAAATAGTTCAAATAATTCTTTTGAAAAAATTAATCTTCTACCCAAGCTTAAATGGAATGAGTGTAATAAGGAAAGGTACCAGCAAAAGTTAGAGCCAAATTTAAAGATTGATTTAGAGCATAAACCAAATATAAATATAATTGACCTTAATAATTTAATTTTGAAATCTTATAGTCAGCCCACAAGTTCCAAAAATGTTTGTCAATTTAAAAATAAATGGTTTGATAAGTACTGCAAAAAAGCTAGAGATGAATCAATGGAACGTTTGAATGGTTTCAGAAACTCGAAGTCATTACACGATAAACAATTATATATTGATAAAAGAAACGAGTACCAACTTCTATGCAAAATAAAGAAGAAAGAATACTTTGAAGAGCTGGAACGTAAGTTGGATTTAGTCTCTGATAGTAAGCAATGGTGGTCACTAGCAAAGGAAATTAGACAACAGGAAAACTAAATTGGGTGTAAAATTAATGCTGACATTCTTAGAGAATATTTTAACAAGAGTTGAAGAAATATCATATGCGCCCAATTTTATCTCAGATGAATATCTAGATAGCAACTTTACGCTAACAGAAATAAGAAAACAACTAGAGAAAGCTAAACCTAATAAGGCTCCTGGGGTAGATCGTATTCCTTACGAGTTTTACATAAATGCAAACGAAGAATTTTTGAGAACTTTATCAGAGGTATTTACAAAAATATCAAATGGTTTTGAAGACTATGATAGTTTCAGAACAAGTATAACTTTTCCTATTCATAAAAAAGGAGACTTAAATCAAGTCAACAACTATAGAGGAATCTCGCTAATGAATCGTATAGCAAAAATTATGATGGGTGCAGTCAATGAAAGAATAACAGACTGGGTCAACAGACAAAATATTTTAAATGAATACCAAGCTGGTTTTCGGAAAGGCTTTTCAACTTTTGATAATATATACAATCTTGCAACAATAGTTAACCTTAAATTCAATGAAAAGAAGAAAGTATACGCATTTTTTGTGGATTTTAGTGCCGCGTTTGACCGTGTCCCCAGAAATTTGTTAATCTACAAGCTAAGGCAAATCGGTTTGTCCACAAAAACTGTAAATTTTATAGAAAGAGTATACCAAAATACAAACTCATCGGTCTGGATAGGCACAGAGCTGTCTAATAATTTTGTAACATACTCTGGAGTTAAACAAGGTTGCTTGTTGTCGCCTCTTATGTTCGCTTTGTAAATAAATGATCTACACGATTATCTAGAAGGTGGTTTGTTTATTGATGATATTAACGTTAGAGTCTTATTGTATGCAGACGATATAGTTTTGCTTGCCGACGAAGTGTTAGTTTTACAAAAAAATTATTAACAAATTGGAGAAATACTGTCGTTTATGGGCAATGGAGGTATATCTCTCTAAATCGGAAATTATGGTGTTTAGAAAACAAGGTGGAAGACTAAGCTCAAACGAAAGTTGGACGTTTAAAGGTGAAATTGTACGAATTGTTAACGAATATAAATATCTTGGAATGGTTCTTACTACAACAATGTCATTTGTAAAACATTTTAACCAAAAAAACGATGCAGCTAAAACTTGTTTAAATGTTACATGGAGTAACTTTATTGGAAAACGTGAAGTATCTCTAAAGGCTAAATGGAAAATGTTCTTGGCAGTATGCCGGTCCATCCAGTCCTACGGATCTCAAATATGGGGTTACTATTGTTTTGCGGATAATAATATTACCCCAAGATTTCTGGCAGTTTCAACTAATGTAATAATTGAATTGTTAATTTTTGACTGGTGGCAGTGAAGGTGGGAATCGTTTTGGTTTACCTATCATCATTGCTTTGGATATTTTGGCATTTAAACAAAGGCCATTTATTGATGCCCAATTGTGTATCCTGTCAAAATCCTGGTTTAAATTGTCTATGAAATCATTGACTGCAATGGGGTCACAACTGATATAGAGTTGAACATCGTCGGTGTACATCTGAATTCCACAGTGTATAAGTTGGACAGGAAAGTCGTTCGAATAAATGGCATGTAAAAGACGACCTAGTATGGAGCATTGTGGTACACCTCTGGATACTAGGCAAATATCAGACTCATTTCTGCCACGGTAAACAGATTGTGATCTACCACACAAATACGAGGATATTCTATTTACTGCAGACGTTGAAAAATTAAACATATGTTTAAGTTTGAGGAGAAGAATGGAATGTTCCACTGTGTCAAACGCCTTAGAATGATCTAATAAGAAGATGAATTGACAAATTAAAACTTTTGGAAGGACCTCATCTTGCAATATGTGGTTTTCGTATGATCTTATATAGCCCTGCGCCAAAACAATAAAAAAATATATCAAAAATATTTATACACACACAGGACAGGAACTTCATGAACTAAAAAAGTGTATTTTCAAAAAATTAAAATTTTTTTATTTTATTAAAACCAAAAACATACAACTAAAGACTTAAATTTTATTTAGTCTCTTGCAAAGATATAGATATAAAATAGGTACATTTTAAGTTAATAAAATTTCAAACGTAAAATTTAATCTATTTATTCTCAAAAGTGTTTGAATATTTTGAAAATTATTGCTCAACGTTGACGGTTGTGATCAATGGGAGGTAAAACTATGTTAATACTTTTGTTGTGCATAGCTTTTCCTAGTTTTTATCACGATGCGTTAAGGTAAACACCAAAAAAGCCAAACCATAACTTTTTTATATAATAGTATCGATTTTATGACGAATTTGTTGGCCAACTTCACCGGCCAATGCATTTTTATAGCTTCGTCAACTACATTTATTTGGGTTGAAAATGGATTCAATTTCTGCAGTTTAGCGTTTTTTGTTTGTATTTTTCGGCATTTCCAAATATTTTTTAAGCAAAAATTTCAAAGAAATAAGCATTTTTATAAAATACTGAGAAGATAAATTAGCTTTGTTCTTTTTTGGGTGCTTTCTTTACTCATATAAGCTTTTTTGAATTTTCCGATTTGGAGCTTAAACAAAAGTTTTGCTCAAAACCAAACCTAACATAAAAATGATTTAAAAAAAATCATATTTACAAAACTTTGGTAGCATTACTGATTTCATTTACCTTTTTTGCCTCCTCTGATAATGGCTAGAAAACCATGCAAATACTCCGAATTTTTTTTGGTATTTTTTTATGCACACATTAATTTTTATTTCCCACATAAAATTCCACTTGGGGGTCCCGGTAGAAGTCCCTCCATATAAGTAAAATATACTACATTGATTTTCTGAGCAACGTTGGTGAAGCGAACAGAAACATGTAAAGACCTGTTAGTAGATAAATATGCATTGGAATAACAGAAGAAGACATTTTATATAATAACATCGCACTGTTTCGTGTTAATATTTATAACGATCTTGAACTCGAATAATCTGAAGTCACGATTTTTGATAAAAGATCGACAGCTTTTTCAGCCTTAACATCTTTTTTTTCAAAATTTACATTTTTGTTAAAATCGACTTTTTTTGAAACAAAGTATTTAAAAAATATTTAAAATAAACTTAAACTTGTGTATTAAAACATTATTAATATTTTGTATGGAAATAAATTTCCCAGCAAAACCACACATTACCAAATCATGGGTAAAGTAATGTATTGCCATATGGCTTCATGCATTACTTTACACGCTACTTCACTGATGAATTTTACAGGCGATGAGCCTCAAAGTAACTCATTACCTTGTAGGGGGTAAAGTAACTGGTTACTTATATGGTTACATGGTGGGAAAAAGTAAAGTGTAATTTTTCATAAAAAAAAATGCATACAAATTTGTTTTACAGAAATTTTTTTTTAATTAAATAAATAACATTTTTTTTATTAAATAAATAGCTTGGTCATGCTGGGATTTGAACCTGGGGTATCTGGTATTTAAAAATTAGTTAGGCGAGAACTCTACCAACTGAGGTATCGATACATACGATAATTTATTGCTTAAAATGTAGGTGAGTTGTTATGCTTCGTGTTTTCGTTCGTGATATCAAAAATATACACCTTACCATTATGCTTACAAAAAATCAAAAAGTAATGTGTCTATAAATAGATTTTCAAAAATATATATTAATAATTACTTTACGTTTATAATTCATGCATTATGTAATTGATGATCGGTAAGTAATTATTTTATGTTTTGAAGTAATGTAAAAGGTAATGAGGTCTCATTACAAGGTAATCCATGAGTGTTCAAATATCGGTAACTCATTACTTCTTGTTGGAAAATAATTCTACAGGTAAGGAGTACACATTACAAGCTATTGCATTATTTTATCGCACCCATTACCAAAGTTTTGCTGGGTTGTTCAAAATAATGTTTAACCCTATCGCTATCTTGTACATTTAAACAGTTTGGTTTTCAAGCCCACAATAATAAGATGTTGCAGTATTGTTTTCTCACGCTATAATTTGATCAAAGTTTTGTCCCAGACTCCATTTATTTAGAAAATAACATGAGAAGGCACCTTAAAACCGAGATTTGAATAATTTTTAATGTCAACATTTAAGTTTTTAGTATTTTTTTTTTTAAATTTGTAAAGATTCAGTCAAAAAGTTCTTAAGACAACTGGATGTAACAAGAAATGATGATCATAGTCTTTGGAAGGTAACAAAATATCTTAAACATCCGCCTAAAAGAAACATACCAGTAAAAGATGTTAATGGAGATTGGTGTAAATCTGATCAAAGCAAAGCTAATGCATTTAAAGAATATTTGGAAGATACTTTTAACCCATTTTCTTTAAACACACAATCTGATAGAGATGAGATATTGCATTTCCTTGACATACCTTGCCAAATGGATCTTCCTATCAAGCACATTACTCCCTCTGAAGTTCAGAGTGCAGTTAATAAACTTAACAACACAAAGTCTCCGGGCTATGACAGGATTGACTCTAAAGTTATTAAATCTTTGCCTAGGAAAGGTATCATATTTCTTACGACAATTTTTAATTCCATTTTAAGATTAAATCACTATCCCTCACAGTGGAAATATGCAGAAATTTTTATGATATTAAAACCTAATAAGCCGGAAAATTCAGTTTCATCTTATAGACCAATTAGTCTGTTATCCACCTTTTCGAAAATCTTCGAGAGACTATTTCTAAAAAGATTACTTCCTATCTTGGAAAAATAAAATATAATTCCTGAATATCAGTTTGGGTTCAGACTCAAACATGGTACCCCGGAACAATGTCATCGGATTGTCGACGTTATAACTAACGCACTAGAGAGAAAATTATATTGTTCAGCAGTATTTTTGGATGTCCAACAAGCCTTTGACAGAGTGTGGCACATCGGACTTTTATATAAACTGAAAAAGCTCATTCCTGCACCATTTTTCTTATTAATAAAATCGTATCTTAATGACAGACATTTCTATGTTAATATTAATAATGAAAACTCTGATTTTGGTGAAATAAAATTTGGCATCCCACAAGGCAGTGTTCTGGGTCCAGTTCTATACACAATTTTCACATCAGATATGCCTATTATGGATGGTCTTACTATTGCAACTTACGCAGACGACACAGCTTTACTTGTTTCTCATGCGTCACGAACTAAAGCTTCTGAATTGGTTCAAAATGAATTATATCAAATTCAAAATTGGTTACAAAAATGGAACATCAAGGTAAATACAGAGAAGTCAGTACATGTTACTTTTTCGTTAAGAAGGCATGATTGCCCGCAACTTTACTTGAACGACACATCTATTCCAAAAAGTAACTGTGTTAAGAATTTAGGGCTCTATTTAGATAGAAGGCTAACATGGAAGGAACACATAGTTTAAAAACGTAATCATTTAAACATCAAAACCAGAAAAATGTATTGGCTACTTGGACCAAAATCGGAACTAAGCTTAGAAAACAAGGTTATCTTGTATAAGACTATTCTTAAACCTATTTGGACATATGGTGTCCACCTTTGGGGCACTACCAGCAACTCGAATATTGAAATCTTACAAAGATACCAATCAAAAACATTAATACTAATAACAAATGCGCCTTGGTTTGTAACAAACGATAACATTCACAACGATCTTAGAATTTCGAAAGTCAAAGAAGAGATCATCAAATTCAGTGAACGATACCTCAACAGGCTAAGCAATCATTCAAATATATTGGCTATAAATTTATTGGATGATAGCGATGAAATACGTAGACTGAAAAGGTTTCATGTACTTGACCTGCCCTTTAGAAAATAGAAAAATGTAAATATGTATAAACATGTATATATCAGCAATACTACTTTGTAATTCTTTTTTTTTATATTGAGCTCATTGGATCTCAATATCTTAAGTTACCCAGCAAAACTTTGGTAATGGGTAGGACTTATTTCAGACCTTCCAAAGTAATGACTATCCATTGCAGTTTTTGTTATTTTGAAGGTCCGAAATAATACCTTACTAATATGAATATATGTAACTGCTTATTTGTAAGATAAAAAACAACGCCTTACTAATATTGTGTTAAATATCTGCTTATTTGGAATAGCAAAAATAATAAGTTACTTATTATCACTTATTTCAGACCTTTCGTAGTAATGACTATCCATTACGTTTGTTGTTATTTTGAAGGTCTGAAATAATACCTTACTGATATGAACATACATCACTACTTATTTTGGAAGCTAAACAATTATGTCTTACTAATATTGTGTTATATACATGCTTATTAGGAAGGGCCAAAGAAATAAGGTACTTGTAAGGTAATAAGTAACTACTTTTTTGTAAGATATATTTATAAAGATTCATAATATATCATAATTAATAATTTAAATGCAATTTATTTAAGCAACCAAATATATTTTATTGCCTATTAATACCTTCTTATTTAGGTACATGTTAATACGTACTTATTTTTGCACCTATAAATAACTACTTATTAACATCCTTACAAGTAATACGTCATATAATGGCTTTAAGCATTACTTTTGATGCTACAAATAAGAAATGAAATAAGTACTTATGTGTAACTGGTGATTTCACTACATATTTTGTAACGTCTTATTTTTGTCCCTATATGTAAGCACAAGGCAAGGCCTTGCCTCCTATGACACCCCCATGTTAAAATCAGGTGTTCTTGGCCTCAACTATAAGTACTTCTGATTCTTGTTTTCTTCTTCCATTTCCCATTCTATGGTAATAGCAAGTTTTCCTGGGTAGTTTTAAATAATCATAAGATTTGCTTATTGTTTTTATATATAAAATAGATTGCAAATAAAATGAATTGAAAAAAAAAAAAATTTGTAAAGAAACAAAAAACCGATTATTCGAACAGGTTTCGAATGAAAAAAATCGAAAAACTGTTTTTGAAAAATGCGGTTTTTTGAAGTATTCGAAAACCTGTTTTTCAAATATTTCGGACGGTAGGACCTTAGGAAGGATTATTAATACGATCATCTTACTACAATAGTCCTACATATCAATGTTGCCATTATTAAAATTTTGTGGTTTCTTTTAGTTTTTCACTTTTGTTTGTATTTTTACCTCCTTCGATACCAACTAAAAATAACAATAAATACTAAATTTATTTGAATGTAAAAAAAAATATTTTTAATGTAAAATATTTTTAATAGTTTCAACAAGCAAAGTAAAAAAAATATAAATTTTTCTTGTATTTTTTGGAAACAATTCTTAAAAACATAGAACCCATCGCAGTCCCACTCTGAAAATTTCATTGTTTATTAGGTAAAAATGTGTTAGTGGGGTCAAAAGTGGTAAAAATTGCACTTGAATGTTTAAAACTAAAATCAAAAATACTATAAAGATATTTTATATACATTTAGAAAACCATTTAAATCGGCCTACGAGTTAGTAAAATACAGCAATTTAAATATCGACACGTCTTAACATTTTCCATGTTTTTTTTTATTTTTAAACACAAATAACTTTTTTAAAAAATTTTTTAATTTTTTTTCAAAAAACACGTCTCAAATACCGCTAGGACTAAAAAAATTATGAATAAACTTTTTTGTAATTTTATTTTGAAAATCTTTTTCTGAGACCCCATGGTTTTGCCAACATTGAAAATGTTGTTTTCCCACTGATTTGCGACATTTTTTGAACAGATGGACCTTGTGTTATAATTTTGGGATTTTAAAAGTGCTTGCTGTCAGCACGTGTACCACGTTTTAAAGTGCTCTGCCGGCAGTGTTCCGTTCGTCTTTTTCTGGCTGGGCAATTAAATATCATAATACACGGAAAATAATGACGGTTTTCTAACAAAATTTTTTTTAGTTATTTTTACATTTTTTCGCAGTATGTACTTTTTAACATGTAACATATACAATGAGATTTTTAAATGCATGTAACTTTACTTAAATTCAAGCTCAAACTGAAATTTTATTTATTTTATTTCTATTGAACTTACAACCGGCGTTAATGATAAATGATAGCATGCATTAATAAATGATAACATGCTGGGCAACCCGGACAGGGACAGCACGAGAGAAATTCGGAATCTTAGTGGGAAGGAACTGAATGTTTTGATGGAAATCGTCATGGGACACTCGACACTGAGGACCCATCTCCACCGTATTGGTAGAGCGGACTCGGGAGTGTGTAGGGCCTGTGGGGTGGACGAGGAGACCTTGGAACACTATCTCTGTGAACACTATCTCCGGGTCGAAATACTATCCAGTGACTCAATATCCACATTGGGGGATCTTAGGGGAATAGAGCGCACAACAAGCCGACATTCTGGCTTAAGTGTAAGTCCTCAGGGCTTGAGGGAAGCATTTCCCTTCACCGAATCCTCTTTTCGAGCTGACCTAAACCCTAACCTAATCATGCTTAAACACCGGCTAACACATGCACAAAAGTTCATGCATTTCCTACAAAAACAATTTTTGAAATTATTTTTCCAGTATTTAATGAAACGTACAAGACACCGGTGCTGATTTAACTATTTCTGGATTTCAATATTTTTATATTAAATATTAATGAAGTATAAATAAACACTATTTTAGTTAATTCAATGGTATTGTTTCTTTTTTTTAAACTGAATATGTAGTAAATTTCAGAAAGTTATTTTTACTACATTTGTAATTATTATTACAATTCTTCTATTAATTGAACGTTAATTATATCCCAGCATAAAAATTTCAAAAATGTAAGGGGGTTTGATTACTAGATTACCTACTCGATTCTTTAAACTAGGTGTGAGTCTAAAATAATTGATTCTTTAGAATTGATTATTTTTTTTTTTTATCGAAGAACTATTTTACTTTATAATTTTAAGAACAACATACATTTTTTAAAAGATATAGTTCCATGGTGAAACTAAGAAGTACTTACACAAAAAAAAAATAAATAGTTCCCAGGAAAAAATAAGAAGTATCGGGTGTTTTTTATAGACTGACACAAGTTTAAAATTTATGAAATTAATGTTTAAATATGACTGCTGCCATGTGGCCGCCACTGCTGGTGCGTAGAAGGCGCAATCTGGAACACCAATTTTCAACAATTTTTCGCTACATTTGCGGCCGTATTTCGCCGATAACTCTTCAAATGTTGATTTCCAGGTGTTCAATTGTTTGTGGTTTATCGACGTAGACAAGTGACTTAACATAACTTCAAAGAAAATAATCAAATTGGGTTAAATCATACGATCATGGTGGCCAATTAATTGGGCCATTACGTGAAATTATTTTTTCATCAAAAGTTTCTTTGAGTATATCAATTGTAGCGGCCGCTGTGCGGATCCGTCCTGTTGCAACCACATATCAGCAAGATTAATTCCACGTAATTGAGGTATAAAAAATTTTTAATCATGTTCCTATTCCGTTTACCATTGACAGTAACATTCTGACCATCATCGTTTTTGAAGACATATGGGCCAATGACTCCGCCAGGCCATAAAGCGCACCAAACAGTTATTTTCTGTGGACGTAATGGTGTTACGACAAAAGCTTGTGGAATCTCCTCACTCTAAATGCGACAATTCTGCTTATTTACGTACCCATTTAACCAAAAATGAGGAAATTCAAAATCAAGTTTGACGAATAAAACAATTGTTTTGATTTAAATTTACATGTACAACTAAAACATTAAAAAAACTAAAACTACTAAAATTTTAAATTCAAAAACGTCCTTATTCAAATCGAAAATTTGCATATTAAATTTCAATTAAAACTAATTCTAATGTTTTTAATGAAATTTATATACATCAATTGAAATTCAGAAAATTTCATTTAGTATTAAAAAATAAAATTTCATTAAAATCCAAAAACATCAAAAAAAAAATCTTAATATTTATAAAAGTTTCCTAGATTACATGAAACATGAATTTAAATAAAATTATTTTATTCAGTGTATCAAAATTTTCATACATAAAAAAACCGCGTCATAGAGAGCACGTGACTGTATTTTGACTCACAATTACGCGTAATTACGAGGTAATATCGTTATCACGCATACTCACTCAGGATATTTTTCCACTAACTCACGCTCACTTGAGTAAATTCAACTTTTACTCTCACGTGATTCTCATGAGCCACCCAAATATAACGATCATCCGGAAAAAATAAAATCCTAAAAAAAGAAACATCGAATTGTTATAATAACATTGGTTTACCATAATTTTGGAGCTATAAACCACGAAAATATAAATTTTTCCAAAAAAAAGAACAATTAAAAATTGAAATTAAAAACAAAAATATGACTCACGCACAGTCACCAACGATCAATTTTTTTGCACTCAGTCACGATAACGTCAGTAATTTCAACTTTCACTAACAATTTTCTGCTGACGTGCTGCTCCCTAATTTATAACTAACCACAGTTTAAAAAAATGTTGGCAATATGCAATTTCTGTTCTCAGTATTATTTTCCTTCAAATAAAAATTTATTTGAAAAATATATATATATAAGATGTGGGAATCATATTCTTTTTGGAATGTGTAATTTTTTCCTGGGATGTTATATGTTATACGTACACTCATAAAAAAAGTTAGTTCAAAAGTCTGTTAAACGTTTTCAAATCAGTTGAGCTAATTTTTTCTGCTGTTATCGTTTAAGTCAGTTATTTAGCTAAAGTGTTAAGTGCTAAAAGTTAAGTCTGAGAACATGGTAAACAAAATATGTATATAGCAAATTATGCAATATTTTTGCATATTTTTGCTTATTTTGCTTAAAGTTCATGTTTAAAATAAGTGATTTTAATTAAGCACTATCAGCACAACAGTACTCTTCTAAGACCTTAACTGTGATTTTTTAGTTTCGAAGTAAAAAACTGGAGCCACTTTAATTAACTATTTTTCATAATTTAAAGCAATTTATTTTAAATTCTAAAGTTAATTTGCATTTTTTAATATGTTATATACATACGTTTTGCACAATTAACCCGAATTTTTAAATATTTTTATTAAAAAAAATTTAAGTGCTTATTTTTCCAGTTTTTAGTGCATTTTTTAATATATTTCATGCATATTATAGGCGCCTTAAAAACACTTTTTTCCTGGATATCATTTTACCTCAATAAAAAATTTCATTCGTATTTGTACTAATTTTTCGGCCTAAAATTTAGTAATTCGTAATTCTCAAATTAACAAATTTTGCCAGTTAATTTAATTCTTATTTTGTTTTGTATCTCCGATATCAGTCTCACTTTTAGATGGTGTTATTTTTAGATCCTTTTTAGTTCATAAAATATGCTTTATCTCATTAACTAACCGAGATAGAGCAAAATGGACCAAAAATCGTTACTCTTTTTTTGCAAAAATTTTCCAAAACAACAGCTGAACTCTGTGGGTTCAGCTTAAATCTCTGTTGCTTAAGCTAAGTTCTTATATAATTTAACTACAACTGTCAATTCAAATTTGTTTAGGTCACCTAAATTTAGCAGACTGTGATTCTCAGCTTCATTGAAATGTCTGCTGGCGCAAATTCAGGTATACTTGGAATAATATGTAGGTAAAGGTCACTGCAAATGTATGTGAAATATGCAAATGTAAATGAAATTTCTCTTAAAGAAAGGACGACCTCCGTCTGAGTAAATTTAACAAACATTTTCATTTGCGTTTTAATGTTCAAAAAATGACTAACAATTGTAGAAAAAATTAAACAAACATTTATTTTTTTAAATAACAAAAAACTACTGCAAAACATTAATGTCAAATCATAAAACAGTCATTTGATGTGGTTTGTTTTTTTAAATGAACTACAATGTAAGTAAAAAAAATTTATTTGTTCCACATACTGACTGACATTTACATTAAAAATAAAGAAACTGTATTACAACAAAAACAACTACATATTTTTAAAGCAGAAGTTCCCTGAGTGTATTATTTTCTGTTGTCGTAGCTGAAATTTCAACGATTTGTACGGGCTTTTTCATGAGTGTAGTGGTATTTTTGAGAAGTTCACAATTAATACATTTTTAGTATTTTTTATGAAAAATACAATCATCGCCATTTAAATTACATTTGTAGCTATTTAAGCCTTTCGTCCTCTCCCATTTTTATGTTACACGTTGTTGTTGGTTTGAGCAAAAAAGTTACCCAGTCAAAAAACTTCCAGTGGTACAAAAAATCAAGAGCTGGTATGCCACTGGCTAACCAAGTCATTGTAAATAAATTACTGGTACAACGCTTCTTTGATACACTTTACCAGCGTTTCTAAAAAGCGTTTTGCCAATATTAGTTTTACAATAATTTTAGTGGTCTACAAAAAAAAATATTGGCAAAGAATCGGCTGAGACCACATTGCCAACGTTGGTCAAAAGTGTTTTCTCCGAGCTATCCTGTCAGAAATTGCCAACGGTTTTAAAGTCTAACCACTGGTAGAGGATTTATTATATAGAAATTATGATGTTTGGTTAAAATATGTTTGTAATCAATAGGTTCCGAGTTCGATCCCTGTTCCAGGCATATATTTTGTGTGATTTTTCTATACTGTTTAATATTTTTTTATATAAAATTTACTTTTTTGTTACTTTAAAACCTCTTAAATCCACCTTTTTTTTTGTTTTCCAAAGTTGGCAAGTTGTTTTTATTAAGCCAATTGCGACCAAACAGTTATCATTCACTTACGTTAGAAATAAACATGTAATAGCAGAAAAAGCTAATAAATATTAGTTAAAAATGACCTTGCAGAAAAAACTGCTAAATTCAGCAGATCTTTTTGCTAAATTATAATAAAATAAGAACAGCAAAAAAAAATTTGGTAACTTTACAAAATTTTAGTTATATTCGATGTGAATTTTATTAAATTTAAAAAAGCATTTTACTCTGTCAAATTAGCAAAAACTTTTACTAAATATTTTTAGACTTAAAATAGCAAACCAAAACTGTAATATTAATAAATAGGTTGCTATATTTACTTCAACTTTAGTAGAATGCAAATAACAGTTTATTTTGCTAAAATCAAGAGAAATTTTTATAAAAAATTATAAATTGCATTAAAAAAAAAACCTAAGAAAAAACTTAAAAATTTTCTCATTTTATAGAGATTTTTTTGTCTACTAATATTTAGTAAATATGTTTGCTGATTTTAACAGACTATTTTGTTACTTTCAATTAACTAAAATTTTGCTCAAATATAACTAAATATTTGTATTTTTTTATTCTTATATTACTTATATTTAGTAAAAAAAAAATGTGTTAATTTTAGCAGTTATTCTGCAAGGTTATTTTAAACAAATTTTTGTTGCTTTTCTGACACTTTTTAAACTGACGAAACTTTTGTCTAATGATTTTATCATTTTGTTATTGGTATATCACTTGATGACAGCACTTTTATCACCTGTTAAAGTGCGTTCCAGCGGTGGTCCGTTTGTCTTTTTCTGACTGGGTTACCTGTAATTTTTTGTAATATATAATTTCATCATTATAATTAAAAAAATACATTTTAAATTTGAACAAAATAACATTTATTTAATGAATATTTCTTTAAGAACAATATACAAATGCGTGCAATGAAATACCAATACCTTCCAATATATGTATATTCAGTATTAAGTACTGCTATTTTATTGCACGCAACTATATATAATATAATAAGATATAAGTGCTTAACTACAATTACACTTAAGTTAACAGGACAGTGCAAAATCGTCATTTTTTTTAACAATTTTTTTTTTTTTTGTTGTGATTTATTTTTTAACTACGATTTGGTTATTTTTATTAAAAAGTAGGGACCGAAATTTACTGTTATTTTTAAATTTTGAAAAGAAGCTATAAGAAGTAGATGTCGGAAAACAGATCCAAGTATATAATATTGGTACTTGTGGAATACGTTTTCACAAAATTTTTTGTTTTTTATAATTTTGATTTTTATCTTTTCGAGCAAAAATGAACGATATTTGTTGACCTTTAATTTTTCGAACAAAAATAAAAGGTATTTTTTTTTTACTTTTATTTTTTAGAGCAAATGTGATAAATACTTGTGGAAAAGAGATAGCCACAAGATTAAAAAGAGAAAGTATTCTAGTTGAAAAATAAATTGTTGATTGACTAAACTCCAATTACTTTTATTTTATTACCAGTTTGGTGTTAGTAATTTACATAAACAATTGAACAGTTCATGCGAATAAGGACGAATAGACCACTTTTTCGCAAACACGTTTTTTTGCATAAATGTATTTTATTAGCAGAGCCCTACAATCCTATGCAGAAATTTTGGGGAAATTTCGACTTTTAAGGCTAAAAAAATGACTTTAAAAGTGCAATAATTCGTATATTTTTATATTTTTGTTTAAATTGGGAGTGAACTAACGCACAATTTTGATTAAATACAACACAAAAACATACAAAAACTTTACTTTCGATAACAATGTGTTAAAAGGACATTACGAGGAACAAAACATTTTACCGTTCTTTAGTTATAAGACTTTAAAATGTGGAAAGCAAAAAGGGCGAATATCCATCCTTAACAAAATATTATATAAAAATTATTTAGCTGCGAGTCAAGGGTTAATAGTATAATTCCTAAAAATGTATTAAGTGTCATAAAGAATTACTACTGCATCAAATGGCAGGAATATTAAAATAAAAATTAAGAAAAAAATTTTTTTTTGCATGTCCTTGCTATCCTTAAAAAGTGTATCCTTGAAGTCCTGAAAGTGTTACAAACAAATACCAACCATAGTTCGTCAAGTTTCGCAAGTCTCATGAAAATGTAGTCAAAATCTGCTGCAAAATAACACATTTTTATTCAAATTTCAAAACATTTTTTTGGATATTCGCCCTTATTCCATTTAAGCAATAATTGAAGTCCAATTTTTGGCAAGTTCTCGTTCGAATACCATACTAAAATTTTGTTTATAGGTAGATGTGACTTAAATCTTTAAGCTAATACCAAAAAGTTGACAAAAATATTATTTTTAACCGTTTCCTGCGTTTTTATTGTCCCCTGTATTCTATTCGCCTTTATTCGCATGAACTGTTCAATTGCTGTTTAAAATTGTGAAATATTGTAAAATATTAAAAAACAGATAATGCAATAAATAAAACTAGCAATATGCCAAAAAAGCAAGATATGGAAAATGGTGTAAAAATAATGAAAATGGTTTTTCAGCAAAATAAAAAATGGAATGCTGAGGAACGAATAAAGAGGTTGAAAGAGATGGAGAGCAAACAACAAGTAAAAAAACGTAAAGTCCTATTTCTAAATTTGCTTGATGTGAATGAGCCTATGGAATTATTTAATTTATTAAATGAACTATCTTATGTCGATGTACAGAGTAGTCGGATAAAAATTCTTAAAAAACAAATAAACATGTTGAGAGGTTTAAATTATATCACGGTGAAAAAGTTTGGCAAACAGCCAATTTGGATTTAGAGTCCCAACTCAAAGAAAAGCTAAAGATTTTGCACTCTTATGTAGATCTCTAAAAATTTAAATAATAAAATAACTTGATGTTTTTAAAAGTATAAATAGTAAAGATTTCTGTTAAATAAAATTCTAGTAAAATAACTAAAATTTTTTTCGCAAAACTAAAAATGTAAAATTTAATGATCAATTTAATAAAATTTACATACATATTTTAATATAAATTTGGTACTATCTCATTATCTTATAGATCTTTTCTTTCTCATTCGGTTATTTTTCATCCGATTTTCAAGTTTTTGTTGGAAAGGTATTCAATTACCTTTCTAATTGTTGAATTTTGTTAGTACAAATTATTGCCGCTAGATGGCGTAAAATTCATTTCTTTTAAAAAATACATCAAAATACCCTGTATTTGCAAATATTTTGAGCTCATATGTTCTGCAAAACTACTCGCCATATGCTTTTGTACAAAGTTGCCAAACAACATTTGGTCGAATTCTGGAAATTTAAAGGTCAAAATTTTGATTTTCTTCAAGAACTTAAAAATAACGGTAATTTTGTAAATAACGGAACTATAAAAAAGTCGCGGAACAAAAGTTGCTTCTGATACCCTAAAGAACCATTTTCAACAATAAAAAAGTTCTTTTTCGCAAAAAGTCGATTTTGGCATATTGCTAAATAAAACAGTATATTTTTATTATAATATTATTTTTACTTTTGGTAATTTCTAATAGGGTTGGTTTTACAAAAATATATATATTTATAATTACTAGTACTATTTTTGATGCTACGCGTCATAGCCTGATGTATGGTGCTGAGTTTAAAACTAGAGTAAGACACGAAGTAAAATTTATAATAATATATAGAGCAATTTAACATTATAAAAGACTTTGTTCAACTGACACATAAAATAACCACTGACGAGTCCTTGGCTGGGACGAAGCAGCGCAGTCTGGCATATAGCTTGTGTCTATTACATTTTTTAATAAAAATGTCTTTTTATTCTTCTGCTGAAAAATAAATGTAATTTATTAGAGAATTTAGTAAAATATAAAATTTTAAAAAGTGTATGCCGATCTCACAAAACTATGAGGAATCGCTATAAAAATGAGGCTCATTTGAATTTTTAATGACCATTCATTTTAAAAAGATTAAATAGGGTAATCAGGCTTTTCTATGGTTGGCTGATATCAGACATTGACATTCACTTGTGAAATTTTGCAATATAATTAATAATTTCAGAGCCACGCTCAAATTTGTGGGCTTAAAGGTTCCTTAGAAAATTTGTAAACGTTTTAATAACAAACATGGGGAATAGTAACAATATCTGAGGAATTAATTAAAGGAAAATTACTCAATTACACCCAACTACATGTAATTATACGTAAAAAAGGAATTGGCCTGTAATTAAATGCACAAATATTGGTATTATGTCCCATGTTGATTTATGGTAAAATTTCAAATTTTCCAACATAAAAGTATATACCAAAGACTGTATATAATATAATTTTTTTTATAATTTTTTATGATATCAAAACAGACCAATTTTAACAACGATTTCAATATTGTAAAGTGAAGGAAAAATATTACAATTGTTTTTAGAATTACAGCATCAAAATAATATAAAAAATCAATCAGAATTCTAACGGCACTGAAAAAAAATGTTGACCATAAAATTTCAGTTTAATTTTTGTTTGATTTAAAATAAAAGTTTAATAATTACTATTAAAAGTTTAACTGAAATTTAATTTTGTGTACACAAACTTTGCAATAATTAAAAAAAAAAAAATATTTCCAAAATTTAAAAAACAAAAATCTTTAAAATCGCAAATATTGGAAAAAAAATTTTTTAATAAATGCTCCTAACATCGGGAAAAATTGCCAAAATTAAAAAAAAAACCATAATATTTGAAAAGAATGCCTAAATTTGAAAAATATTAAATTTGAAAAAAATTAACACGAAAAAACGCCAATGCTAAAATAAAACTCCTAAAATTTAAAAAAATCGATTAGATTGGAAAAAAAATTATCAGAAATAAAAAAAAAAATCTGCAAAATTTAATAAAATCACTGACATTAAAAAAAAATCTGTGAAATTAATAATAAAAAAAAAATTATGGCAAGAAAATTAAATTTTAAAAATTTTTTAAATTTTGGGGATTTGTTAAATTTAACGTTTTTTCAAATTTTGGGGGGTTTATCAAAATTTATCAATATTTTAGTTGGTAGCGTGCTGGCTTATCAGTGCGGGGGTCGTGGGTTCGATTTCCACCAGATAAACTGGTGTGTTTTCGCTACAACGCGATCAACGCCATAGTAGCTAGTGCTTGGTGAGGGTAATAGGATATAATTTGTAATTATATGATAAATCATTAATAAAATAAAAAAAAATAATAAGAAATAAAAAATAAAAATTTTATTTTTTTTTTTTTTGTTATCAATTTTTTACAATTTAAGCAATTATTTAATTATGTCGATTATTTAGTTTTATCGATACTTTTTAAAATTTTGCTGATTTTTTTATTTATTTTGTTTAATTTGTGTGATATTTTCTAATTCTGGCTCTTTTTCAAGTTTAGCGATTTTTTTCTCAATTTTTGCGATGTTTTGCACTTTCAATTAAATATTTAATAGTAACTACAAACAAATTTGTTTGAAATGAAAAACAATATTCAATTAAATATTTAATAGATATGATTAAAATGTGCATCACATCATATTGATTAAAATATTTATTGAAAACTAAATCAAATAGATAACTACAAACTATTCTCATTGATACTACATTTTTTTTAATGGAACTGAATTCAATCAAACTTTTAATTGAAGCAAAAAATATTTTATATTAACATATTAATTGAAACTCGGGTTTAGTATTTTCTGTGCACAAAACACGTATTGTTTACTTTGAATCTTGATCTGCTCGGTTATATCTTATGGCGAAAATTGTTGTAATTTTGACTCCCGATATTGTGTTATATATTTCCCCAAAATCGATACAAATACTTCAACCACAAAAACTTCTAAACTACATAACAGAGAAACATAAAATCCAATGAAAATTATTCTTAAATCTGAAACAGTAATAGGTTTGACCTCACGTGGTTTAGATAAGTCCGCAAACGACATACGACCCAAAGAAACTAATTCATAAAATCCCAAATCAAGCCAATAATCAAATAAACCCGAAGCGTAAACATTTAACGTGGCAGTATGTAAAGGTTCACGAAATACAGAATGTGAAGGTAAAAATAGACTATAATGCAAATAACGTGAAAAACAAATATCACTAGAGTAACGAAATAAGGGACGTGAGAAACGTTTCTGTTGGGTCGCTATAGTCTGCCACACAAAAGAAGGCACGCTATAGGCATATGAAGTATTAAGATTTCTGCGCTGTTTTATGAAATGACTAGTTGAAACAAACTCAACCAGATTATGATATTGAGAATAATGTTCTGATTTCTTAGAATTTAATTCATGGTAGATTTCTAGTAATTTAACACTAGATTTATCGAAATCATCAAAACTATTAATAGAAGGTTGGTGAGGAGGACTGGTCATATAGGAACCTAAAAAAACTCCATACAATGTAACGACCACTAGACCCGTAAGAAATAACAAAAAGAAAACATACGATATAAAATAATCTAATGTACGAGTTTTAAAGGGAAAACCTTGACCCAAAATTGCTCTAAATGCTTTATCATTGAGCAGTAAATCGACCCAATTAAAGCGATAAACAGAACCCGAAATTCTTTTCAACCCTACAAATAATAAAAAGGTAAAACCTAGACAAAGTGAAATTAGAATTGTGACAAAAGTTGGATTCATAACAGCCAAATAAATTTCAGCTAGAGACAGTTCAACCTCTACTGGCAACATAACACATACACTGGTAATAATATGGGGATACGAATATTCGGACCAATCTGCACCATTTGTTGCAACCGTTAAAGATGTGGGTACATCTATAGTATGATTACGTGTAAAATTTAAAATATGTGTGTAAAAGATAGGTTCACCTTCTTTAACTTTAAAAGCAAATGACAAAGAAGCATTAATGCTTTTAGCAAAATATTTAACAAAATGTGCCACATAACCAGACATTTGTTGTTGACCATTTTTATCATTATAAACCATAGATCTGGGTTCAATTTGATCGGGTATGGTTCGTAAATTATAACCTTAACATCACGCAATTGATTGGGAAATAACTGATTTTCACTCACAATCCATTTTTGTTTTGTCATTTGAAATTTGGGAAATTTTGAATATGTATAATATTCTAAATCATTATGAGGAAATTCATAAGATATGATTATAACATTTAAAATTTGTTCCATATCACAATATTTCAATGTATCGGCCACAATTTTTAAATTTTCTTCTTTAAGGTTGCCAGAAAAATCCACTCGAAATATAACACGATTTTTACGCAAATACCAAAGATTTTTGCTAAGAGCTGATAATAATTGATTGTGTATATACTTCGTATTGACCTGCCGCTGGTATGATGATGCGTATGGTAGTGAGTCCAATGGTGGTACACAAACTACTGTTAAAAACTCACTGTGGAATTTGTCATGGAGTATATATTCCTGTTGCTGGGATTGTAATAATAATACGGGTACTTGAACATTCTCATATTCCATTAAAAATTGAAGATTTACACAATAGTCTCTTTGATTTTTGTTTTTATTTGACCAATTTGTCAATATAACGATTGTTGTAATATATTGCTCGTGACTTATGTTTTTAAAAAATTGTACAATCGCTTCATCCTCAATTTTATTGTTGTTATTGTAAGTTGCTGTTGGCGATGGTAATAATTTCGAATTTATCCTTGTTGCAGTTGCCCCAAACAATTTTGTTGCTACAACAATTACTCCAATTATTAAAAACATTTGAAAATTTTACATGTTGCTTTGTAGATATACGCGCATAAAAATAAACCTGTAAAAATAATAGAAAATGCTATTAAAAATTAGCAAAAATAATTGATCAAATTAATTACACACATAAAAAACATTTTGAAGATGCAACTAGAGTTGTCAAATATTCGATATATTTGAAAACCCACTTTTAGCATACTTAAAACGCCCTCATTTTTTGAAAACCGGTTTTCGGATTTTTAAATTAAACCCGGGTCGGTTTTTTTTCATCGCTTTGTATAGCACAAATATGAAGTTTTTTGTACACATTAAAAATAAATACTAAAAACTTAAATGTTGACAAATTAAACTAAACTTATATTCCCTCTAAGGATTTTTTTTAGTTATTTTCTAAATAAAAAGCCTTGGGAAAATCTACATGTTCAGTCATCGCAAATTCAAAAAATTGTCAAATTACAGCGTGAAAACAAAATAATACTTGTACAATGTCTTTCGAATCACTTAGCATATCTATATATAATAGTGGCGTGACTGAGAGATTCAACATAGGCCAGCCCAGACCTCTGGACCTTGGAACTTGAAATTTGGTACATACGAGGCGGGTCAATAAGTACGTGACTTTTCGAACTTTCCTCATAGTTATATGAAATGCAACACATCTCCCATTAAGTACCACCTGCTTATAGACTACTGTCAAGTTTTGAGCAAGTTCCTTCATTTGCGTTTAACAGCTGTTCAAAACATACAACCTCGTGGATTTTGTTAGAAATTAATAAAAGTGAATTTCGAGTGCTCATTAAACATTAGTCGTTGCCAAAAAAAACCGTCAATCAAACCAAGGAAATGCTTGATAAATACTACGAGGGCTCTGCACCATCGATTGCAATGGTAAAAAAGTGGTTTATTGACTTTCGTTTTAGTCGCACAAGTACAAATGACGCTGAACGTTCTGGACAACCAATTGAGGTCAATACACCGAAAATGTTGAAAAAATCCACGATATGGTGTTGGCCGATCGATGAGTAAAAGTGCGTGAGATTGTTGATGCCATAGGCATTTTATATGGCAGTGTGGTTTCGATTTTAAATGCTCAGCTGGGTTTAAGAAAGCTGTCTGCAAGATGGGTTCCACGTTTGCTCTTAATTGACTATAAAAGTAATCGTGGCCAATAAGGTGATGGCAACAGTTTTTTGGGATGCGCGCGCGATAATCCACATTGAATACCTTCAAAACAATAAATGGTGAATATTATGTCAACATATTGGACCGATTTAACGAGGACTTAAACAAAAAACGACCCCATATGGCCAAGAAATTCCTACTTTATGAACCTCGCAAAATTCTTTTTTTTAGAAGGGATACAAAAATTGGAGAAATTTTGGACTATGTGTATTGAGCTTAAAGGAGATTATGTTGAAAAATAAGATTATGTTGAAAAAAGTACTGAAATTTTCAAAAAAATTAATTACCGAAAAAATCCCTATTCCAAACCAAAAAAATTTTCTTTTTCTAAAAAAGTACAAATTTCAAAAAAGTACTTTTTCCCTAAATAAGTACCTTTTTCCAAAATATAAATATCTTTTCCAAAAAAAAGTACCTTTTCAAAAAAAAGTAACGATGAAGTTCCATTTTCAAAAAAAAAAAAAAACTACCAAAAAATTAACCTTTTTACCAAAAAAAAAAAAAAGTACCAAAACCATGCTATTTTTCTATAAAAGTACCAATTTCAAAGCAGTGGCTTTTCTAAAAATAAAGAAAAAAAAATTTCAAGTTCAATATTTTTTATAATTTTTACCATATTATTATTGGAAATTCTCTACGGTAAATTAGCATATACCTCAGGGAATACATATTACAAAATTCAGATTTCTAGACATAAGGGCTTGGGCAGGAAATTAAGACGAAATCTTTTCACTTTTTGCTAAATTGCGTAAACATTTACTATAATCCCAACGTAATAACAACAACGTAAATAAGCGGTAATAATTCACATATAACACTTTCTTTTGACTTAAAGTTTAAAATGTAATCTGTATTGGACAACGGAATAAAGTATTAACTTTTTTATTTTACAGCCTTCCATAAATCTTTTACTCAGCGAAGCCGTCTTTGGACATACCACAGAATAGAAAAATCCTAATCCTACCCGCAGTCCGTCTACGCAGAAATACTGTTATATTCACACAATGTTCTTTTGAAAACCGATCTTATAACTATGTATGACATAGCTCCCATTATGATCCCAAAATATTTTCATTTGTAATCCCCAAATTGTAAATGGTGATAATGCCAGGCCATACCTGCCTAAATGTTTGCATACCATCTTTACTACATTGTGTTTTATTTTCCTTAAAAGATTAAATTCTTATATAAATTTAATTGCAATTTAAAATTGAAGGCAAAACAATGCCGTCCCCACGCTCTCTTAATCCGTTCGGAGCATACGTATCCCTACGTCATGGAGATGAGCCCTATCGGTCGATTAGGTTGGGTAACCGTTCGTATAAAAAATGTTTAGAAATTTTTTTAATAGTAATAAAAATACATTTTAAGCCGCTATGGTTCGGACCATAGTGTGTACGTATCATGGGGTATTTTGCAAATGGGATCCTACCTCGTTATAAGAAGGCATGTCCAATGACTCAAGCCGATCTACACATCTTTATTGGGCATTGATTGAATTTGGATTTATCACAATTTCATTAATTATCAAAGGTTTACTAATCATGAATATAAATGTTTTTGAGATTTTATTTGTTCGGTTTTAGATCATGACAAATTTTTCTCTAAATTAACAGAAAAATTATAATTTTTTTATATGATAATTTACTTTGACTATTAGAAAAAAACCCAGAAAAAGTTATTAGACACTAGCATGAATGGAATGCATTTTCTGACCCACTACGGTCTTCATCAACATTCTTCGTGCCATTTAAAGTTACCCAATTTCTTTAACATGTGAGTTAAATAGATGATATTTATGACTAACACTAAATGGCACGAAGAATGTTGATGAAGACCGTAGTGGGTCAGAAAATGCATTCCATTCATGCTAGTGTCTAATAACTTTTTCTGTGTTT
The DNA here is from genome assembly GCA_021234595.1 of Delia radicum. Taxonomy (NCBI): domain Eukaryota; kingdom Metazoa; phylum Arthropoda; class Insecta; order Diptera; family Anthomyiidae; genus Delia; species Delia radicum. Next base: position 77,343,336 of record CM037851.1, read on the forward strand.
TTTTCTAATAGTCAAAGTAAATTATCATATAAAAAAAAAATTATAATTTTTCTGTTAATTTAGAGAAAAATTTGTCATGATCTAAAACCGAACAAATAAAATCTCACACATAAATTTATAGATCAACGATAAAAATTCACTATTAAACCACTCACCAGGTACAGTGTAAAAATCGTTTAATGTATATGCTCGACATATGTGTTAATGAAAAATCTTTAATGTTTGTTGATATGCTTTGCTAATGTAGAAGGATAGTATATGATGACGTTAGAGAAAAGAACTGCCATTTAAAGTTTTAACTGAAAGTTGAACTGGCAACTATGATAATGACTAGAGAAAAAACAAACACACTATAAATAGAAATCGTTCGTGGTAAATTTCATTCTAACTCAACACACAGAGTAATGTGGGATTTAAAGTTAACCAATTTCTTTAACATGTGAGTTAAATAGATGATATGTATGATTAACACTAAATGGCACGAAGAATGTTGATGAAGACCGTAGTGGGTCAGAAAATGCATTCCATTCATGCTAGTGTCTAATAACTTTTTCTGTGTTTTTTTTCTAATAGTCAAAGTAAATTATCATATAAAAAAAAAAAAAAAAATTATAATTTTTCTGTTAATTTAGAGAAAAATTTGTCATGATCTAAAACCGAACAAATAAAATCTCACACATAAATTTATAGATCAACGATAAAAATTCACTATTAAACCACTCACCAGGTACAGTGTAAAAATCGTTTAATGTATATGCTCGACATATGTGTTAATGAAAAATCTTTAATGTTTGTTGATATGCTTTGCTAATGTAGAAGGATAGTATATGATGACATTAGAGAAAAGAACTGCCATTTAAAGTTTTAACTGAAAGTTAAACTGGCAACTATGATAATGACTAGAGAAAAAACAAACACACTATAAATAGAAATCGTTCGTGGTAAATTTCATTCTAACTCAACACACAGAGTAATGTGGGATTTAAAGTTACCAAATTTCTTTAACATGTGAGTTAAATAGATGATATTTATGATTAACACTAAATGGCACGAAGAATGTTGATGAAGACCGTACTGGGTCAGAAAATGCATTCCATTCATGCTAGTGTCTAATAACTTTTTCTGTGTTTTTTTTTCTAATAGTCAAAGTAAATTATCATATAAAAAAAATTATAATTTTTCTGTTAATTTAGAGAAAAATTTGTCATGATCTAAAACCGAACAAATAAAATCTCACACATAAATTTATAGATCAACGATAAAAATTCACTATTAAACCACTCACCAGGTACAGTGTAAAAATCGTTTAATGTATATGCTCGACATATGTGTTAATGAAAAATCTTTAATGTTTGTTGATATGCTTTGCTAATGTAGAAGGATAGTATATGATGACATTAGAGAAAAGAACTGCCATTTAAAGTTTTAACTGAAAGTTAAACTGGCAACTATGATAATGACTAGAGAAAAAACAAACACACTATAAATAGAAATCGTTCGTGGTAAATTTCATTCTAACTCAACACACAGAGTAATGTGGGATTTAAAGTTACCCAATTTCTTTAACATGTGAGTTAAATAGATGATATTTATGATTAACACTAAATGGCACGAAGAATGTTGATGAAGACCGTAGTGGGTCAGAAAATGCATTCCATTCATGCTAGTGTCTAATAACTTTTTCTGGGTTTTTTTCTAATAGTCAAAGTAAATTATCATATAAAAAAATTATAATTTTTCTGTTAATTTAGAGAAAAATTTGTCATGATCTAAAACCGAACAAATAAAATCTCACACATAAATTTATAGATCAACGATAAAAATTCACTAATAAATGTTTTTATAAAAACAAAAACTAAAACTATTAATAATCAATTTTGCTCAAGAATGGAGCAAAATTGATTATTAATAGGTTTTTTGTTAAAGTTCTGCCTATTATATAGGCTCTAGCTTTTCTAAAACTTCGGGTTCTGATGAGATCTTTAGCCAGATCGAAATACTAGTATCAACCTAGCTAATATGTTTGATTTGCTTTATTTTTGTAAATATACGGAGGTTGAAAGCTCGTTATAAATTGAAAATAACATAAAAATAATCTCGATGTATATAAAAACAAAAAACTAATATAACTGTAAAAAATATTACTTGAGCCAGAGTACACACTAAAAATTTTTTATATAAATAGAACATTTTTGGTCTTCAAAGTTTAGTAACGTCATGATGCTTGTTAGGAAAAGACCTAACCACGTGGTTGATTACTAAGAAGGCAAGAATGGAGCAAAATTGATTATTAATAGGTTTTTTGTTAAAGTTCTGCCTATTATATAGGCTCTAGCTTTTCTAAAACTTCGGGTTCTGATGAGATCTTTAGCCAGATCGAAATATTAGTATCAACCTAGCTAATATGTTTGATTTGCTTTACTTTTGTAAATATACGGAGGTTGAAAGCTCGTTATAAATTGAAAATAACATAAAAATAATCTCGATGTATATAAAAACAAAAAACTAATATAACTGTAAAAAATATTACTTGAGCCAGAGTACACACTAAAATTTTTTATATAAATAGAACATTTTTGGTCTTCAAAGTTTAGTAACGTCATGATGCTTGTTAGGAAAAGACCTAACCACGTGGTTGATTACTAAGAAGACAAGAATGGAGAAAAATTGATTATTAATAGGTTTTTTGTTAAAGTTCTGCCTATTATATAGGCTCTAGCTTTTCTAAAACTTCGGGTTCTGATGAGATCTTTAGCCAGATCGAAATACTAGTATAACCTAGCTAATATGTTTGATTTGCTTTATTTTTGTAAATATACGGAGGTTGAAAGCTCGTTATAAATTGAAAATAACATAAAAATAATCTCGATGTGTATAAAAACAAAAAACTAATATAACTGTAAAAAATATTACTTGAGCCAGAGTACAAACTAAAATTTTTTTATATAAATAGAACATTTTTGGTCTTCAAAGTTCAGTAACGTCATGATGCTTGTTAGGAAAAGACCTAACCACGTGGTTGATTACTAAGAAGACAAGAATGGAGCAAAATTGATTATTAATAGGTTTTTTGTTAAAGTTCTGCCTATTATATAGGTTCTAGCTTTTCTAAAACTTCGGGTTCTGATGAGATCTTTAGCCAGATCGAAATACTAGTATCAACCTAGCTAATATGTTTGATTTGCTTTATTTTTGTAAATATACGGAGGTTGAAAGCTCGTTATAAATTGAAAATAACATAAAAATAATCTCGATGTATATAAAAACAAAAAACTAATATAACTGTAAAAAACTAATTCAAATTATTAATTATAGGTACATAAAATCCGAACACAAACTACATTGTTAGGAAGCTTCAAACTTCTTCAACGGAAGTTTACAGACATGGAACTGGAAGACATCCATCCACATCACATGAATTCTGTATAATATTAAACATGTTGGTCATTATATAAAAAAAAAACTACTTAAATATTCACAAAACTTACAATGAATAAAAATCTTTAGGCAGAACTACACGCACAAAAAAGAGCATAGTTTTATGATAGTTAAAGAGCATCATATTATGACCACAATTCGCAACAATCATAATATGATCGTATGAATCATATTATGATCCTAAATGACGATAAAATCGCCTTCGGTAATCATAATATGATCATCCAGAGTCATTTATATGATAATTAGAATCATAATATGATATTTTTATGTCCACAATAATGTTCAATCATACTTTTTCTCTGCGTATAGGATTTAGCGGGCTTGTAAAATATAATATTGTAGACTTTTTCAACTTAACCAATTTTAACAAATTTAAAGTGGTAGAAGTATATGCGTCTAACATCCACTCATGGATTCAATCCACCTCATCTAAAGTTGTGGGTGCAAGAAAAATTTTTTTTAAGCTTAAAACCAGAAAGTCTAAAAATGGGTAAAAAAAAAAACAAAAACGAGTAACAAATCTACGTAGTGAGAATTATCTGCATGATACTAATGAATTGCAGCAATTTAGCCGAACTGGAATTCGTCCATTGAAACTTTTTATTTAATCAAAGTAAGTTTTCAGAAAATTTTATGAAAAATTTTATTATAACCTATGCCAATTTAGTAGATCGACAATTTCAAAACGCTTCTAGTTAATAATAATTGTTTTTTTTTTAATTATTTTCATTTATAATACAGTATAGACTATAAATTATTAATTCACTTTTTGTAGAGAGACAACGGAACGCACGTTTCACAGTGGGATAAATCACAAAATTTGTGGAAATAATTCGGCCATTTGTTAACTTGTGGTTCGATTGCAATGAAATTTGGAACATGCATAAAAGACATCAAATGGAGTTTAAGTTTAGATTTTGAACCTTCCAGACTCTTTGGGGGCGGCAAAATGGCTGCCTAAATTTGGGTACTTTTTTCATAAAAAATTTTGAGTGTTTGCATTTTATTGTTAGTAATCTTTTTGTAAAGATGAACAAAAAACATGCTTACATGCGTGGGTTACCTCCAATAGTTTCCGAGATATTCCGATTTGAAAATGTGAAATTCCAAATTTTGTCCGACTCAGGTCCAAAGTTTTTCGAATATCGGGAGAACATTGGGACCAATTTTCGTTTTATAATAACGGTTATTTAGCCAATAAAATTCTTGATTAAATAAAAAAAAATTAGTTCAATATCTTGTTTCAGTCAAAAATTACATTAATTTAAAGTAGAAATTAAAAAAATAAGTAAATTTTGGCGATATTTTCCCCAAAAAGCACAAAACTTCTTATCGCTCCAGACAAATATTTTTCTTCTGAACAAATAAAGTATGTATACTTTTCTGGGAGGTATTTTTATATAAATGCGAGTTGTGGTAAAAAAAATTTTGATTTGTAAATACTTTTCCCCCCATCCGCTTCCAAAGTTGCCATATTTTTGAGGTAAATATCAAATTTAACTCACAGTTAAAATTTGTGCACGCCTCCAATTAAGTAGTGGAAACCGGATTTAGATACTTCAACAGATACCTAATATAGTGTGAAAGTAATTTCCAATCCACGCTATAACTGACGACATGGCAGCAAAAAACGAAAAAAATCCCATTTTTGGATATTTTTTTTTTTATTTTTAGGAATTGTGGGATTGTTTTCAGAAAATCATAAATTCTGACATCTGTTTCGATTTGTTGACCTTAAAGTCTAGTTAAATCCAAAAAATCATTGGATTATGTCTATTAATAAATATTTTATTGAATATTGAAAATTTTCATTTAAGCAAAAACTGCAATTTTTACCTTCATATTTGGATTACCCAAGTTTTTGTTTTACCAAGATGGCTAAATTCAACATTTAAAAAAAAATCGCAATCTACAGGTAATTTTCTTTTCAACGATACCAAACACTGGTATGTTTTGTTCATTACTCCTAAACAGAAAATCTTCAAAAGTTAGCCCTTATTCATATATTTCTTCTAATGTATCCTCGTATTCACATCTTACATAATTGGGTCAGGTAAAAAGGGTTTTATGATGTTCCTCATTAATAAAAAAAAAGACAAACAAATTAGGTTGTTTCTTTTTTTAATACAAAATAATCGGACACATCATTATTTATATCTAACAGATAAAGCAAATCTTTTAATTCTTCATTATTTACAGATGCCAATGTGTTATAAGAAATCCATCGTTTTCTCATTGACGACAGGACGGGATCGGAAGACAGTAATAGGTTATTGAAAAGATCTTCGTTCTGTGATTGCCTTGAATATTTTCTGGAACTGAACAATTGGGCATGTTCGAAATCTCGATTCCTTGCTTCCCGAGCTTCTTCTGTTAGTTCACCTAGAGGAAGAATGTTTGATTCAATGATGATTTTTCCATGGCACAATACCTTATGAACTGTTGGTGTCATTTATTTACAGGGATATAATGATAATAGAAGTTTTGTTATTTCGTCGGTATATACTCCAAATTTTGAGGAATTTAGTTTATGTTTACTATTAATTGCCATTAACATGATGTTAATCCTTCGAAGCAACTCCTTGTCAATTCCTGTTGTTATTGAAGTAATTTCAAAATCTCTAAAAAAAAACCTTCTTGCTGTATTGCCATCGTTTGTACTTCCGCAACTAGCAAGTGGTTTATCTATGTTTAAGCCTGTCTGCCTTTTAAAGTCTTCTTGTATCCTCCTTTTTTCATCTGCCCTCATTTTTGTCATTTCTTCTTTGTTTCTTACTGATATTGTTTCATTTCCTGCTATGATTTTATACCTTAAATCATATGCTATGTGTAAGAAGTACTCCATGAACCGAATGCGGGCATGTAAGGGGGATATGCCAAAACCCATTACTTTTTTATTAATAGTCCTTTCTTTGGAAACATTTGAAAACTGTGATATCTTTTCATTACATATAGTGCATTCCCAAGTTGAGAGCGTGTATGTTATGGCATTGCAAACCTTTCCATCGATCATTGTTAGGCTCAAATCAAAAGATATATTAAACTTGTAATCACCAATCTCAATACAAATTGGCTCCAAAGTACATTTTTCTCCTTCTATATAAACCACCAAATTATTAGTAGTAGAGTTTGACTCTTTTATGTACTCGAAACCAATGGGTCTGCAAAAAGCTTTGGATCCAGGTGCTGAATTGATCCATACATCATCGAAAGCATTACTTGTTGAAGGCTCAGTAGTAGAATATGAACGAATTCTTAATGGAACTAACGATGACATGAATACGCTCTTATATTCTGATCTGTTCTGGTCTTCGGAAGCATGTTTGTATTCAGGAAGGGCTGATAAGCCATCACATCCCCACTTGCACATTAGTACAACATCGCAATTATTGACTCTTTCCAGCTGATCTCTAGAAAAGTCAGAAACAATCCTAGATGCTGTGTTTTCGAGCAGAGTAGACAATTCAATGCCAGCTTCATTATCAGCTATAGCTTTTGGTAAGATACTATCCTTCTTATCCTTTATTGCGTTATATGAGGGCAGAATTTTGTGTCCTTTATCAATCAAAGCCTTTCTCAAAATAAGATATTTATTTTTGCTTAGCCGTAATTCCAACATAAGAGCAATGGCTTCTTCTTCTGTAAAATCTTTATCCGATGAAGGGGTGGGGATGCTTTTAACAATCCTTTTAAGCCGTATTGGTGATGCAGTTGGAAGAACATCTGCGATTTGCAACGCCGCTTTAGGGCGATTTTCTTTTTTTAACATTTCTTTAACGTGTCGAAACTTCTGTATTTGAATGCGTAGAAAGAGTAATCGATGTTCTTTTTTTTTAGATTTTGCACACAAATCATTATAAGGCTTACAGGGTGCACCAACAGCAGAAAAATTTATCTCCAGGCTATCATTCATCCACTTATAATATTTTGTTTTAAATTTTAGAATAGAGCCGGAAACGGACTGAATTTTTTTATCAAATAATTTAATAAAATTGTCAATTTTAGATATTTCTGCAGTGTCCAATTTAGTGTGATGTGAAGATTCAATTGATGCAACTACAACGTTAACCTTTTCAAATCTCTGTAGTTTTGAGTTGTCCCACAAAGTTAAACACAATGCTTCATGATTTACTGTTATTACCATGATTGAGGAGTTTTTTATGAACTTAAAACAAAACCTATTCATATTTATATTATATACAAATATTAGGTACAAATATTAGCTATCATAACCCAGGTAACTGGGTCTTCAAATACTAAGGCCCATAAAATATAAAAAGAGAAAGTATATTTAAAATAGCAATCATAAAGCACGTATCTTTGGGTGGGCCCACAAAACCTTTAATATCATTAATGAAGAACATCATAAACCCCTTTTTACCTGACCCAATTATGTAAGATGTGAATACGAGGACACATTAGAAGAAATATATGAATAAGGGCTAACATTTGAAGATTTTCTGTTTAGAAGTTATGAACATAACATACCAGTGTTTGGTATCGTTGAAAAGAATATTACCTGTAGATTGCGATTTTTTTAAAAAAGGTTGAATTTAGCCATCTTGGTAAAACAAAAACTTGGGTAATCCAAATATGAAGGTAAAAATTTCAGTTTTTGCTTAAATGAAAATTTTCACCATTCAATAAAATATTTATTAATAGACATAATCCAATGATTTTTTAGATTTAACTACACTTTAAGGTCAACAAATCGAAACAAATTTCAGAAATTATGATTTTCTGAAAACAATCCCATAATTCCTACAAATAAATAAAAAAAATCCAAAAATGGGATTTTTTTCGTTTTTTGCTGCCATGTCGTCATTTAAAGCGGGGATTAGAAATGACTTACACACTACATTAGGTATCTGTTGGAGTATCCAAAACCGGGTTTTAACTGTGAGTTAAAGTTGATATTTACCCTCAAAAATATGGCAACTTTGGAAGCGGATGGGGGGAAAAGTATTATAAATCAAAAGTTTTTTTAAAACAACTCGCATTTATATAAAAAGACCTTCCAGAAAAGTATACATACTTGATATGTTCAGCAGAAAAATATTTGTATGGAGCGATAAGAAGTTTTGTGCTATTTGGGGAAAATATCGCCAAAATTTACTTTTTTTTTTTAATTTCTACTTTAAACTAATGTAATATTTGACTGAAACAAGATATTCAACTAATTTTTTTTATTCAATCAAGAATTTTATTGGCTAAATAACCGTTATTTTAAAACGAAGATTGATCCCAATTTTCTCCCGATATTCGAAAAACTTTGGACCTGAGTCGGACAAAATTTGGAATTTCACATTTTCAAATCGGAATATCTCGGAAACTATTGGAGGTAACCCACGCATGTTTTTTGTTCACCTTTACAAGAAGATTACTAATATGTTAATTTTTTGAAAATCGGATGAGAAACAATAAAATGGCAAACACTCAAAATTTTTTATGAAAAAAGTACCCAAATTTGGGCAGCCATTTTGCCGCCCCCAAAGAGTCTGGAAGGTTCAAAATCTAAACTTAAACTCCATTTTATGTCTTTTCTGCATGCTCCAAATTTTATTGCAATCGCACCACAAGTTAACAAATGGCCGAATTATTTCCACAAATTTTGTGATTTATCCCACTGTGCGTTTGGAGCATTCGCATATTTCGGTGCAAAGATATGGTTTTTGCATTAAACCATTCTAGCGCTATTTTGGCATAATGAAATTCGAAAATCTTAACTTTTATTTGAAAAAAAAATCAAAATTAATTTATACGCTCTAACAAAAAATTAGTAGAAAATCTGTAAAAGTTTTCCAATTTCACATTACTATTTTTTGTACTAAATTTTAGTACAATATATTTTTTTAGTAAATATTCTTGCTATTTATATTTTACGAATTACTGAATTTTTTACTAATTTTTTGACTGATTTCAGCAAAAAAAATGTATTAATTTTTCAAAGCCGATACCTAAATTTAGCAAAAAGTTTTGCTATTTTAAAAAATGTTATATTTAAAAAAATTTTATCCGAAATAATTAAAACCTATACTTACAAAATAAATTGGTTATATATTGATTATTTATTTATTTTTATTTTATTTATTTATAACCTTTTTGAAATTAATTTTATTCAGGATAAATCAACTTAATAATTGTACGGGTTTGTTCTATTCTAAATAGATGACTTGGATTAATTTACAAAGTCGATTTTTTTAAGGTCTCTAAATACCAGTTGTAAAATACCTTATTTTCCTGTAAATTTAGGAACCATTGATTGAAATGTTGATTTTCCATTTGAAATAATTCCATTTGAAATTCTGTTTCTGTTGATTTTACAATTGAAATTCTGTTTCTTTTGGATACTCAAAAACTATTACAAATTATTTTAAATATGTCATTATTTTTGCATACAATGTATTATTTTCAGTGAAAAGTTTTTACTTTCACAAAATATGTAAATTGTATAAGAGAGAAACAAAAAAAAATCAACCACTTGATTTCTATCACCCCTTCTGATTGCAACTAAAATTGGTATAAAAGATGTACATCATATAAGTATAACTTCGTCCAAATGTAGCGTAAAGATATAAGATTTGACTTTCAAGGGAACAACATGAAGGAATTTACATATAAAGTGCTATCGTTGAAATACATCATGATTTTTAAAGTTTAAACTTTATAAAACTACCAAAAATATTGTTATTTTACAACGAGTGCACCGTTAGCTTGAATTCTGTTAAAGTAATTTCTACGGTAACTAAAATAAGATCTTACGGTTTAAATATACTAAAACATTAGCCGATATATATTTCACATTTTCGAAGCTTGAATTTTTTTAAGCGTTACTATGTTCCAAAATGATTGCATTTGCGAATTGGTATTGCTTTAGTATTCAATTTGATGCCAAAATTCTTAAAATTTTGAGCTGATTGGGTATAATACTTTAAATAATTATGAGTTTTAAAAATCATTTTTATTCGTTCGATCGTTTGATCGTTCGAACAAAAATCGTTTGATCGTTTATTCGAACAAAATAAAAACTCGAATAAATTACAACCCTAATACTCATTCTCTAGTTACTACATTATATGTCCTTTCAAAAGGGCATTAAAAGTAAAATTTTTAAACAAATTTTTTCAGTACTTGTACTCATTAAATGATGCCAATGTGGGTGTTAGATGAAAGATCATAATCTCAGTTTTCCTACAAAATAATTTGTAATAATAGTAAAATTTCAGTACAAAAAAATGCAAAAATCTCCTTTTAAAAATTTGATCATTATTTGAATTTTGAATATTCCACTTAGTTTTTTTTTAATAGAACACAAACCAGATTTAGGACCACTTTAGGAAAAATTTACTTACAATTGTTCACCAAAAAAATATGTGTTGATGCTTTTTCTTAAGTTTTCTTTTCTGGTTAGTTTTTCTATTTTTATTTTACTTTTTTCACTAAATTTCTTAATTTTTTGTTCGTTTGATATTGTAATAAAATCTTTTTATAACAAACTTATTTAGAAGCAAAACTTTTATTTCGTGTTGCTTATAAATAAATGTAATATTTCATGGTTTATAATAAATCAATGAATTACCTGTAATGTTCCATTTGATTGAACATTTAATAAGGTACGAGTAAATTGATTTAAATTAATTTATTCTGTTGGGATTGAATTATTTTTAATTTATAATACATTTTATGCATTAGGACCTTCAAAATGCATGACATAAGATAGATAGTTACACCAGAGCAGTAGCCCGAAAATAATGGTGGCGCAGGGTGGTGTTTGTTTCCAATTTTTTTTTTGCTACAATTGTGTAATAAACAATATTTTATATGGCAATTTTCAAAATTTTCAATAGAAACAACTTCAGCCAAGTTTTTATAGAAACAACACTGCAGAGGTTTCATGCAACAACAAACGAATGTTTTTCTTCTAGTACTAGGTGTACACTACTACACTTTTTTTCTTACACAGGAGGATAAAATCACCTGACCCGTTTTATGTAAAGACAGCCCCTGTATTCTATTTTATGTATATATTTGATTACCAAATCTGTAGATTAAACCCGCTATTTAACGGTTTTTTTATTTTTACCTAGTTTTACGGGTTAAGCGATTTTTATCGCTAAACTAGTAATTGACATTTACAAATGGTCATGCAGTAGAAAGAGGCTATTGTAGAGGTGTTTTAGCAAGAAAACAACATACATCTCCCCTAAAGGAACCCGGAGTCCAAAAAAAAGTATACGAGGCTCTAGCTTCTCTAAAGCTTCGTGTTCTGATGAGATCTTTTTTATACGGAGGTTGAAAGCTCGTTTTAAATTAAAAATAACTAAAATATTTATAGTTGAAAAGTTTTTCTAACAAAAATTACCTACTTTTATGACAAACATCCGGTTAGAAAAAGACAAACGGACAACCACTGGCAAGGCACTTTAGCAAGTGGTCCAACTGCTGGCAACTAAAAATTTGTTTTCCAAAATAAAACTTAAAAAAAAGTTCATGTATAGTCTCACCGGGATTCGAACAATGGCCGCCTGATTGACAGCCGACAGCTCTACACACTGAGCTAGTGAGACACTTAATACTTACTAGACTAAATCGTAAGCAACTGTATAAATATGTCAGCACTGGCATAAGGCTTGATGGAAACAACTTGCCAATATTGAGAAAACAAGGAAGTTGGTCTTTTACAGAAACAAAAAAGATTATTTTTTTTTTTTTTTTTTAAATAAATTTAAATAACAAATATGCAGGTGCTTGTGCAAATTTAAATGTAACTGACACTAATAGAAAACATATGATTTTCTATTGTTGATTTACTTGAATAAACGTCACTACATTGCTAGGTCTGTCAAAAAAACAGAGTAGTATTTGGAAGATGACAAAGCCAATTGTGACAATTTTTTGTTGTTGTTTTGGTTTTTCTTTGATATTTTAAATTTTGAATCTCGCTCCTAGACGAGGACAAGAAATTATCATTGAGTTTGTGATTTAACATAACAAATATCTCTAGAAATTCTAATAACAAAGTCCCCTGAAGATTTCCTTAGGCAGGAATGAAATCCGGATAGGGACACGCCTACATCAGATTGCTTTTCACAATTTGTTAACTAAGTTTTGGGACTTTAGCACATTTAATTACTATAAATGCAAAAAAGTAAATTTTATATGAAGAAAATATTAAAAAGTATAAAAAATCACGAAAATATGTTTGCCTGAAACCGGGCTCGAACTTGGAACATTCCTGCTACAAAAATATATAAACAAAGCATCATAATTTTTATAAAATAAATGCTTTACTAGTAATTAGAATTCTGAACCGACTGTAATTTCTGATTGGTCTTTCCTGTAGACGACTGAAATTATTGTAAAACAAATACTGGCAAAACGAAAAAAGAGAGAGTAAAGTGACAATTTGACGTCATAAAATTTACAAGTTTTTATATTTTTGCCAGTAAAAATGTGTAAGCAGAAAAACACATACATATTATGAAAAACTTTGCTTGTATTTATAGAAAACAAAAACAAATTTTAATTAATTTATATTTTTTTATGAATTTTAACTAAAAAATTAAAAAAAAACCAAATATGGAAGAAATTAACCCGGTAGTTCCCAGAACTTTTTTTACCTTATATTTTGATGAAATTATGTATACTTATATATTTTGACCTCCTGAGAATGAATATGAAGTTCGTTTTTTAAAAAATTGTTACTCTCTTCCGAAAAACGCGGAAAACAAGCGTTACCATATGGTAACCGTGGGTCGCCTAGGGTACAGGTTTTTAGCAAAAAAGAAAATGAAAGAAAATACACACAAATAGCTGTTTTCAAACAATTTTATTGAAATTATAAGTGAGAAAAAATAAGTTTATGAATATTAAAATCAAAAATGCAATATATTCGTTTTACTGAAATAAATCATCGTCTTGTATGGTAATTGACGAAACACTTCACGCAAAGTCCGACGTTGCATTTTTACATGCTGTTCGCCCGTTAACTTTGCACCGGTCACCGGCACAATGCCTACGATTGGATAGTACTACAAAATGCCCTGTCTGATCATAGCGAAGAGTATGCTCAACTCGACCTGGTTGTTGTGCATATCGGTGGGAGGGCATCGGACCAAATGATTTGGCTTTTGTACCATAATGTTTGCAGTAGTATACTGCCAATTCGAGTTGAGTTACTGTCGGTTGCGCTTTTCGATAAAGCTGCCACGCATTTTGAACACAAGCATCTATCAGCCAGGTAAAAATGCTAGACCACCACTTTTTTCCTCTGTATGCGATGCGGTATTGGGCCAAATTTTGGTCGAATCGGTCTACTCCACACATATATTTGTTATATTCCGTGATCGCAAAAGGACGGGCTACATTTATTTTGGCTCCACTTGCCTTCGAATAACGCTGTGCCATTGATTTCGGATTTTCACCAAAGCTGGTAGATAACATGCAGACAATATTATTGTCCTTCCATTTCACCAAATGAATACCAGTGCTTTTCATTGAAATTGATTCCGAGTAGCCTCTTTCCATTGACTTTAAGTTTTTTTTATGCACCAGTGGACAGCTTTTCGGAATCCGATTTTCACGAATTGTTCCCGTAGCATTATATCCGCATGACTTGAGATAAGCCAGCAAAGGATAACTGGTAAACAGGTTGTCAAAGTAGAACGAAAACGGCAGCGATTTTATTGTGTCATTAAAATCATCAATCATACTGATCAAAGGAGCGGCGCATTTTCCAAACTTGGCTTCATACTCAACATTCGAACGAGGATTCTTCCCCTGGTAAATTTCGAAGTTCACCAAGTAGCCTGATGGAGTGCAAAGAGACCAAACTTTATAACCAAATCGTAACGGTTTGCCTTTGATGAATTGCTTACATCCATGTCTACCAAAGTAAGAAATCATATTTTCGTCGAAAGAAAGATTTTGTTCAGCATGCAAGTTTTCAATCATTTTTGCTTTCAAGTGATCAGTAAGAGGACGTAATTTCCACATTTTGTTGGGATTTGCTCCGTTTTTTGAAGATGCCTTAGAATTATCTTCGAAGTGAAGACTTTGCAAAATCTCTTGAAATCGATTTCGGCGCATTGTTTCACTTACGAGATTGTTGCGAATGTCGTCATCCTGACTCCACAAATTTCTATAATTAGCGTGATAATTATATCCCGTAATGATTAATATGCCGATAAATGCTCGAAGCTCGCCGATTGTTATGTTTGAATTAGCTCTATTGTGTTCGGTCGCATATACTGCACTTTGTTCGCAAATGTGAGCCAACAATGTGTCATCAAAAAACTTTTCAAACTGTTCGTGTGGTAGTAAATTACGACAGTCTTCATAATTCGCCACTGGAAAAATTGGAATAAGAGATTGCGAATCATTCTTAACCCATTGAAATAATGTTTCCTTGTTCCCTGGGGGCAATGCAACATTTGAAGGTTTTGGTTGCACTTTACGTAACCGCTTTCTTTCTGGTGATGTTGTACAATTGGATGTTGTTGATTGATCCTCCATTCCTTGGTTTGTGTCTTCAACCATAATAACGGGCAAGTCTGTTATGTTCGGAGCTGAAAAATTTAGGGTTGAAAAAAAAATAATATAAAAATAATTGATAAACTAATATTGTGTTCCAACTTGCCTCCGATTTCATCTTCTTCATCAAAATTTTGTAAATGGCGTCCACTAGCCATTACAACTTCACAGCCGCCTTTTAGTTGAGCACGGCAAACATTATCTGGGATGCCCCCACATTCATCTTCAGCATTATCTTCGCCAGATATGTTGCCATCTGCAGGAGGCTCGATGTAAATTGCAGTTGGTATATCAGGTAGGTTATTTCCATCTTCGGCGTCATCGAGCTCTTGAATAAAATCAAGCACTTGTTGCAACGATAAACTTCTGAAAGCCGTAAAATTTATAAAATACCAACAAAATTAAAATGAATAAATAAAATAACTTCACAAAATAGCACAGAAAATCACATGAAACGCAAAAAAAAACCATGTACCCTAGGCGACCCACGATTACCATATGGTAACGCCTTGAGTAAAATGAAAAAAATTATACAAAAAATAAGATTTTTCTAAAAAAAAGGTTCTCGTTTCATAGTTTATTTCATTAGCTACCAATTACTATAATTATTTATAAAATAAATTGTAAAACTCTTGATAAATTCGTGTACTTTCCGATGTGCCATATTAAAAAACGGGAACTATTCACTTTTTTTTTTGTCACCTAACATATTTAAAAGTTTCTGGTCTTCATTTTCAATTTACCCTTATCCTTTACATATTGGCCACTTGATTTTGTTTCTATATTCTTAATTCTAAAAAATTTTCCTTTAGGTTGCTTTTTTGTATATTTGTGTAATCAACCAGAATTTATAACATTGTTTCATATATCACAATATTTTGAAATATTGGCAACATTTATAAAATTGTCGGGTTTATTCGGGTTAGAAAAATACATACGAAATATAACACTATTTTGACGTATGTACCAAAGATTTTTACTAAAAGCTGATAATAAATGATTTTGTATAATCTGTCGCTGGTATGATGCCGGTGATGGTGTTGGTTCCAATGATGGTATACAAATGACAGCTAGAAATCCACTATTAAAATTGTTATACAGTAAATAGTACTGGTGTTGGGATTTTGACACTGTTGACACTGCTGAGGCTGCTGTTGTTGTTCACATACTATATAACATTTAAGACTTACGAAATAGTCTTTTTGGTTACTTTTATTATTTGGGCAATTTGTTAATATAATATTTTTTATAAAATGTTGCTCTTGTGTGACATTTTTAATAAATAATGCAAATGCTTCACATTCAATTTTGTTATATCTGTATGATGTTGTTAGGGTTGCCGCATTCACATTTGAAAAATAATTGACATTCGCCAAATAAATTTTGATTAGGAAAAAAATCTTTACAACTATTAGTACACTAAATCAGGTATACTATTTTTCAGCAATTTGTTTGCTAAAATTATGTTTTCAGCTAAAATTTTAGTTATAATTATTCAGCACTTAACTGTTTTTACCTAATGTTCTACTAATATTTGACTAATGTTTAACTAACTTATTTGCAAAAAAAAAAGTTGTGCTGATAAACACATTTAGTGTGGACGACAACCAGATGTCAAGCTTTAGTAGTGACGAAGAAAATGATACTAAAAAGTACAACTCTAATAAGACATATAACAAAGTCGACCATGGAAGGTTGTTGTAGCTGTTGTTCATATATAAAACAAAATTGTGAATTAAAAGAACTTTATAATGTATGCCGGATTCACATTTGAAAAATAATTGACATTCGCCAAATAAATTTTGATTAGGAAAAAAATCTTTACAACTATTAGTACACTCAAAAAAATAAGTTACTAGAAAAGTTAGTAAAACGGCGTGTAAATCAGGTATACTATTTTTCAGCAATTTGTTTGTTAAAATTATGTTTTCAGCTAAAATTTTAGTTATACTTATTCAGCACTTAACTGTTTTTACCTAATGTTCTACTAATATTTGACTAATGTTTAACTAACTTATTTTGCAAAAAAAAAGTTGTGCTGATAAACACATTTAGTGTGGACGACAACCAGATGTCAAGCTTTAGTAGTGACGAAGAAAATGATACTAAAAAGTACAACTCTAATAAGACATATAACAAAGTCGACCATGGAAGGTTGTTGTAGCTGTTGTTCATATATAAAACTAAATTGTGAATTAAAAGAACTTTATAATGTATTTTAGAAGAGTGTTATTTTCACATCATATAGACAGTTGCAAATAATAGTGTTTATAATTTTCAGAGAAAAACGTTTATTCTTCTTCTTAACCTCAACATTTCTAAAACAACTTTAGTTTTGCGTTGTCACCGGCTTGTGAAAGTAATTGTTTATTAATTAAATAAATGTTTATTTCTAAGCTAAATGTTCATAGATTAATAATCTAGTGTGGTCAAAAAGCAAACAAATATACAGACAGGTAGACAGACTAAAGCAAAAGACAAAGACACACATTTTACATAGGTTTTTATTTTTCCTATTTCTTATTGCAAAGAAAGGGTTGTATATGTCATATTCTGTTTTTTTTCATTTGATGTAAGTAGTGGAAAGATAATTTTGTTTATGTTGTATATAATTATTTATAATCTTTTAGTTATAACATTAATTCATGTCGTCAATGTGGGAGTATGAACATTTTTATATTTTGTAACGTATTGTAAATTATTTTTAAAAGAATCACAAACATTTTTTGAGTTTTTTTCAGTCTACTAATATTTTAATAATATTAAGCAGGGGTTTTTTTAATTTATAATCGACAAAGTCTTAGCAACACGTTTGCTGAATCTACTAATTTTGTTGCTAAAAATCAGCTCGCTGATTTTCAGCAAAATATATTGCTAACATTAGCAATTTTTTTGCAAGCACCCTCGTGACTAAAATTTAGCTGACTCAACAAAATTTATTTCTGAAAATACTAACTTCTTTTGTGAGAGTATATATATTTTTTTTGATGCAGCCTAATATACACTGATAGAATTTTCCTTCGTACTATTAATGAATGCATTTGATAAAGTTAGATTCATTAATTTAATGAACAATGTTCATTAAATTAATGAAAAATTCATTAATCAAATGATATATGATATAATGATAAAATATTTTTGGTTTATCCTTAAAATAAGCAATACTCTATACTTTTTTTTAGTCTACCAAACATTTAGTTTCATCAGATTTTCTAACTATTTGAGAAAATTATTATAATACAAAAGTCAAATAAGAGCATAATTTTGTTTTGGTTATTTATGTCAAATGGTAATGCGATACTGTTTACATGTTAGTGGTTCGTTTTCACTTCCAGTTCTGTGGGATGTCAAAAAAAAAAACAGAAAAGTTAAAAAAATTTAAATAAATTAAAATAAATATAAATAAATATGAAACAGAAAAAAATGTTTTTATATTATTATTTATTTAATGACCATATTTCATCAATTCAATGATCTTCCTTAAACCATTTATTTTAATGAGGGCAGCGAAAGTTATAGTGGCATTTAATTTTTTAGGCGTAGTTTTCAAACGAGAATTTTAATCTTTTCCTGACGAATGGTACTGGATTTGGGTTCGTTGATTCTTTAAATCATGCTCAACAAATACTTATTATACCAATGTAGTCAACTTTGCGTCATATATATCAACAAAAACAGTTCTTTGTATATTCATTGAAAAGAAAAATCCAAAGAAATACTTTTCTTTCCATTAAACGATTCAACGCGTAATCGCCATTTTGACGACTAACCGACTCGAATAACCGGCTAATCAATTTATGCGATTTTTCGCAAAATGCCTAAACCGTTTAATCTCCTCGATCGAATAATTGGAAACACAAGGTATTTTCTATTGATTTTTAGTTATTGGCACACCATGGCGTATGATTAACATTTCTCAATGCATGTATCGTAATATAACTCATACGTATCAGTCGCCATTTTATGCAGTTAAAATGGTTTCTATTATAAGTTCAATCTTCAAATTAGTTTTCTTTGAACAATATTAACATGCTTATTTTATGCTACATAAATATGTTCATTAAAGTTATATTAATAAAAAACTTTATTAAAGAGAAACATTTTAGGTCAGTTTACAATGATGCGTTTTTTCCATTATTTACATACAACCTTTTTAAGCAATGCCATGTCTTAGAAAGGCTGATTAAAATAAAAGAAAATATTTTGAATTTAATGCGTTTATAGATATTATTAGTCTTAAGAAAAATGAGAAATTATATCCGGTTAAGGGTTTCAAAAGTATGTGGAAATTATCCCATTATTTGTGTTTTTCTTTAAAACACTGTAGAAATGTATTTTAAACATCAAAATAATACAAAATGCATTAACAAATTCTTAATTAAAAAAGTTTCGAACAATTTTATAACCCATTTCGCCTTCTAATATGTACTTCGGCCGTTCCCCAATACATTTAACCCTTATGTTTACACCAGGGCCTGGCCAGGCGCTTTTTGTTTTTTGTCGTGTATTTTTGTATACTTCCTTAGAATCTATAGTAATTATATACAATGATATCCTCAAGGATACATTTTAGAATCAGTTCATTTGAAATTGTGATTCGAAATAGTGGTTGTGTATAGTTTGTGCTTTGTTGATATTTCATAAAAATTGGAAAGAAATAATGAACGGATAGAAGAAGTTGACTTTTACTATCAGTAGTATTCACATAAAATCTTTATATTAACTTATACATTTTCATATTAAGTCGTCTAGGTTTGTACTGGGTCTGGATAGAAACTGGTGTTGTGAATGTGACAAATCAACTTGGTGTAAACATAAGGGTTAAGATTGTAAAATCATAATTTTATTTTTTTCTTCTAATTTGTCAGTTCACCGATGAATTTAACATTGGCTTATCAAAGTGAGGAATCGTTTTTTTTTTTTTTTTGCATAAACAATTCCTGTGGAAGACATGTCCTATGACAAGCCTATATTAAATTAATCAATGAAAATACCCAATTCTTCATTCTTTGGCAGACCAATTTTTACCGGGCATATATTGGAAATTATTTTATGGCCTGTTCCTCGATCTCGAACGAAAAGCTAGTCGAAAGAAATCTAGTCACTCGCATTCGAATCAATTTGGCTTTCTCTATTTCGAAAGCTATCTTTCGCCTATACTTACGTGTGTCAATGATTGTGTTTTACGTATTTACAAATCATAGTGGTGCCAGACCGGATATTTTAAACTTTTCCTTTAAAAGTACCAAAAATACTACTAAATTGCTTAAAGATAAATACAACATTACTTAACAGTGATCATCTGTATATGACAAATAAATAAATAAAACAAAAGAAAAATAAATTAATCAAAAAAAGAAAATCAAAAAAGTACACCAGCGTTTTCAGCTGTTCCGTTGTGGATTTCTTTAAGCTGAAATTTAAAGTTCTTAATCATCTACGAATATTCGTGTTATTTTATTCTTACCTTTTGTTATCCATTGCTTTTTTTTACAGATAATTATAATTTTTTATTTATCATTCATTCCAGCAAAGAACACTGTAAATGAGGATTTTTTCTGAGGTTCTCCGATTTTTTTTTATATTTTGTTCATGAATACTCTATAGTCCCACTTGCACATATCCTTCTCCAGATCTCGAAACTTGTAAAACCTCACGATTTTATGCATGTTTTTAAATATCATAAATTTGATAAAAATGCTTATAGTGCTTAATTTTGAAGTGCAATAACTTTCTAATTGTATATCGCATGTTGTTAATTTAAACGAGATTTGGAAGATGCACTTGTCTACTTTATCACTGGATTTTTTAAACAAAATTATTGCTAAAAAAAGTGCATACTTAATGCAAATGCAGTTTTCTAATGCATTTTTCAAAACTTTCTCCCCCTACGATTTTCAAAAAAAAAAAAAATACAGTTTACTAAAATATGGAATCTTACCTAAATATTTATACAAATTGTTGCGGCACTTTATAAATGAGACAGCTTTTTAATAAAACACAATAACAGCACTCCTTGTGCTTTAGTATTATTAATTTATTAAATTTTTATTAGCAAGAGTGAGCGCTTTAAAACAATTTTGTAGTTATGTGCCTTTTCACCGACTAAATTTTTAATTTTCTAATTGTTAGTTGCTAGCTACAAATTGTCTACGTGATATATAAACAATGACCGTTATGTTAAAAAAATCAAGTTCTTTTTATACATATTTCCAAAAGAGAATTATATATATAATACAAAAAAAAATAGTTACAGTTGCAAGTACATACGAGTTTTCACAAATTTGGAGATCTGAAAAGGGAAATGTACAAATGGGACCATAGAGTATTCATGTACAAAAAATAAACAAAACCAGAGGTCCCGTGTTCAGATTTTTTGAATTTTCCCATGGAATGAATGATACATTTTTTTGAAAATATTTTGTTACTCGAAATGAAAAAGTGACTGGTTTTGACATTTACGTTCGCAGCGTTGACAACTCGTTCGAAATAGAGAAACCAAATTTTTGTATGAAAACTATTACGTTTTCATTCGACTTGTACTTCAAGTCATCGATCGCATAGAAATGTAGTTAGAGAAACCCAAATCAGTTTTCTTCGCGTAGAAAGCATTCTTTCGAAATCAAGAAACAGGCCATTAATTATATCGTTCGTTAACTGCAAGACTGACATAACTCAAAAACTCGACTTTGCAGAAAACGAGTTTAAAGTTTTCTATCCATATCTGACCCGTTCTCTATTTATTTTGTATTATCTCTTAGTGAGAGCTGTGTGCGAATTATCGAGAGACCAGTGAGTAGCACAGTTTCTCTATGAAGTATATACTCTTTGCACCCACATTAAAGGAAATATATTATCATTTATCTCGAAAAGTATACATGATATTAATATATAAGGCATGATACAACTAATAAATCTGCATCATTAGCTCGCATTTTTTGACTTATGACAGTCTTGTAGTAAATGAGCGATATGTTCTTCTAAAATCTAAATTTTTAAAAATTAAATTATCACAAAATCTTGCATGATTTTATAGGGTTCTAACAATCGCAATTTAAAACTAAAGGACCTGAGTACACTCTGAGAATGGAATAAAAAGTTGAAATTATGTGTATTGTAGTAGATGCAGACTGTAAGGTATTCACATAGTGCATGAATACTGAGCATAGAGTAACTTTACTTGGGTAATTTAAAACCACATACAAATGACATTGGACTACATACACACAGAGAAATAAAGTGCCAACCGAACTGAAAGATGTATAGTAATGGTAGTAACTTATAAATTCAGTTAGTACAACGATATTTACATTAGATTTCTAAAAGTTTTGGGTGTTGTAACTAAAATTCTGTTGAATTAACTGAACTTTATTGTGAAAACTAATATAAAGTTGTGCCAACTATCTGAAATTCGTAATAATCGAATTTGAGACGTAGTAACCGAATTTTAGTTGGCAAATAGAAAATATACAATATTTCCAAAGCAATTAAAATCAAATATGACTAGACCCAAACATAAACAGACACAATAAATAAATAGGGGTTTCAAATTTAAATCGTTTTTCGTAGTAAAAGCAATTCATTTATAATGCGCTTCATGGCGGTGTTATGAAGTACAAACGAAAATGTTTTAAAGGTTGCTTGACATTTGACCACCCAGAAAACATCTGACAATATTTGATTCCACTTGACACACTGACCACCCGGAAAAGATACTGAAAATGCTGCTATAGCACCTTAGAATTTTAAGACAAATATTTTATAGTATATAAGATTGTAAATATTCTAATATTGGTTAATCTTAAGAGAACAGCAAGTTGACAAACATCAACCACAAAAGATTTTAAAATAAATAAAATTGTAACTACTAAAACGAAGGAAGTTGTTTTAATTCACTAACCACTCCACGACTTACATACTTCATGGCGATCCTGCAACCGATCCTGTGACAAAAAAAACAAGAAGTCAATCGAGGGGAAGAAGAGGAGGAGACAGTGAAAGCTAATAGATGGCCGAGAAACTCCTACTCAAACTTTGTTTGCATCCTGATATCACATGCAGCGTATTACAAAGTAGAAAGACACCACTAAGAAAACTGCATCAAAGAGTGGACATTGCACTTGGTAAACCAGCAGAAAGTATTGTATTACACACAAAGGATACATTTATAGCGGAGGACGATACACCAGACTCCATGAACCTAGCTCACTTAGATGCAATTTATGTATACCGGATGTCTGTGGAAACGGAAGAGTAGTATCCAGGCAACAACATTTGGCTTACCAACATCCTCAGCGACAGCAGCAATGACAGCAATTAAATACACCTAGGCAACACCACAGAAGTGAATGAAATCAGCAAGTAAATAGTAACAAATCACTAATGAGGTACACTCATAATAATAAATGCATAAAAATACGAAATTATTGTCAAAACTACAAAAACTTTCGTAAAATGTACAAATTTTGGTTTATTTTACAAAAAAAAATTGGTTATTTTGAAATTTTTTTCGTAATTTTACGCATGGATTATTATCAGTGTATGGAATATTAAAAAAATATATATTTACTATAATGCTGAAGGAAATAGCACTACTACTAGTATTAACAATAATTATAACTATAAGCATAGCTGTGGTAATGATACAAGTGAAAAATTATTTCACAAATACGGCTTTAGAGCAAGTGGAGTATGCAAAAGATTATATCTTAGAAAAAATAGGTGAAATTAAAGTATTAGACAAAGTCAACTCTGTAGTAAAGAATATAGACGTAGTGGAAAAATTAAAGTCGATCAGGGATTATTTAAATGAATTGACTGAAAAATAAAATATATAAAAAAAAAAATTTTTTTTATGATTTGATAAAGTGAAACGTATAGATCAAGTATATCTAAAGTTAGAGTTAGTTATAGCTAACGCGAAGAAGAGCTTGGGTAGACCATACTCGACGGAAACAATAATTAGTAAACGAAAGGAAATAGCAGCTATAACTAAAGAAGCTAGTAAGATCTTGTCAGGTAAACAATTTACGGAAGAGCAAAAGTCAAAACACATTGAAAAGTTGGATAAGTTAAAATGGGAAGCTCAAGGATTGCTTACCACTCACGAAAATTAGTCTAGGGCGAGTTCAGTAGACTCCTTAAATTCTGTAAATTCTTCCAATCAGTCAATCCCGACCACAATGTCAATATCATTGGACATGAATGAATTGGCAACCATAGTCAAGTTGGTCCCAATTTTCACGGGAAAGAAAGACGAGTTACAAAATTTCGTAACTAATCTTGCTTTAATTTCGGAAACCGTTCCAGAAGCAAAGCAAGATTCTTTTTTCAAATTTGTTTACAAATCCCGTGTGGATTTAAAAGTTCAGAGTAGGATCAGATAGGATTCTATTCCAAGGAACATTGAGGAATTAATTGAGGTGCCGAAACGGGCATATAAATCCCAAAAGTCCTCAAATAGCATGCTCAGCGAACTCACGCGCATAGTGCAGAAGGGGGGATAACGTGATAGGGTTTGCAAACAAGATTGAGAGTCTGACAACAGAGTTAAATGAGATACAAATCTCGGAAGAAGGTGAGGAGCATCGTGCTTCCATAGTTAGTGCCAACAGACGGATTGAATTCAATGCATTCATCAGTGGATATACAACCCCAAACCTTGATACAGCCACCACCGTGTTTAACGGATTGGCGTACCCTATTTGGTTGGATTGTATCAGGGTCCTTAGTCCAATATCATGTACTCCCATTGTATTGGAAACGATTGATTTTAGTCTCATCAGACCAAATAACCTTTAAATTATTTAATATTTCTTAGTATAAGCAGTAATACACACATATGTTTAAAAACTTATCGTATCACAATCAGTGACAGTTCAGGGCTCGTGTGCTGCAACAAAAAGATGGAGTGGACCCTTGGTGCGCATCGATGGATTTATGAGCAAGGAACAATATTTGTCCATCCTGCAACAAAATCTTCCTGGTGTAGTGGAAAAAATGGGTCTTGCTGCTGAAAAATTAATTTTTCAGCAAGACAATGACCCCAAACATACCGCACATGTAGTGAAAGACTGGCTCAAAAAGCAAACATTTGGTGTGATGACGTGGCCTCCACAATGTCCGGATATGAATCCGATCGAGAATTTGTGGAGTCACGTCAAATAGCAGCTTGCAAAATATGCCAGTCCTCCAAAAGGCGTGAACGGAGTGGACGAAGGAAGTGTGGGAGGAGATTCCTCCAGAATTTGTGCAGAGGTACACACAAAGTCTACCTAATAGCTTCCAGGAGCTTAAGAAGGCAAAGGGTTACTGGACCAGTTATTAAATATATATTATTCTTTTAAAAATATAAAAATTAATGGTGAGTGCAAAACTGTATCATCTTGATTTATTTGCATTATGCCTTCGTGTATTTTTTGTTGTGATCAGATCTTAATAAAGACCTTTTTGAAAGAGAGAAGACACTTGTATAAACATAATATGAAAAATTTTATTGCATTTGAGTAAAATTTATAGAAACTATAGGTTGTTAAAGTGATAGTTGTTGGTTTGTGATACACTTATGCTCCTCAGTGTATGTTAACAAAATCCAATTTCTTAATCAGCCTTTGTCTCCGAAAAAACGAGCGTTTAGTGTATCACGAGAACTACCAAAGCTATAATGTCGAAATTTGGCACGTAGCTTCATTTTTATGACCAGAACAAAATTTAAAAAAAACATTTTTGTATATACCCAGGAAAAAATTACACATTCCAAAAAGAATGTGATGCCCACACTTGCTTACATATCTCATTGCCAAATATAGCAACTGCAATACCAAACACATTCCAACGATAGAGTCAAAAGCAAGTAGTATTGTAAATAATTCTTTAAATTTAAACCAGAAAGTATGAACTCAATAATAAAGTAAATATTTACTTAAAAGAAAATGTCAATGTTATTAACTTATATGTATAACTTTTTGTACTCAAGAAGTAATCATATACTTTTTCTTAATAAAAGGACGTAGTTCTTCATTTTGAAAAAAGAAGAAATACAATTTTAAAGAATTTATATTAAATGTTTTTCAAACAAATTTTTATTTGCAGGAAACATTACGTAGTTTTTTTAATGTTTCAGTTAAATCATTTATTTTTTTTTTAATTGTTCTAGAAAAATTATCAATTTGACTTCTGTGATATTTGTGGACCTTTTTAGCACCGTGGTACTTATTTTTACATACACTTTATATGCATAAAATTCAGTTTTTATACAAACATTACTATATTTTTTATTTAATAAAACCTAATGTTTCATATTATAAAAAAAATATTATATTTTTCCCAAAATTTTGATTTGTTTTACAAATATTCTAGGAAATATTCTACAAGATATTATTCACCAAAGTCTCTAGATTACGCGTTGCGTAGAAAAAATCTATTCTATTAGCTGCGATACCAACTACGGGCATTCATTTTAAAAATGATAATTTTCTGGAAAACATCCTTAAGAAACATTATTAGCGGATGTCAACACTTTCCAAATATGTATTTAAAATAGGAAAACGAAAGAAAAATAAGAGACTATTTTAAATTTTTATAAAAAAATTTCATTAAAAAACTTAAAAAAAAAATACATACGAACAAACCTTGTTTTCTCGAGTTGAGAAGCTGTTATTAACAATTTTTAAATGTGAAATCGTACAATTTTTCAATATTTTCTTATATTTCACCAAATTTTTCACAAAAAGTGCCGCAATCTAATTTTTAGTTCACATGAAATAGTGTTTTAGGGGGCTTTTTTAAAATGGTTTAGCTCATGGGATGTTGCAGCTAGAGCCGAAATATAATAGGAGTAATCATAAAACATGTTAATATTTGTTTTCAGCAGGTGCATCTGGCCTTTTTTTAAAAAGCTTGTAAATGAGGCATTCTAATGTACAATGTTATGTGAATGTCTTTAAATATGTTGTTTTCTTCTAAAATTAATATTTTCGTGCTAATTATGCTTATTACAGTTTTTATTTAAAATGAGCAGAAATTTGTAATTGTTTTCTTCTTTGAAATATGAAAATGACAAATTTATTATTTTTAAATGTTGCTACATTTACACACTTTGCGACCAATCTTTATTTTTAGGCACAAAATAATATTTATACACACAAAGAGTGTAATTGTAAATATAAAAATTTAATAAAGTAAAAGTAGTAAAAATAATAATAAAATGTTAGTAAACTCCTAATGGAAAAACTTCATCAGTTTAATGAAAAAATTGCATTAGAACTCGTCCAAGAAATTCTCTCTGTGTATATTAATTTAAAACATATTTTGGCTTTGAACAGTATATCATTTCACTCATTTACTGCAAGAATGTCACAACTCAAAAAACATAATTTTTGAGTTAATGACGCAGAATTATTCGTTATATCACGCATCATATTGTGTAAAAACGTCGTATTGATATCTTGTATGTCGTTAATTTTTTCTTCAAGGTGGGAGCAAATTGAAAATTTTAAACTCGTTTTCTACAAAATCAAAATTTTTGAGTTATGACGTTATTGCAGTAAATGAGCGATTTATTGAAAGCGTTACTTTTGCTTTTTAAGCACATTTATTTATGTTAAAAGTAAAGAAGTTACTGCTTAAATACAATTACACTTAAAATAACAAATCAGTGCAAAATCTTAATTGCTAATTTTTAACTAATATATTAAAAAATTAGTGTTTTAACAAGCCTTAAAATTATTTTATATTCAATTGTATTTACTTTTTTAAGTTTTATAAACTTTTTTTTAAAAAAGTTTATATTATATTTTATCTCGACAAAATGGGAACAAATAGCTACAGTTTGAATCTTTGTTTGCAGTTTTATAAGGTTTGAACTCGCTAATTTTGAATTTCTAATCTAGTTTACAATATTTCCAGTCTAATTTGATCAAAAGTGCTTTTCTCAACTATTTAAATACTGTATATTTTTTCATTATAAACCAACTGTTCCGTTTTCAGCCCACACTGATGGAATATTCTTTCGTACTATTAATGAATGTCTGGCATTACTTTGGATTCATTGGTTTAATGAATAATTTTCACTAAATTAAAGAAAAATTCATTAATTAAATGATATTTTCATAGAATATTTTTGATCCTTCAAAAATTAATTTGTAAATTATGGACTCTGTTTTCTTGGGCTGAGTGAGGTCCGCTGGCCTGATTCTGGTGAGGTTCCCACAGATGGTGGTCTCGCAATGTTATATTCTGGTAAGGCGAATGACCAACCAAGAACTGGTGGTGTTGGCTTTTAAAGTTTTATTAGTTTTTTGTTTTTATATACATCGAGATTATTTTTATGTTATTTTCTATTTATATCGAGCTTTCAAAAAAAAGCAATAGCTAGGTTGACATTAGTATTTCGATCTGGCTAAAGATCCCAACAGGACCCGAAGTTTTAGAAAAGCTGGAGCCTCCATAACAGGCAGAGCTTTAACAAAAAACCTATTAATCATAAATTTTTCTACATTCTTGTCTTCTTAGTAATCAAACACGTGGCTGAAGTCTTCTCCTAACAAGCGCCATGACGTCAATAAACTTTGAAGACCAAAAATGGTCTATTCTTTTGTCACTTGAAGCTCACTGCGCGCTAATGGATTGGAAGCCATATTCTTATAGATTGATCACTGCAATATTTCGAACCCGTGCTAGACTTGCTTAACTTGTATTCAATGTTATGCACCAATATATCCAAGCGATGTCCTGATTGTGATTTCAATGCACAGATATGCTCTGATAACACCAACATGGAAGGTATCATGGGCGTTCATGGTATCGGAAAAAAAAAATTAAGAACGGTAAGATGTTGACATAGATGTGTGCAACAAATAATTTAATCCATTTCCCACATAAAAATATACACAAGGCCACGTGGATGTCATTAGTTATCTGCTAGTAATATAAAAAATAAATTAATGGGTTTATTTGCATTTGTGCCGGTAAAACTCTTTTACTTTTTTAACTTACGAAATTAATGTGTACTTATAGTTTTGCAACGCAGTGTATACGCAGAGCTGTTAAATTTGGATTACGATTAGTAATCAATTAGATTACATTTTAAAAAGAATGGTATTGATTACATAATTCTGTTTTGAACAATTCCTGATTGTTAATTAATTATGATTATAAATAATCCAAAAATAACCGAGATTATTTAGAATTACGAGAAAATAATCAAAAATAATCAAAAGTAATCAAAAAAATAATTGACTACTTTGAAGGATTATTTTTGATTATTATAGATTATTTTTTAAAAATTTTGAATTTACATCATTTCATGCATATGTTTTGTTTTGTTTTGTTTAAACATAGCATACTTCATTTGTTGACGTTTAATTTCAAGACGCTCCAATTCAAGTTTCTTGCGCTCTAACTTCTGGCGTTCGCGTTCCAAACGCAACAATTCAGCCTTTTCACGTTCCAAACGTTCACGCTCCAAAGCCAATTTTCTACGTTCTTCGGCTAAGCGAGCTTCTTTCCAGGCGTTGACGTTCTCTAATTTCTCTACGGCGTCTTTCTTCTTAACGCATTTCACGCTCACGTTCACGCATACGTTGACGTTCTCGTTCTTCGCGTATTTTCTTATAGGATAAAATTTCCCGTTGACGCATACGTTCTCGTTCTCGTTCACGCGGACGCTGCTCATGTTGACGATCATGATGACGACCCATGTTGTTATTGTTGTGTAGTGAACGATGTTTTATTGACGATGAATCTGAGCGAGCTTTTTCACTACGGCTAGCATCTTTGGTATCATCTTTCTTATCTTTATCATCTTTGGAACGAGAAGTTTTATCTCTATCATCTTTTTTTAATGCAATATCATCTTTCTTACCACCATCACTTTTACGTTTACCATCATCCTGAGATGTTTTACCACCACCCTCCTTGCTAGAAAATTTTTTATCATCATCATTCTTTTTGGATTCTGAACGCTGTGAACCAGAAGTTTTACCACCACCCCCCATCATCTTTTGAAGAATTTGCTGCTGAACTACCACCAATTTCATTTTTAGTACGTTCCACTGACATAATACGTCCATGCAATTCGGTACGATGTAAATGATCAATACAGCGACTAGCGTCACTAGATGATGACATTGTTACATAGCCATAACAACGTGTACCGGGTGTACGAGTATTTGTAACAACCTTGGCTCCAATAACTTTACCATATTTGGAGAAAATCGTCTTCAAATCACTGGCTCGTGTCAATGAAGACAAACCTGATAGCCACAAATTAACGTGATGCATTTGATGACGTTGACGACGAGGATGATTTACCACTGGATGATTTTAAATTGGTGGCAGTTGATGAAGAGTTCGTTAGTTGATGATTTTTCTGGAAATTCCATATAAATAATAACAGAGTAGAGAGAGAAGGTTGAGTTTTATATAAGGTGGCGCAAAAGTAATCCTCCTATCAGAAAATGCTATACATAATAAATACATAATAAAAAAAAAACATCGGAAGGTTATTTTTGCGCCACCTTATATATATATAATGTGTTGTAACAGATTTTGTTTTGTAATTTTTTTTTTATTTTTTTTTTTCATTAATAAATTAACTTATTTAATATCACTTTAAACTGGCACTTTTTTTTTTGTGAACACCTTTTCTTTTGTGTGTGTGTGTATTTATTTGTTCCTTTAACTAAATCTACACTTTATTTTTATATAATTTAAAAAAAGTCTTATGCAAGAAAGTGTGAATTTAATATGATGACGGTTAAACAGCAGCAGATAGATGTAGTGTTTTTTTTTCTTGTGTTGGAATCAACACAAAAAATGGAATCCATATAGTTGTTGCAATCGAAATTTTAAGCAGCAATTTAACATAATGTTGTAAAACTGTTTTACAAAGTAGTTTGTTAAAGTTGCTGTTTATACAGTGTGCAATTGATACGACGTTTTCTGGAGCAGCTGATGTAGAGATTTATTTAAATGTTCGTATTCGGCACAATTGTTATTTTCAGCAAATGTTCTATACCAATCAAGCTAAAAAAAATGTATTCTTTTTAAATACCACGAATTAGTTATAACGAAGAAGAATCATAATTTATCATTATAAATTCTAATTGCTTTAAAATCTAATTTTTGTTAGTGAAGCTGCTATGCATAAACTTGTTTAACTAACATATTTCTTCCTGGATTAAATATTTTTGATTCCT
Source organism: Delia radicum (assembly GCA_021234595.1). Taxonomy (NCBI): domain Eukaryota; kingdom Metazoa; phylum Arthropoda; class Insecta; order Diptera; family Anthomyiidae; genus Delia; species Delia radicum. The sequence goes on from CM037851.1 coordinate 77,374,508, forward strand.
TAACTGGAATCATCGATTTGTTTCTTTTTGGGTTGAAGATCTAAATTTCCAGTACGGGATCTTACATTTATTCATCTTTCGCTATCGTTCAAGTTTAACAATATATTGATGTTATTTTCCTTTTTTCTTATTACGAAGTTAAAATGATTAAGTTTCAATACTAATCATAATTTAAACAGCTTTATAATTTATAATAATTGTCTTATTTAGAAGAAGATTGTATAACTTTTATCTGTAAATCTTCAACAGTTGATCATTAATTGAAGTATCCCAAAACTGTTTTAAGGTACTACAACAATTACAGCCTTTATTATTGAGCAGTGTTGATGACAATATTTCAATTCCAATCACGATACAAACGATACAATAATTTATAAAATTTATACGTTTTATAGGATCCTTCGAGAAATTTTATAGTTGTATCTATAGCCTGCCTTTAGAAGTTTTCAATTAGTAATCAGGAAATGAAGAATTCTAATAATAATTTTGATTTTGGGTATATAAAAATAAGTATAATTACAACAATCTGATGTCTTTAAAATGTTGTACTATTTTTTATATGGATAATCCAGTTAATTGTATAGTGATAATTAATAATTGAAAAATTATTAAGCTTAAGTTTATATTGTTATATTGTTGTTATCTGTATATTGTTAGAACTTTCCAGCAATTTAGCAGAGAACTTATAATTGCAATAATGTTTCAAACCTTCTATAATCGCAACATTTGTTGACTTTTGTCTTAAAAACTTCAGCCATTAATAGAAAGTTTTCACGATATTGGTGATCCAGTTATTTGTTTGTAAGACGATGATTGATATTCAAATATTTTTTTAACAGCAACTCCAAATTATATAAGACATTTAAAAATACTTATATGGGAAATTACTTAACTCGACTTTAACTCTCGGTTGCTGCAAATTGTAGGACAGTTAATCATATCAGGAAAATATATTCGATTCTAAAACATAATTTGTTGACGACTAATAACTAATACATTTAATCATATACCATTTTGTAATGCAATACTGGAAGTTGTTACAAAATAATGCCACAAAGTTGTTTATCAGTTCGATCTTTCACAATTAGTTTAATATTTCTTGCAATCACCTCAATCAAGAAATATTTAGAACATATTTTCAATGATAAATTTTTCCCAGCTTGAAAGAGTTTTCCATGTGTTTTTTTGTTTAAAAAACACAATTATTTTAAGGGCGGCAATAAATTTACGTTCTGAAGATGTTTATAATTAACCCTCATCCTGTAAAGAAAATAAGTAACGAATCTTGTATTTTGGGCAAATTTTGCCCAATACAATTTTATTAGGCTTATTAATTGTTATTGCAAGAATTGCACAGAATTTCTACACGGGAATGATTTTTACATACAAATAAGTTACAATTCATACATTTTGTATTATATTTAGTACTGTTAGACTTATTTTCACAGAAGTGGCAACGACCTCTCTTTATATTTTTCTCTTCTTGCGGGTGATGTAGCTTCCTGGCGACAGAACCATATGGCTGAGTTTTACGCTGCTGCTTTTCTTCTTCCAAAAGTTCAAATCCTAGTTCTTCCAAAAAGAGTCTACGACGAAAATGCTTTGATTTCTTCCACTCGGGATTTATTGCTGTCCATATCACGAAAGCGTTGCATGCAGATACATCAAGCATGTTTGCAAATAGAGCTACAGGCCACCTATTGGTCTTCCGCTTACAAGTATAGGTGGCAACAAGTTGGTCGAGTGTATCAACCCCTGCCTTTGTATTGTTATAATATTCTATTATTTCTGGTTTCTGTAACTGGTTATCCCTTATTGTTGCGTCTTGGTGCAATGTGCTTATCAGATATACGCACCGATATTTTTTTGGAACATACGCTACTAACGTTACCTTATTTTTATGATCAAATAGGAACTCTGAATACAAAGCAGGTTTCATTCTCATGTCCAAAATATGTGGGGGTAGAAACACCTTATTTTTTCGGACAGTCCCAACTATAGTCATTTTCTTTTTCAGAACTTCAACAGCAAGATCGTGTGAGGTAAAAAAGTTATCGCAAGTTATGTTTCGCCCTTTAAGTCCTTCTGACAGTTCCAGTACCACTCGCATGCCTTGATTCTTTTCAGGAGCGCAATTACGATTTCGTCCAATATATACTTGCATTGACCAGGCATAGTTGGTGTTAGAGTCGCACAATGCCCAAATTTTAATTCCGTATTTCGCTGGCTTAGAAGGAATATATTGCCTAAGTGGACATTTTCCACGATATGCAACTAGCTGCTCATCGACTGTCACGCAGTCGTTTGGATTATACATAATTTTCAAATTATAAGCCCATTTGTCTCATAAAACTCTGATAGGTGCCAGCTTATCGCGAGCCCGCCGATCCGCTCTATCTGATTTATCGTCGAATCGAAGAACTCTACTAATATTTTGAAATCTACGCAGCGACATTGTTGCTTTGAATATGGGCCTTCCTTTCACATCGTCCCATAAGCATTCCATTGCTTCACCACAAGAACGATAAACGCCAGCTAATAACAGTAATCCAAAATATGCCTTCAAGGATGCATGGTTAATTTCCTTCCAAGCTTCTCCAAACACTTTTACACCTATGAAAGTAGTAATGTACATATAAATTAGTTTGTTATGCGCTAGTTTTTCGAAAAAACGATGAAAATTACCTTCAATATTTGTCATCTTTATAATAATAGTTTGCATTTCATTGGTCATAAACAACTCAAATGTGGATTTGATATCACTTACACGTGCAATTGCATACTGAGTTGGTCCTGGAGTAGTAGTAATAATATTTTCATCCCTTTTCCTACCAACTAATGAGCTGTCACATTTGTCGTACCAAATTGTTTTTTTGTCCTTAGAAAGAAAACCAGAAGATGGGAAATCTTCTTGCGCTGGAGCACAAAATTGCTGTGCATCGGAGAAAACACTTTCTCCTTCAGATATGGCAATATATGTCCCTGATTCTTGATCTGATGAAATTTCGAAATCTTCAGAAGAGCTTTCATGGCCGAGTGTACGCTCTTCAGCCTCATTTTCTGATTCGCTCAGCAGCTCTTCTATTTGGCGCTGAGTTAGCACGGCCGACTAATTGAATTTGAAACATATAGATATGTTTTTTATGGAAAAAAAACCAAGATTTTTATAACCTATACATACCCTTTTGGACATGGTGTTTTTCCTTTTTTCTTCTTGTAAAAAAATTATTTATTTTGACTTTCACACTTCACAAACCTTGACTGCAATAGAAGCAACTACGCACGTATACAATCGAATGTGCACTAATGAATGTCGAATGTTTTTTATCTAGTGTTTTTTGAGCAACAAAAATAGGTTGGGATTCCCCAAATTGCCAAATACAAAACAAACAGTGCAGCCGTTATTGTCGCGAATGTTGCCACATCAACAAAAAAAAAATGTGTGGAGATCAGGGATTCCCGGAAAAACGAAAAATAAAACACACATTATAATTTCTGATTGCGGAAATAATGAAATTTCGTATTGGGCAAAATTTGCCCAAAATACAAGATTCGTTACTTTTGTTATGGGGGACCCTCTGGTGGAGCCACAGTAAAATTTTTTAAAACGCTGCCAAATACACCTAAAAAAATAATTGTCAAGAAATTTCAGGCCAATATTATTAAAAACACGCTAGATGCGATGAGTTAAAATCGCTTTTGGGCAAAATTTGCCCAAAATACAGGATAAGGGTTAAGTTGTAACGGGTGTAACAAATTTTTTTTTTTTTTAAATTTTAGATGATCAGTAGGACACGATTATAAAGTTTGTTTAATAATGAAATTCTCCTTTTTTTCCATAGCGACATTAAATTTATATATTTATAATTAAATTAATTTTATTTTTTTTTTTATTTTAATTTTTTAAAATATTAAAATTTTTTTTTTTGTTGCATATTTTTAAAACAATTCATTTACATTTTGTATACATTCATTTGCTTTCAAGGATTTATTTGAGTCATCACCTTTATAAATCACTTTCCCGTATTTAGACCTGTTTTTATCCCATATTATCCAGTAGATCTTTTGACTCCTTTACTTATTTTAAACCAGATAATTTTTCATATAAACTCACTCACTTTTTTAATAATTTATGTTTGTATAAAAAAAGCTAACAACTCCAAACAAAAACAATTTTTTTTATAATTTTACAATACTTGAGCATCATTTTAGTTTTATTTAAAAAGTTACCTTTATCATCCCTTTGACCAGATTTAGATTTATCACTAAAAAAAAAGAGAGAAAATGAAAATTTGTTAATACTATAAAAATTATATAAACAAAGTTTAAAATTTACCTATCATCCTTTTTATCACTGGATTTATCATCTCTCTTTTTGTCTTTATCGTCTTTATGACTGGATTTCTTATCATCTTTGCTAGATGATTTTTTAGATTTATTATCCTTTGAGGATACCTTGTCTTTAGAGTGAAGTGCTAAAGAATAAATTTTATTTTTAAATGACAAATAATTAGCAAGAGATATAAAAATTGTTTGCGTTTGCAGTCAAAATTTAAAAAATTTACAAAATTTTGAAAATTTTCTAAATTTGGAAAAAAAAAACAAAAATGGTATAAAAAACTTAAATTAATTAAAATCCTAGAGAATTACCGGTCCTAATTTTTTTTTCTAAAACTAGCCATCGCAAAGCGAAAAGGGAATTTATTTAGAACATGGCCTGTATCTCGAAAACTAAAGGAGATCAATTTACATGGATAACAATTTTTTCAGTTCTGAAAAAAAAATTTTAATCTACACAAAAAATTTTCAGAGGAAATATGATCGATCAAAGCATACTTAGTAAAATTGTTTTCATTAAAAATCTTTGAATTTTATCAAGTTTTGTATGAATTATATATCCCATTGTGTTAATTTTGTATTTGCATTTGTACAATTTTCCTAAACTAATTTCCACGAAACAAGTCATTTCATACATTAGAAAATATTAATTAACATTTTTATCCATTTATTTATTTCATTAGCATTACTACAATAAATAAATGCCTGCGAAGGAGAACGCTCAGATCTCGCATCTACATTCTTTCTGACAGTCAGGCTGTACTGAGGGCCTTAATGGCTTATAAGGTGTCGTCTGGGTTGGTCATGGAATGCATTCAGACTCTCAATAGGCTCGGTAGGAGCAACTCTCTAACCTTGGGGTGGAATCCTGGTCATGAGGGCAGATTGTCTTGCCAACCGCCGGGCCCGAAAGCCCTTTATTGGTCCTGAACCATTCTGTGGAATACCTGCGGGGTATGTTAGGGAAAGGCTCAGGGCATGGAGAGAGTCTGAATTCTCTGGTTACTGGGAAAACTCTACTGGTCAGCGCCAGGCTAAGAGATTGATCTCTTTTTCCAGTCGGGGGTCGAGACGACTCTTGTCGCTTGAAAGGGGGGGTTTGAGGACCCTGGCGTCGTACTTAACTGGACACTGCAATCTCAGATACCATCTGCACAGGAAGGGTCAATCGGACACGGATATGTGTAGGTTTTGTGAGATAGTGTCTGAGACCTCGGAGCATGTTCTCTGCGAATGTAGCAAAATAAATATGGACGAACAAAGCAGATCATAGATAATTTCTTGAACATAAAGTGCTGCTCAAAATTATAGCGCACTTTCAAAAAAAATGTTTTAATGTTTTTGTTTTAGAAAATTAACTCATAGAAAACCCTCTATTACTATTCTTTGTTTAGTTTATACTTCTACTAATACATGTAGCACAAAATAAGGATTTAAAACTAATTCCAATTAAAAGGAAGCCTTACAATACTGATATCAATAACCTCAGACCAATTTCTTTACTTTCAAATGTAGTAAAGCATTTTGAAAAAGTTTTACGTGCGATGGATATTGGAATATCTGAACCTTATATTCCAGATCTGCAATTCGGTTTTAGAAAAGGTCATTCCACTACTGATGCACTACTTAAATTTCAAAATGACGTTGTAAGTCATCTCCGTATTAAACAGTGCACAGTAGCTGTGTCTTTGGATGTCGAGAAAACCTTCGAATATGCGACAATGGTATTATTTATAAAATGATTCAAATCGGATGTGATGCTTCTATTAACAAGTTGCTTAGGAATTATTTTATTCTAATAGGAAATGTTCTGTTAAATTTGGCCAAATGCTTTCTGATTTTGGAAACGTATACTGTGGTGTTCCTCAGGGATCGATTTTGGCACCACATCTTTATAACATTTTTATGCATGACATTCCTCACATTGGCTCGGATTCTATCAGTTTGTTATATGCTGATGATTCTCTTGTATATTCTCATAACGAATCTTCACTTTTGGCATTGGATCAAGTTACTGAACACTTTGAAACTATGAGAAATTTCTATGTAAATAACATCTCAAAATGTGAAGCTACCTGTTTACGTTATGCGTCAGGCAAATGTAGGGGATTTGTTGTAGCAGAGAGTAAACGGCAGAGGCTCTGCATCAACAACATCGAAATTCCGTTTAAGGATAATATTAAATACCTTAGAGTGACCTTTAATAAACTCTTAAAATTTAACGAACATGCCCTTATATTATTGAAAAAATCCAACAGAATATTGAATTTTATCTCAAGAATTCTTTGTAATAAAAATTCAAATTGTAAATACTAAACTTTTTCTATATAAAACGAGTTTAAGACCAATAATTCTGTATGGATTTCCAATTAGTTTCACCGACTGTAATAAGGGAAATTGAAGTTTTTAAAAGAAAAGTATTACAAAACTGTATTGTATTGAATCTTTTTGCAGACGATATTCGAATAATTTTATATATAGTGAATCTAGAGTAACATCTATTGGACTTTATGTTTGTGACATTCTTAAGAGATTAATATCAAGAACATGCCTTCATGAAAATAATTATTTATCACCCATTGGTCACTTGAATGAAATTGCTCCATCTTTTGATTTGTCCACTTCTTTGAGCCACAATTTCTACTCAAAGAGTGTACAAGCCACACATAGAGGTGAGTTCGGTCTATACGAAACATTTTTTATTTTTTTATTATAGTTTTTAGTGTTTGATTTCGTTTTTTATCTTAGTTATAAGTTAATTTTAACATAATTTAGTTTAGAAGATTCACTCTCAAATCGTGCTAAGCCTCAGGATCACAGGCGTAATTTTTTCTACTAATTATATTAATTATTTAATAAAATTTTAACAAATTTGTGTAAGTCGGTTACTGTTCTAATTATTTTCTTAATTAGGATATTACATTTTAGTCCCAAATTTTATTTTTTCTAATGTGCTTAATTAATCTATGTATACTGTGCACCCCGGTAGGCTAGTTGGTAGAGTGCTGGCTTAGCAGTGCGGGTGTCGTGGGTTCGATTCGCAGCAGAGGACACTGGTCTGTTTTCACTACAACGCGCCGAAGGCCATAGTAACTAGTGCTCGGTTAGGGTAACAGGATATAATTTGTAATTATAAAGGGTGTCCCAAGAAGAGCGCAATTTTTAAATTTTAAATAAAACACAGATATTTAAAAAAAAATCGTGAAACTTTATTATATCGTAAAGTAGACAGAATGAGGTTATGTATGGAACAATATATCGTGCAGATGGCCGCCGCGGCTTTGCTGGCATGCACGCGATCTTTTAATGAAATTTTCAATGACCGTTTTGCATGAATGCTGCGGTATTTCATTAATGCAGCGTCCAATTTCCTCTTTTAAGGCTTGAGTCGTCGTCGGCTTATTCGCGTAAACCATCGACTTCAAAAAACCCCAAAGAAAAAAATCTTATGGTGTTAAATCGCACGATCTAGGCGGCCAATTCTGATCTCCAAAACGCGAAATAACACGACCGGGAAATGACTGATGCAGCAATTGAATTGTTTCTCTGGCTGTATGACATGTGGCGCCGTCTTGTTGGAACCACATGCCCTCCACATTAATTTCTTCAATTCTAGGCAAGAAAAAACTGGTTATCATTTCACGATACCGAACACCATTGACTGTTTGCGCTTGACCTGCCTCATTTTCATAAAAAAAAGGCCCAATGATTCCTCCAGCCCAAAAACCACACCACACAGTGACACGTTGAGGATGCATTTGCTTCTCGTGAATCACTCGAGGATTTTCCTCACCCCAAATGCGACAATTCTGCCTATTGACGAAGCCATCAAGATGAAAATGGGCCTCGTCACTGAAGATGATTTTATAGGCAAAATCAGCATTTTCATGTTGTCATGTTGGTAAAACAATTTCACAATGAGAATGCGTTGTTCATTCGTGTAGCGCTCCATTTTTACTAACCTCGTACCTTCTACTAGCAAACAATAACAATTGTTCAAATGTCAAACAATGACACTTCGAATGTTGCCAGATTTAAAAATTGCGTTCTTCTTGGGACACCCTTTATATGTACATATGGAACAAGAAAGCGAAGGAAGTGATAATGATTATGAAAAAAAGTTTTCTATGAAATCGACAATTTTTCTCCTAGGCCCTTATCGATTGATAAACCTCTTTTTGAGTTCTGGGACGCTAAAAGAATACACTATCCGTATTTGTATACATTGGCAAAAACTATACAGTGTGTACCTGCACCCAGGTAAGCGTGGAAAGAGCATTGTCTGCTTTTAAATTGGTATTGAGCCTCAAATCTTTCCGCAGAAAATTTGGAAACAGTTATGTTCGTTAAATTAAATAAATAAATTACTACACATATTATAGCAAATAAAGTCAATAACAAAAGAAGAAAATAAACAACTTGAGTTTTATTTTAGACGGAAAAATAAAAATCCTTAAATGAGTTTCAAAATAAAACTCCTCAAACGTGCTTTATTTTCTGACGGGAAAAATAAAACTCCTCAAAAGAGTTTTATTTCAGACGGAAAAAATAAAACTCCTCGAAAGAGTTTTATTTAATGAAGGCGAAATAAAACTCTCTTCTTAAGAGTTTCATCCGATCTTTTATTTTTTCGTTGAAAAATAACTCTTAACTGTGGAGATAAGATCGTTTCCTTAAGATCACATTAGATTCTGAAAGAGCACTTCAATACGAATCGTTTGGTATATAATAGTATACGTCTCCGTTGACTCTAACATAGAGAGTTTTTGAGTTAAAGTTTTCTGGATAACTGTTATTTTCGGTCTCTGATTGCCACACTTATAAGCATATATAATAGTATCAAATTGTATATGAGTATATAGAAACTTTTTTCATCTTGTAACCAAATCTTTCTCAAATAAACAAACATTTTTTCATTTAAGTATTTGCGTAAAAATGACATTGATTATTTTTAGTTTTTATTGCATATTTTAAGATTTTTCACGCACATTATATGCGACTAAAATACACTTTTTAGTAAATAAAGTTAATGTCCTTGCTAATCAAGAATTTGCAACTTTTGCAGAACATGTCTTTGTAATACAATTTTTTTCATAAGTTTAGGTACACTGAGTCTACATCTGATAAAAATATTGTTTTCGCATTTGTAGTGTTTGGAATATCGCGGTTTTTCTATTTACATTACATATTCCTTTTAGGATATTTTCAATTTATTTGCAATATTAATAAAAAAATGGGATCAATGGAATGTTAAGTTTACACATAGTGAAACAATTTAAAATGTGTTTAGCATACATAAAATTTATGGGCGGTAACCGATTCGATGCGAATATCGTTAAGGGTAACGCTTTTTTATTTTATTTCGCTAACTGTATCTTAGGGGTAACGATATTTTAGTTATTTCGGTAACGGTTTTATGGTGTTAACGGCATTTTACTTATTCCGGCAACGGTATTTTAGCGGTAGCGGTTTTTAATTATATAGGTAACGTTAGTTTAGGAATAATGGTTTTTTAGTTATTTCGGTAACGGTATTTTAAGGGTAACGTTACTTAAGTTATTCAGTTACTGTCAATTCACAACAATATTTTTAGTTTTTGATCAAATTTCTGAAAATATATCTATTTAAACAAGCAAAATTTCTACTTTCGTGCAATACCGGTAAGATATCCTAAAATAAACACGTTCATGATTGTACTGAAGTGAACGACAATTTTTTGTATTCCCAAAAAAAATCATGATTTTAATTATATAGGGGAAAAAATGGGGTGAAATTATGTACAAATAAAAACCGCAATATTTCATAACATGAATACTCCTAATGTTATTTAGCAATTATAAATAAGAGTGTATAATTAAAATGAGTTAGTTACAAAAAACGCTTTACAATATACATATCAAAACAAAAAAATGTAGAAATTAAGTTAAACATTAAAACATACCAAAACTAAGTGTCAACTTACCAACAACGAAGTCCTAATAAAAGCAACAACAAACAATATTTTATTTGTTTTTTGAAAAAATTGTCTGAAACATTTTTTGGAGAAATTGTACTGGAAATTATAAAAAAAAAAGCAACAGGCAACAGGCAACAGGCAACATGTTAAACTATCAAATATTTTTAATAATTGGAGCATATGTTACTGCAGCAACATTGGTTCAAACAATTGCAGCAAGTGTAAATTTAAAACTATTACCCTCTTTGACAACAACTTACAATAACAACAATACAATTGAAGATGTAGCATTTGTACAATTTTTAAAAAATCTAAGTCTGGAGCAACATATTAGAACAATTGTTATATTGACAAATTGGTCACATGGCAATAGTAACCAAAGTGACTATTGCTTTAATCTTAAATATTATATGGAATATGAACAGCAGCAAGGACAATATGTTCAAATACCTGTAATATTATTGCAATCAAAACAACAGGAGTATTTACTCCATAATAAATTTCACAGTGAATTTTTAACTGTAATTTGTATACCACCATTGGAATCAACAACATCACCGTCATCGAATCAGAGTCACGCTATTGCAAAGGATATACAGAACAATTTATTATCAGCTCTTAGCACAAATCTTTGGTACTTACGTCAAAATCGTGTTATATTTCGAGTGGATTTTTCAAGCTACAATCAACAATTAAAAAATGTTGACGATATTTTAAAATATTGTGATATGGAACAAATTTTAAATGTTATAGTCATATCTTATGAATTTCCTCAGAATGATTTGGTATATTATTCGTATACAAAATTCCCGAAATTTCAAATAAGAAAACAGAGATGGATTATGGATAAAATCGATTTATTTCCTAATCAATTACGTGATGTTAAAGGTTATACTTTGCGCACCATACCCGATCAACTTGAGCCCATATCTATGTTGTACTATGATAAAAATGGTCAACAACAAATGTGTGGTTATATGGCACATTTTGTTAAATATTTCGCTAAAAGCATTAATGCTTCTTTGGCGTTTGCTTTTGAAGTTAAAGAAGGTGAATTTATATTTTATACGCATATTTTAAATTTTATTCGTAATAATACCATAGATTTAGCAGCATCTACAGTAGGTCCAGTAAATGGTACAGATTGGTCAGAATTGTCGTATCCTCATGGAATTGGTAGTTATTGTGCTATGTTGCCAGTAGAGGCTGAACTGTCTCTAGCTGAAATTTATTTGGCTGTTATGAATCCAACTTTTGTCACAATTCTAATTTTACTTTGTCTATGTTTTACCTTTCTATTACTTGTAATGTTCAAAAGAATGTTAGGTCCTTTTTATCGATTCCATTGGGTTGATTTACTACTTAATGATAAAGCATTTAGAGCTGTCTTGGGTCAAGGTTTCGCTTTTAATAAGCGTTCGTTAGACTATTTTGTAGCCTATGTTTTCTTTTTGCTATTTCTAACCGGTCTAGTGGTCGTAACATTATATGGTGTGTTTTTAGGTTCCTATATGACCAGTCCTCCTAAGCAACCTTTCATAAAAAATTTTGACGATTTGGATAAATCTAACATTAAATTACTAATAAGCACAGAAGAGTATAATCTAATATATTTATCCGATTATAGCCAATATAATTTTTTTCAGATTAGTACAAGAAAATATTTCTTGGAGCAGCTTAAACGACTTAATACTTCGTATGCCTATCCCATGGCTAGTTCTCTTTGGAACAGTGTAGCAGTCCAACAAAAACGTTTCTCACGTCCTTTATTTCGTCGATCTAATGATATGTGTTTTATTCCTTATATGCATTCCCATCTCTTTTTGCCATTGCATTCTTTATTTCGTGAACCTATACATTTGGCCTCTTTATATTCTTATGCTTCAGGTTTATATTATTATTGGTTCGATTTGGGATTTTACGAATTGGTTTCTTTGGGCCGTAAGTCTTTTGACGACTTATCTGAGCAGCGTAAGGTAAAACCTATAACTGTTACAGATTTGAAAATTATTTTTGTTGGATTTTATATTTCGCTAATGTGTAGTGTCGGAGTTTTTGTGATTGAGCTATTTATATCGTTTTTGGTGAAATATATAAAAAATAATCGATAGTCGATAGTTTTCTTGAAAAGCTATGCTGAAGAGCAGCAGAATAAAAATTTAACTACAAGTGTTTTGCGGTTACAATTTCGCTAAATGTTTTATATTAGTTTCGATGCACTAATTCTAAATAATAAAAAAAAAACAAAAAATAATTGTATAACAAAAAATTCAAGTAGTTTGTAATGCAGTTCAGGGATTTGAACCTGCAACCCTCTGTTCCTTGGCCAGCACTATATAATACAAGCCCCTTACAAAGCATTAACTTATCATTGCTAGTAAAATAGAACACCTTATTGGCTTTGTATACTTTTTGTTGATACAATGCCAGATATCGTTTATTTAGAAGATTTTCGATTTGGTTTTTTTTTTTTTTTTTTTTTTGTAAAGAGAAGCAACACTCAGGAAATTCTTCCTATTAATTAATGTGTTGCTTCCTTTTTAAAGGGGACAGTGGATAGATGAAAGGTGGTGAAAGATGAAGGGCTTTAAACATGGCAACACTGCAATTGCGCGAGATGATAAGTCTTAGAACATTTGTTGCTCGCCACCTGATGTAGAGTTGGCGAATTTATTGGAGCTTTTTGATTCATAGCTCTGATTCATTATTTTACTTCGGTGGGGTTAAGTGCTATGGAAACACCGATGGGTTTATCTTGTAAAAAATGATAGACATTTACTGGACTCATAAAATTTTCTACGTTCTATTAATTCATTATTTGCTTTCTTCAATTAATTTGTTATTTATTTTTTTTTTTAAATTTATTTACAATCTGTTTTTACAACAATAAGTAATTTTGATAATCTTAAAATAACTTAACATAATCCGGCTAATAAGCCAGTAAAACTATTTACATATTTATAAACAGGAGATCATTTTCTGTAAGGTAAATCTAGAACATGATGCATTTTCAGTCTTTTAACTTCCTCGCTTTCAAGGTATCGTGAGCTAAGTCTATTAATTTTATCCCTAACAGTGGATCTGTAAGTAATTATGAATATTGTCATTAGTTACGAACAATGTAGCATTTGTGATTAACTTAAGCTGTATCCCGTAAGTTCAAACCGGTTTTAAAATTGTTTCATATAGCAGAAGTTTATTTTCCCTGCTTAATTCAGATTTTGGTCTAAGAAGCCAATACATTCGCCTTGTTTTTATTTTCAATTGTTCCTTTTTTGCTTTTATATGATCTTTCCAAGTAAGGCGGCGATCGAGTTTAATACCAAGATATTTAACTTTTGTTTGTTTTGGAATTTGTGTGACATTTAAAGTGACATTTGGACAATCTCATTTTCTTAGTGTAAAGGTAATATGTGTAGATTTCTGTGTGTTTACTTTTATATTCCATTCTACTAATTGTTGGAGCGTAATATTGGAGTTTTTTGGCCAGATGGTTTTCTCCAGGATTATGGTGTTTTTTTACCTGCATGTATTTTTTTTTCCTTTTTTAATCTTTTTTTGATAATAACTCTGTTTTTGTTGGTTTTTTTTACTAAAATTTTATTGAATAAATTCTTTTAAATTGCATGTCATAAATTGAATTTTAAAACATCTTAACCCAGCAAAAAATAGTGCTTCCAAGAAGCGCTTGTGGAAGGCCTTCTTTAAACCCGAAGCGCTTGCCGAAGGCCTTTTAGAAGGCATGATTTCTGTTCGCGATGTCCCACTTGGTAGGTCTCTTTTAAGCAGGTGAGAAGCGCTTCTATCATGTGATCTAAGAATCACACGTTAAAAGCGCTTCCGGAAGAGCTTCCAGAATAGCTTCCCGAAACGCTTCCAGAAGAGCTTCGAGAAGCGATTATTCCTTCAGGGAAAGCACAATATAATGCCTTTCAGAATTGCTTCATAGAAGGCCTTATTTACTGCTTCATTGCATGTCTTCTTTACTGCTTCTTTTCATGCCTTCTTTACTGCTTCAAAAGAATGCCTTCAGGGAAGCACAATGTAATGCCTTCCAGAAGTGCTTCATAGAAGGCCTTCTTTACTGCTTCATTACATGCCTTCCTCACTGCTTCTTTTCATGCCTTCTTTACTGCTTCAAAAGAATGCCTTCAGGAAAGCACAATACAATGCCTTCCAGAATTGCTTTATTGCATGCATGACGGCGAAGCTCTTCTTTTTAAGCACTGTAAAGAATCGAAATTATGTTTTGCTGGGAATGTAAACACAAATTTATTTGGCAATCATGTTTTTTATGAAAATTGCTTATAATGTTAAATATAACAGTTCCTGCTGAGATAATAGAAAAGAAAGAAGAAAAGAAATTTAATATATACACTTGAATTTTACATACCAACAAAGCACGTCTTTTATTAAATAGCCGCTGTTCTATATTTTTTTTAAATCCTTCCCAATATTTTTTATATTATAAAAATAAAATTTATAATTTATTTAAATTTTAGTTTTTGACCTTAAAAACTATTAAGGTCCATCAGTAACCAAGCCCCAATGCGATTAGGTTGAGTCTGAATCATTGCTGATGCAATATAAGGTACATCATTTGTAGCTATTCCTTCAATTAATGAAAAAAACTTTCTTAAATGGAATTATAATGATATTTCACATTTTTTTATTTGGATTTTATTTTATATTTTGGTAATTTTTGTTTATATTTATTTACTTTACTTTTGTGCTTTTGTATTAAAATAATTTTTTGAATACTTGAAGCAGCTCTTGTGGAAATCTGATGGAACTAAATGTTTGGTGTACAAAAAAAAAAATGTACATAAAAATTACTGCATATTATATACATAGCTGTTAAGTAATGATTACCAATCGTAGTAATTAGTATATATTATTTTTTTTGAAAGGTGTGATTATATTACAATTAATGATTATATTACAATTATTTCAGATACGCACGATTACTAATTGATTACGATTACAGATAATCCAAGAATAATCAAGATTATTAAAAATTACGGGAAAATAATCAAAAATAATAAAAAGTAATCAAAAAATAATTCGGCTACTTTCAAAGATTACTTTTGATGTTTTAATTTTTTTTATTATTATTGTTGTTGGTCGATTTGATAATTGATAACCCGTTTGCATTCTTCATAATTCTACATTCTTCCTAATTTCTTTCAGATGCATTTGAAAGCAATTACTTGCGGTATTTAACATTTTGTTTTGTTTGTTATACATTATTTAAAATTTAAAATCGACAAAATTATTAAAAACCGTCAAAATTTAAAAAAAAAATCGTCAAAATTTGAAAATTTGTCAACATTATTAAAAATCGTCAAAATTATTAAAAATCGTGAAAATTTAAAAAAATCTTCAAAAGTAAAAAAAAAAACAAAATCGTTAAAATTGAAAATCGTCTAGTACATTCCAAATCAAATAACTATTTTTTTGTGAATTGAATGTATTCCGAATGTTTTGTTTCTCTATTTTTACCTTTTTGGTTGATTTAAGAAGTACTAAAATTGTTATTGATTGTTTTGTTATTGAAGTGAATTTACCAATATTTTGTATACAAAAACTATCTAATTTTGTTTTATTTGTTCAGATTTTTTTTTAACGTTGTAAATGCAAATTTTTTAAAATGAAATGTACATATGCATGAAATGATGTAAATTCAAAATTTTTAAAAAATAATCTATAATAATCAAAAATAATCCTTGAAAGTAGTCAATTATTTTTTTGATTACTTTTGATTATTTTTGATTATTTTCTCGTAATTCTAAATAATCTCGGTTATTTTTGGATTATTTGTAATCATAATTAATTAACAATCAGGAATTGTTCAAAAGAGAATTATGTAATCAATACCATTCTTTTTAAAATGTAATCTAATTGATTACTAATCGTAATCCAAATTTAACAGCTCTGCGTATACACTGCGTTGCAAAACTATAAGTACACATTAATTTCGTAAGTTAAAAAAGTAAAAGAGTTTTACCGGCACAAATGCAAATAAAACCATTAATTTATTTTTTATATTACTAGCAGATAACTAATGACACCCACGTGGCCTTGTGTATATTTTTATGTGGGAAATGGATTAAATTATTTGTTGCACACATCTATGTCAACATCTTACCGTTCTCAATTTTTTTTCCGATACCATGAACGCCCATGATACCTTCCATGTTGGTGTTATCAGAGCATATCTGTGCATTGAAATCACAATCAGGACATCGCTTTGATATATTGGTGCATAACATTGAATACAAGTTAAGCAAGTCTAGCACGGGTTCGAAATATTGCAGTGATCAATCTATAAGAATATGGCTTCCAATTCATTAGCGCGCAGTGAGCTTCAAGTGACAAAAGAATAGACCATTTTTGGTCTTCAAAGTTTATTGACGTCATGGCGCTTGTTAGGAAAGACTTCAGCCACGTGTTTGATTACTAAGAAGACAAGAATGTAGAAAAATTTATGATTAATAGGTTTTTTGTTAAAGCTCTGCCTGTTATGGAGGCTCCAGCTTTTCTAAAACTTCGGGTCCTGATGGGATCTTTAGCCAGATCGAAATACTAATGTCAACCTAGCTATTGCTTTTTTTTTGAAAGCTCGATATAAATAGAAAATAACATAAAAATAATCTCGATGTATATAAAAACAAAAAACTATAACACTTTAAAAGCCAACACCACCAGTTCTTGGTTGGTCATTCGCCTTACCAGAATATAACATTGCGATACCACCATCTGTGGGAACCTCACCAGAATCAGGCCAGCGGACCTCACTCAGCCCAAGAAAACAGAGTCCATAATTTACAAATTAATTTTTGAAGGATCAAAAATATTCTATGAAAATATCATTTAATTAATGAATTTTTCTTTAATTTAGTGAAAATTATTCATTAAACCATTACGAAAGAATATCCCATCAGTGTGGGCTGAAAACTGAACAGTTAGTTTATAATGAAAAAATATACAGTATTTAAATAGTTGAGAAAAGCACTTTTGATCAAATTAGACTGGAAATATTGTAAACTAGATTAGAAATTCAAAATTAGCGAGTTCAAACCTTATAAAACTGCAAGCAAAGATTCAAACTGTAGCTATTTGTTCCCATTTTGTCGAGATAAAATATAATAAAACTTTTTTAAAAAAAAGTTTATAAAACTTAAAAAAGTAAATACAATTGAATATAAAATAATTTTTAGGCTTGTTAAAACACTAATTTTTTAATATATTAGTTAAAAACTAGCAATTAAGATTTTGCACTGATTTGTTATTTAAAGTGTAATTGTATTTAAGCAGTAACTTCTTTACTTTTAACATAAATAAATGTGCTTAAAAAGCAAAAGTAACGCTTTCAATAAATCGCTCATTTACTGCAATAACGTCATAACTCAAAAATTTTGATTTTGTAGAAAACGAGTTTAAAATTTTCAATTTGCTCCCACCTTGAAGAAAAAATTAACGACATACAAGATATCAATACGACGTTTTTACACAATATGATGCGTGATATAACGAATAATTCTGCGTCATTAACTCAGAAATGATGTTTTTTGAGTTGTGACATTCTTGCAGTAAATGAGCGAAATGATATTATGTTCAAAGCTAAAATATGTTTTAAATTAATATACACAGAGAGAATTTCTTGGACGAGTTCTAATGCAATTTTTTCATTAAACTGATGAAATTTTTCCATTAGGAGTTTACTAACATTTTATTATTATTTTTACTACTTCTACTTTATTAAATTTTTATATTTACAATTTCACTCTTTGTGTGTATAAATATTATTTTGTGCCTAAAAATATAGATTGGTCACAAGGTGTGTAAATGTAGCAACATTTAAAAATAATAAATTTGTCATTATCATATTTCAAAGAAGAAAACAATTACAAATTTCTGCTCATTTTAAATAAAAAATGTAATAAGCATAATTAGCACGAAAATATTAATTTTAGAAGAAAACAACATATTTAAAGACATTCACATAACATTGTACATTAGAATGCCTCATTTACAAGCTGTTTAAAAAAAGGCCAGATGCACCTGCTGAAAACAAATATTAACATGTTTTATGATTACTCCTATTATATTTCGGCTCTAGCTACAACATCCCATGAGCTAAACCATTTTAAAAAAGCCCCCTAAAACACTATTTCATGTGAACTAAAAATTAGTTGCGGCACTTTTTGTGAAAAATTTGGTGAAATATAAGAAAATATTGAAAAATTGTACGATTTCACATTTAAAAATTGTTAATAACAGCTTCTCAACTCGAGAAAACAAGGTTTGTTCGTATGTATTTTTTTTTTAAGTTTTTTAATGAAATTTTTTTATAAAAATTTAAAATAATCTCTTATTTTTCTTTCGTTTTCCTATTTTAAATACATATTTGGAAAGTGTTGACATCCGCTAATAATGTTTCTTAAGGATGTTTTCCAGAAAATTCTCATTTTTAAAATGAATGCCCCTAGTTGGTATCGCAGCTAATAGAATAGATTTTTTCTACGCAACGCGTAATCTAGAGACTTTGGTGAATAATATCTTGTAGAATATTTCCTAGAATATTTGTAAAACAAATCAAAATTTTGGGAAAAATATAATATTTTTTTTATAATATGAAACATTAGGTTTTATTAAATAAAAAATATAGTAATGTTTGTATAAAAACTGAATTTTATGCATATAAACTGTATGTAAAAATAAGTACCACGGTGCTAAAAAGGTCCACAAATATCACAGAAGTCAAATTGATAATTTTTCTAGAACAATTAAAAAAAAATAAATGATTTAACTGAAACATTAAAAAAACTACGTAATGTTTCCTGCAAATAAAAATTTGTTTGAAAACCATTTAATATAAATTCTTTAAAATTGTATTTCTTCTTTTTTCAAAATGAAGAACTACGTCCTTTTATTAAGAAAAAGTATATAATTACTTCTTGAGTACAAAAAGTTATACATATAAGTTAATAACATTGACATTTTCTTTTAAGTAAATAATTACTTTATTATTGAGTTCATACTTTCTGGTTTAAATTTAAAGAATTATTTACAATACTACTTGCTTTTGACTCTATCGTTGGAATGTGTTTGGTATTGCAGTTGCTATATTTGGCAATGAGATATGTAAGCAAGTGTGGGCATCACATTCTTTTTGGAATGTGTAATTTTTTCCTGGGTATATACAAAAATGTTTTTTTTAAATTTTGTTCTGGTCATAAAAATGAAGCTACGTGCCAAATTTCGACATTATAGCTTTGGTAGTTCTCGTGATACACTAAACGCTCGTTTTTTCGGAGACAAAGGCTGATTAAGAAATTGGATTTTGTTAACATACACTGAGGAGCATAAGTGTATCACAAACCAACAACTATCACTTTAACAACCTATAGTTTCTATAAATTTTACTCAAATGCAATAAAATTTTTCATATTATGTTTATACAAGTGTCTTCTCTCTTTCAAAAAGGTTTTATTAAGATCTGATCACAACAAAAAATACACGAAGGCATAATGCAAATAAATCAAGATGATACAGTTTTGCACTCACCATTAATTTTTATATTTTTAAAAGAATAATATATATTTAATAACTGGTCCAGTAACCCTTTGCCTTCTTAAGCTCCTGGAAGCTATTAGGTAGACTTTGTGTGTACCTCTGCACAAATTCTGGAGGAATCTCCTCCCACACTTCCTTCGTCCACTCCGTTCACGCCTTTTGGAGGACTGGCATATTTTGCAAGCTGCTATTTGACGTGACTCCACAAATTCTCGATCGGATTCATATCCGGACATTGTGGAGGCCACGTCATCACACCAAATGTTTGCTTTTTGAGCCAGTCTTTCACTACATGTGCGGTATGTTTGGGGTCATTGTCTTGCTGAAAAATTAATTTTTCAGCAGCAAGACCCATTTTTTCGACTACACCAGGAAGATTTTGTTGCAGGATGGACAAATATTGTTCCTTGCTCATAAATCCATCGATGCGCACCAAGTTTCCACTCCATCTTTTTGTTGCAGCACACGAGCCCTGAACTGACACTGATTGTGATACGATAAGTTTTTAAACATATGTGTGTATTACTGCTTATACTAAGAAATATTAAATAATTTAAAGGTTATTTGGTCTGATGAGACTAAAATCAATCGTTTCCAATACAATGGGAGTACATGATATTGGACTAAGGACCCTGATACAATCCAACCAAATAGGGTACGCCAATCCGTTAAACACGGTGGTGGCTGTATCAAGGTTTGGGGTTGTATATCCACTGATGAATGCATTGAATTCAATCCGTCTGTTGGCACTAACTATGGAAGCACGATGCTCCTCACCTTCTTCCGAGATTTGTATCTCATTTAACTCTGTTGTCAGACTCTCAATCTTGTTTGCAAACCCTATCACGTTATCCCCCTTCTGCACTATGCGCGTGAGTTCGCTGAGCATGCTATTTGAGGACTTTTGGGATTTATATGCCCGTTTCGGCACCTCAATTAATTCCTCAATGTTCCTTGGAATAGAATCCTATCTGATCCTACTCTGAACTTTTAAATCCACACGGGATTTGTAAACAAATTTGAAAAAAGAATCTTGCTTTGCTTCTGGAACGGTTTCCGAAATTAAAGCAAGATTAGTTACGAAATTTTGTAACTCGTCTTTCTTTCCCGTGAAAATTGGGACCAACTTGACTATGGTTGCCAATTCATTCATGTCCAATGATATTGACATTGTGGTCGGGATTGACTGATTGGAAGAATTTACAGAATTTAAGGAGTCTACTGAACTCGCCCTAGACTAATTTTCGTGAGTGGTAAGCAACCCTTGAGCTTCCCTTTTTAACTTATCCAACTTTTCAATGTGTTTTGACTTTTGCTCTTCCGTAAATTGTTTACCTGACAAGATCTTACTAGCTTCTTTAGTTATAGCTGCTATTTCCTTTCGTTTACTAATTATTGTTTCCGTCGAGTATGGTCTACCCAAGCTCTTCTTCGCGTTAGCTATAACTAACTCTAACTTTAGATATACTTGATCCATACGTTTCACTTTATCAAATCATAAAAAAAAAATTTTTTTTTTATATATTTTATTTTTCAGTCAATTCATTTAAATAATCCCTGATTGACTTTAATTTTTCCACTACGTCTATATTCTTTACTACAGAGTTGACTTTGTCTAATACTTTAATTTCACCTATTTTTTCTAAGATATAATCTTTTGCATACTCCACTTGCTCTAAAGCCGTATTTGTGAAATAATTTTTCACTTGTATCATTACCACAGCTATGCTTATAGTTATAATTATTGTTAATACTAGTAGTAGTGCTATTTCCTTCAGCATTATACTAAATATCTATTTTTTAATATTCCATACACTGATAAAATTCCATGCGTAAAATTACGAAAAAATTTCAAAATAACCAATTTTTTTGTAAAATAAACCAAAATTTGTACATTTTACGAAAGTTTTTGTAGTTTTGACAATAATTTCGTATTTTTATGCATGGATTATTATGAGTGTACCTCATTAGTGATTTGTTACTATTTACTTGCTGATTTCATTCACTTCTGTGGTGTTGCCTCGGTGTATTTAATTGCTGTCATTGCTGCTGTCGCTGAGGATGTTGGTAAGCCAAATGTTGTTGCCTGGATACTACTCTTCCGTTTCCACAGACATCCGGTATACATAAATTGCATCTAAGTGAGCTAGGTTCATGGAGTCTGGTGTATCGTCCTCCGCTATAAATGTATCCTTTGTGTGTAATACAATACTTTCTGCTGGTTTACCAAGTGCAATGTCCACTCTTTGATGCAGTTTTCTTAGTGGTGTCTTTCTACTTTGCTGCATGTAATATCAGGATGCAAACAAAGTTTGAGTAGGAGTTTCTCGGCCATCTATTAGCTTTCACTGTCTCCTCCTCTTCTTCCGCTCGAATGACTTCTTGTTTTTTTTGTCGCAGGATCGGTTGCAGGATCGCCATGAAGTATGTAAGTCGTGGAGTGGTTAGTGAATTAAAACAACTTATTTTATTTTAAAATCTTTTGTGGTTGATGTTTGTCAACTTGCTGTTCTCTTAAGATTAACCAATATTAGAATATTTGCAATCTTATATACTACAAAATATTTGTCTTAAAATTCTAAGGTGCTATAGCAGCATTTTCAGTATCTTTTCCGGGTGGTCAGTGTGTCAAGTGCACTCAAATATTGTCAGATGTGTTCTGGGTGGTCAAATGTCAAGCAACCTTTAAAACATTTTCGTTTGTACTTCATAACACCGCCATGAAGCCCATTATAAATGAATTGCTTTTACTACGAAAAACGATTTAAATTTGAAACCCCTTTTTATTTATTGTGTCTGTTTATGTTTGGGTCTAGTCATATTTGTTTTTAATTGCTTTGGAAATATTGTATATTTGCTATTTGCCAACTAAAATTCGGTTACTACGTCTCAAATTCGATTATTACGAATTTCAGACAGTTGGCACAACTTTATATTAGTTTTCACAATAAAGTTCGGTTAATTCAACAGAATTTTAGTTACAACACCCAAAACTTTTAGAAATCTAATGTAAATATCGTTGTACTTACTGAATTTATAAGTTACTACCATTACTATACACCTTTCAGTGCGGTTGGCACTTTATTTCTCTGTGTGTATGTAGTCTAATGTCATTTGTATGTGGTTTTAAATTACCCAAGTAAAGTTACTCTATGCTCAGTATTCATGCACTATGTGAATACCTTACAGTATGCATCTACTACAATACGCATAATTTCAACTTTTTATTGCATCCTCAGAGTGTACTCAGGTCCTTTAGTTTTAAATTGCGATTGTTAGAACCCTATAAAATCATGCAAGAGTTTGTGATAATTTAATTTTTAAAAATTTAGATTTTAGAAGAACATATCGCTCATTTACTACAAGACTGTCATAAGTCAAAAAATGCGAGTTAATGATGCAGATTTATTAGTTATATCATGCCTTATATATTAATATCATGTATACTTTTCGAGATAAATGATAATATATTTCCTTTAATGTGGGTGCAAAGAGTATATACTTCATAGAGAAACTGTGCTACTCACTGGTCTCTCGATAATTCGCACACAGCTCTCACTAAGAGAAAATACAACAAAGCCCCCTATTCATAAAAAACGTGACCAAATAAATAGAGAACGGGTCAGATATGGATATAAAACTTTAAACTCGTTTTCTGCAATCGAGTTTTTTGAGTTATGTCAGTCTTGCAGTTAACGAACGATATAATTAATGGCCTGTTTCTTGATTTCGAAAGAATGCTTTCTACGCGAAGAAAACTGATTTGGGTTTCTCTAACTACATTTCTATGCGAACGATGACTTGAAGTACAAGTCGAATGAAAACGTAATAGTTTTCATACAAAATTTGGTTTCTCTATTTCGAACGAGTTGTCAACGCTGCGAACGTAAATGTCAAAACCAGTCACTTTTTCATTTCGAGTAACAAAATATTTTCAAAAAAATTTATCATTCATTCCATGAGAAAATTCAAAAAATCTGAACACGGGACCTCTGATTTTGTTTATTTTTTGTACATGAATACTCTATGGTCCCATTTGTACATCTCGTATGTACTTACAACTGTAACTATTTTCTTTTGTATTATATATATAATTCTCTTTTTGGAAATATGTATAAAAAGAACTTGATTTTTTTAACATAACGGTCATTGTTTATATATCACGTAGACAATTTGTAGCTACCCAGGTAGAAATTTGGGATGGTACAAAAAACGAAGAGTTTTCAAAACGTTTGTTTTTGATGGTACTAAAATAAAAGCGTTTCCAAAGCGATAATTGCAAATAATACGAAAAAAAAGCATTTAAAAAACATTATTTTGGATTGCTATTCGAACGTTCGGACAAAGTATTTTAGGAATACTTTTTATACAAAACTTACAAATATTTGTGAAATAAAAACACTGTAAAAACATTGGTTCAAAGCGTTTTTCCAACGTTTGTAAAAAGTACTTTAGAAGTTCTTATCGTACAAAATTTACAACGGTTTATAAAATAAAACCAATGTAAAACCATTGAGTTAAAGCGTTTTTCTAACATTTGCCAATAGTACTTTAGAAATACTTTTTTTTTTGCGATTGCAGCTGTTCTCTCTGTTATAATGTCAAACGAGTTGCAACAACAGTTTAGTGGATGCGGAAAGCCAAATAAGGGTGTAGGCAAAGAAAATTTCAGTTCAACCCAAGTATATGAAGAATTAAAGGGTAATAAGTACATAACTTGTGAAAAAAGTATTTTTTTACAACATTTATTTTCTACAGATTTTTTATTACATCAGTTTGAAACTGAAACACCATCCAAAATTTTGACACAGACAAGCCGCTGGTTGGCGACTGCTAAGTACAGAAACTGCTCAAAACAATCTATTTTCAATCAAATTTTTCTTTCGAGCGTTTTGACAATGTTCAAAATTACAACCCTCAAAGCGGTTATCATTTGGGTCGTTTTCATAACGCTTAATAACTGTAAGCCAAAATGTTCTGCAAATACTTATTTAACGATTGAAAAAGCATTTCAAAAATTTTGTTTTGCAATGTTTTGAGAACGTTATAAAATACCATCCTCAGACCGTAAATTTGGGTTATCATTTTGCACATTCTCAAAACGCTTTAAATTTGTAATTTGGTATGTTCTGAAAACGCTTGTACCATCATGAAAAATGCTTTTAAAACGTTTTAAAGATTGTATTTTTCTACCTGGGTAGCAACTAACAATTAGAAAATTAAAAATTTAGTCGGTGAAAAGGCACATAACTACAAAATTGTTTTAAAGCGCTCACTCTTGCTAATAAAAATTGAATAAATTAATAATACTAAAGCACAAGGAGTGCTGTTAAAATTTTGTGTTTTATTAAAAAGCTGGCTCATTTATAAAGTGCCGCAACAATTTGTATAAATATTTAGGTAAGATTCCATTTTTTAGTAAACTGTATTTTTTTTTTTTGAAAATCGTAGGGGGAGAAAGTTTTGAAAAATGCATTAGCATTAAGTATGCATTTTTTTAGCAATAATTTTGTTTAAAAAATCCAGTGATAAAGTAGACAAATGCATCTTCCAAATATCGTTTAAATTAACAACATGCTATATACAATTAGAAAGTTATGGCACTTCAAAATTAAGCACTATAAGCATTTTTATCAAATTTATGATAATTAAAAACATGCATAAAATCGTGAGGTTTTACAAGTTTCGAGATCTGGAGAAGGATATGTGCAAGTTTGACTATAGAGTATTCATGAACAAAATATAAAAAAAATCGGAGAACCTCATTTTAAAGTGTTCTTTGCTGGAATGAATGATATAATAAAAAATTATAATTATCTGTAAAAAAAAAGCAATGGATAACAAAAGGTAAGAATAAAATAACAAGAATATTCGTAGATGATTAAGAACTTTAAATTTCAGCTTAAAGAAATCCACAACGGAACAGCTGAAAACGATGGTGTACTTTTTTGATTTTCTTTTTTTGATTAATTTATTTTTCTTTTGTATTTATAGTAATTAAATGTGCTAAAGTCCCAAAACTTATTTAACAAATTGTGAAAAGCAATCTGATGTAGGCGTGTCCCTATCCGGATTTCATTCCTGCCTAAGGAAATCTTCAGGGGACTTTGTTATTAGAATTTCTAGAGATATTTGATATGTTAAATCACAAACTCAATGAGAATTTCTTGTCCTCGTCTAGGAGCGAGATTCAAAATTTAAAATATCAAAGAAAAAACAAAAACAACAACAAAAAATTGTCACAATTGGCTTTGTCATCTTCCAAATACTACTCTGTTTTTTTGACAGACCTAGCAATGTAGTGACGTTTATTCAAGTAAATCAACAATAGAAAATTATATGTTTTCTATTAGTGTCAGTTACATTTAAATTTGCACAAGCACCTGCATATTTGTTATTTAAATTTATTTTCATCGGGATAAACATTAATTGCATTTATAGTAATTAAATGTGCTAAAGTCCCAAAACTTATTTAACAAATTGTGAAAAGCAATCTGATGTAGGCGTGTCCCTATCCGGATTTCATTCCTGCCTAAGGAAATCTTCAGGGGACATTGTTATAAGAATTTCTAGAGATATTTGTTATGTTAAATCTTTCTTTTGTTTTATTTATTTATTTGTCATATACAGATGATCACTGTTAAGTAATGTTGTATTTATCTTCAAGCAATTTAGTAGTATTTTTGGTACTTTTAAAGGAAAAGTTTTAAATATCCGGTCTGGCACCACTATGATTTGTAAATACGTAAAACACAATCATTGACACACGTAAGTATAGGCGAAAGATAGCTTTCGAAATAGAGAAAGCCAAATTGATTCGAATGCGAGTGACTAGATTTCTTTCGACTAGCTTTTCGTTCGAGATCGAGGAACAGGCCATAAAATAATTTCCAATATATGCCCGGTAAAAAATGGTCTGCCAAAGAATGAAGAATTGGGTATTTTCATTGATTAATTTAATATTGGCTTGTCATAGGAAGGAAGCTGTTCATATGCCCTTTACATGTCTTCCACAGGATTTGTTTATGCAAAAAAAAAAAAAAAACGATTCCTCACTTTGATAAGCCAATGTTAAATTCATCGGTGAACTGACAAATTAGAAGAAAAAAATAAAATTATGATTTTACAATCTTAACCCTTATGTTTACACCAAGTTGATTTGTCACATTCATAACACCAGTGTCTATCCAGACCCGGTACAAACCTAGACGACTTAATATGAAAATGTATAAGTTAATATAAAGATTTTATGTGAATACTACTGATAGTAAAAGTCAACTTCTTCTATCCGTTCATTATTTCTTTCCATTTTTTATGAAATATCAACAAACCACAAACTATACACAACCACTATTTCGAATCACAATTTCAAATGAACTGATTCTAAAATGTATCCTTGAGGATATCATTGTATATAATTACTATAGATTCTAAGGAAGTATACAAAAATACACGACAAAAAACAAAAAGCGCCTGGCCAGGCCCTGGTGTAAACATAAGGGTTAAATGTATTGGGGAACGGCCGAAGTTCATATTAGAAGGCGAAATGGGTTATAAAATTGTTCGAAACTTTTTTAATTAAGAATTTGTTAATGCATTTTGTATTATTTTGATGTTTAAAATACATTTCTACAGTGTTTTAAAGAAAAACACAAATAATGGGATAATTTCCACATACTTTTGAAACCCTTAACCGGATATAATTTCTCATTTTTCTTAAGACTAATAATATCTATAAACGCATTAAATTCAAAATATTTTCTTTTATTTTAATCAGCCTTTCTAAGACATGGCATTGCTTAAAAAGGTTGTATGTAAATAATGGAAAAAACGCATCATTGTAAACTGACCTAAAATGTTTCTCTTTAATAAAGTTTTTTATTAATATAACTTTAATGAACATATTTATGTAGTATAAAATAAGCATGTTAATATTGTTCAAAGAAAACTAATTTGAAGATTGAACTTATAATAGAAACCATTTTAACTGCATCAAATGGCGACTGATACGTATGAGTTATATTACGATACATGCATTGAGAAATGTTAGTCATACGCCATGGTGAGCCAATAACTAAAAATCAATAGAAAATACCTTGTGTTTCCAATTATTCGATCGAGGAGATTAAACGGTTTAGACATTTTGCGCAAAATCGCTTAAATTCATTAGCCGGTTATTCGAGTCGGTTAATTGTCAAAATTGGCGATTACTCTTTGAATCGTTTAATGGAAAGAAAAGTATTTCTTTGGATTTTTCTTTTCAATGAATATAAAAAGAACTGTTTTTGTTTATATATATGACGCAAAGTTGACTACATTGGTATATTAAGTATTTGTTGAGCATGATTTAAAGAATCAACGAACCCAAATCCAGTACCATTCGTCAGGAAAAGATTAAAATTCTCGTTTGAAAACTACGCCTAAAAAATTAAAAGCCGCTATAACTTTTGCTGCCCTCATTAAAATAAATGGTTTAAGGAAGATCATTGAATTAATGAAATATGGTCATTAAATAAATAATAATATAAAAACATTTTTTTCTGTTTCATATTTATTTATATTTATTTTAATTTATTTAAATTTTTTTAACTTTTCTTTTTTTTTTTGACATCCCACAGAACTGGAAGTGAAAACGAGCCACTAACATGTAAACAGTATCGCATTACCATTTGACATAAATAACCAAAACAAAATTATGCTCTTATTTGACTTTTGTATTATAATAATTTTCTCAAATAGTTAGAAAATCTGATGAAACTAAATGTTTGGTAGACTAAAAAAAAGTATAGAGTATTGCTTATTTTAAGGATAAACCAAAAATATTTTATCATTATATCATATATCATTTGATTAATGAATTTTTCATTAATTTAATGAACATTGTTCATTAAATTAATGAATCTAACTTTATCAAATGCATTCATTAATAGTACGAAGGAAAATTCTATCAGTGTATATTAGGCTGCATCAAAAAAAAAATATATATACTCTCACAAAAGAAGTTAGTATTTTCAGAAAAAAATTTTGTTGAGTCAGCTAAATTTTAGTCACGAGGGTGCTTGCAAAAAAATTGCTAATGTTAGCAATATATTTTGCTGAAAATCAGCGAGCTGATTTTTAGCAACAAAATTAGTAGATTCAGCAAAAGTGTTGCTAAGACTTTGCCCAGTAAAAAAATTTCGTGTTTTTAGAAGCAGGATAAAAGAAATGCGCTGATGTAAGTGCTTACTATTACATAATACTGAGAAGCAGCAAATGAAACGAATAATTTTCGTATAAAAATAAGCAAAAACATTTTTTGAGCTTCTTGATTTCCCTTACAAGAATGCAGGTTGTAAGCAGCTTACCTTAATCCCTTACAAGGATGCAGGTTGTAATGCAGAAAGTTTCATATCGTGGACTATAAACGATCTATTCCTGTTTTACCGAGTGATTTCCGATTGTGTTTGGTGTTTTTGAGTATGTTGTACAAAATAAATAGTCATTTAATTGTTTCTGAAGAGCTAGCACGCGGTGCGGAAAAATGAAATTATTTTTTAATATGTCTAAATTTTTAACAACAAAAAATTAATAATAATATTATATAATATTCATATTATTACTTTTAATCGTAATAATGTAGACATGAAATATGATTTTACTGAACGCCATGAAATCACAGCTTTTAGTAAGCGCTAAAATCACCGCTTATTTTTGCCAAAAAGTAATGCTTCCAAGTGGGAATTCGCCATATAAAAATCATGGCATGTGTAAGCAGGTTTGTAAGGGATTCTTTTTGGCTTACTCCCTTACAAACCTGCTTACCTGCAAGCAGCGTTTTTTACTGGGTGTCGATTATAAATTAAAAAAACCCCTGCTTAATATTATTAAAATATTAGTTGACTGAAAAAAACTCAAAAAATGTTTGTGATTCTTTTAAAAATAATTTACAATACGTTACAAAATATAAAAATGTTCATACTCCCACATTGACGACATGAATTAATGTTATAACTAAAAGATTATAAATAATTATATACAACATAAACAAAATTATCTTTCCACTACTTACATCAAATGACGCTATCTTTTAAAGTAACGCAAATGCCGTTGATAATTAGAGAAACAAAAAAAAAAAAAAAACAGAATATGACATATACAACCCTTTCTTTGCAATAAGAAATAGGAAAAATAAAAACCTATGTAAAATGTGTGTCTTTGTCTTTTGCTTTAGTCTGTCTACCTGTCTGTATATTTGTTTGTTTTTGACAACACTACCCAGCAAACAATCCGGTCCGTTTATGTGCAGTTTTCGGAACAGCATATACGGATCCGAAGTCCGTTTCCGTACCGTTTTCCGGATCAGTATACGGACCGGAAAACGGAATAAAAGGAACATCGAATACGGATTCGAAACAGTATAAAGCACGCTAAAACGGACCGTTTTAGTACCGTCATGCTGTATATAAAACGGAGTGTACAAATTGAGTGTACGTTCAAAACGTACCGTAAACTGTCCGTCATTTATTTAAAAAACGGAGTGGACTCCGTTTTTAATATGCCGTATACGGTCCGAATATGGTCCGTATTCGTACCGTTTTTTTTTTAATGGTCCATTTTTATTTTTTATTTATTTTATATAAATAATTTCTCCTTTTTTTAATTTTAAACAAAAGTTTGGTTTTATTTTTAAATTTTTTCATTTATAAAGATATTAATTACATTATTAAACAACAATATGAAACCACATAAAAATTCAATAAAAATCAATAAAAGGATGTGGTTTTAACATTTTGATTTTTTTTTTCATTTTATCTCTGGTGTTGTTTAACATCTTCATCAATTAAATTTTCATGAGATCTGCGTCTCTATATTTAATTGCAAAAACATCTGAAATACAAGTATATGTTAAAAAAGTGGTGCATTTAAAAATAACCAAAAAAATTACCACTAAAAATCTTAAATACGTATTCAAACATATTTTATTTTATGCAGCCGTTCTCGAGTTATGGAGTGACAATCAAAATGTAAACTTCTTCTTATATATATAGATGAAAATGACTAATGTTCAGAAAAATCACCACAACTGGACCAAACAAAAATATTTTTAAAGAATTTTTTTTAAAACCATCCTCATTGCATGTTCTACAAAACGTATTCAGCCATTTTTTATTTTCTGCAGCCGTTCTCGAGTTATGGAGTGACAATCAAAATGTACACTTCTTTTTATATATATAGATTTTATTAATATTTAATTTTATTAATAAATAAAACTGTTTGATTTTTTTTAAACAAAACACACTCCGGTAATACCGGAAGAAAAACGATAACGGTTGTAACGGAGTTTTAACTGATGAAAATCGGTGTAGTCCGGTTAAACGGCACCGAAACGGATACAGCAAAACGGAGTTAAAACGGATAATTTTCGAAAATTTGAGTAATCCAATTTTACTGTACGTTAATGGTCCGTTTTCGTACAAGCTTCGACGGATACGTCAATTCCGGTCCGTTTTCGTACCGTCAATGCCGGATTCATGAATCCGTTTGTAACGGACAGTCCGTAAAGTTGTTTCTTGGGTAGATTATTAATCTATGAACATTTAGCTTAGAAATAAACATTTATTTAATTAATATACAATTACTTTCACAAGCCGGTGACAACGCAAAATTAAAGTTGTTTTAGAAATGTTGAGGTTAAGAAGAAGAATAAACGTTTTTCTCTGAAAATTATAAATACTATTATTTGCGACTGTCTATATGACGTGAAAATACCACGGTTCTAAAATACATTATAAAGTTCTTTTAATTCACAATTTTGTTTTATATACGAACAACAGCTACAACAATCTTCCATGGTCGACTTTGTTATATGTCTTATTAGAGTTGTACTTTTTAGTATCATTTTCTTCGTCACTACTACAGCTTGACATGCAGCGACATCTAATTCATTCTGCTTATATCTATCAATCTGGTTGTCGTCCACACTATTAATGTGTTTATCAGCACATTTTTTTTTTTTGCAAAATAAGTTAGTTAAACATTAGTCAAATATTAGTAGAACATTAGGTAAAAACAGTTAAGTGCTGAATAAGTATAACTAAAATTTTAGCTGAAAACATAATTTTAGCAAACAAATTGCTGAAAAATAGTATACCTGATTTACACGCCGTTTTACTAACTTTTCTACTAACTTATTTTTTGAGTGTACTAATAGTTGTAAAGATTTTTTTCCAAATCAAAATTTATTTGGCGAATGTCAATTATTTTTCAAATGTGAATCCGGAAACCCTAACAACATCATACAGAAATAACAAAATTGAATGTGAAGCATTTGCATTATTTATTAAAAATGTCACACAAGAGCAAAATTTTATAAAAATTATTATATTGACAAATTGCCCAAATAATAAAAGTAACCAAAAAGACTATTTCGTAAGTCTTAAATGTTATATAGTATGTGAACAACAACAGCAGCCTCAGCAGTGTCAACAGTGTCAAAATCATAACACCAGTTGTTGCAGAAAATATTAATATCTTCAACCGTTTGCCTAATTAAATTATCTAAAAAACAAAATTAAATGTACCTAACTCAGTTTATATTATAATTAATATTATTAACTTGTTATTATAATTATTATTAACTATTTTATTAATATTATTATTAATGATTCTAATTATTATTTTGTTAATAATATTATGTATAACATTTCATTATCCACAATCATTTTTTATCACATAAACTCTAACTTCATTATTATGTTTAAAAAATTAAGAATTAATTACCATAGTTTAGTAATTATCATTAACCACAATCATCATTAACAACAAAATTATTATTATTCTTCTAAGTAGCCGTTGTAAGGTTAATAACTGAGATTTTGTTAATTTGTCTAATATACTCTTCGTTTCATTAGCTCACTATGTACATTAGTGACGACTTAATAGCAACCTAATGCAACGCTAGTAACATGAGAAAACAAATTAACTGTATCCCAGTTATTCTCACTTGTTAAACAGCTTATTTTTGATATTGATATTTGCATTAATATTGTTCTTTTTAAATGATGTTTGGCTAGCATATTAAAATTTTTAATATTATCGTTCACTTCTTTTTTGGACATCACACAAAGCTGACTAATTGTTTCTACAATATTAAATAAAACAGAGTCGTACAACCTAAAGCAAAAGGGGCATTTCATTTTTAAGGACTGGTAAAGTTAAATAAATATAATTTTCAAGAGCTTTCTTTATAATATAACATACAAAATCTAAATTCATAAACATTGGTGCCGAAACCCGGGAACTCGTTTCCCTTTTCATATTTTTTTTTAATATAAAATTCTGTGTAATTGAATAAATGAGAATAAAGTAAAAGCTATTGAAAATTTTATAAATTATTTGTACATATTTTGGTGTGATTTTAATTTCAATAATTACACAAGGCAACAATTTTGAAAAAATTTTAGGGGCTTTGAAAACCACTATACAATTTTGATGTATTGTGGTCCCAGTAGTACAAATATGGTTCAATTTTGAAATTCTATGGAGAGGTTTTTTTTTTAAAATTTTTAAGTAAAATTATAAATTTTTTTAGACGTTTCTCCACATAATTAATGATAACTAAAAAAAAATTAGTCCGATATTATTCAAACAAATTTAGAAAAACTGAAATTTACATAGCCTTTAATCCGTTAATATATTGCGTTTCAATCGGCTCAGTAGTTTCAGAGTTATAATAAAAAATTGAGGGAAAAAATATTTTTTTTACGTGAAAATAGCAAATTTTTTTGTTTTTAAAAAATCATAAAAAATCGAAAACGGCAAAAATCGTTCAGATTTATTGCTTTATCGCAAAGCCACATGTAATAGGAACAAAATGAGATATCGATCATAAAAATCGATTGATTTTTTTTTCGAATTTATTCACAATTAAGTGAATTCGCTCATTTTCACCAAATTTTAGTTTTTTGTCTGATATACATAAAATTGAGTAGTTAATGTTCTTCTTTCGATTGATTGAATTTTGAAAACATTTTCCCCATGCTATGTACAAATTTCCACATCAAAAATGCATTACTTAGTAACATTCGTGTATTTTTTGGCAAAACCCTACCTAGAATATACTGATTCTATTCTTCGGAAAGACATTTGTGTTGGATGAGCTTAAATGTAAATAAATAAATAAATTAAATAGTAGAAAATTTATATTTTATTATTCACATTTATTATAATAAATAAAACAAGAAAATAAATAAATAAATATGTATTATAAACTACAAACTCTGAAATTTTCTTTTAGTCGATTTTCTACTATTGTTGAATAACGAAGTGTTACTCTGAATACTCCAGCAAAAATCAGCCATCATGTGTGCATCCCAGCGACCCTGGTATCGTTCCTCCATTGTCCGGATATCTTGGTGGAATCGTTCGCCCTGTTCTTCACTCAAGTCTCCTAGATTTTCAGGAAAACGATCTAAGTGACTGTGCAGGTAGTGTACTTTGATTCTCATGTTGCATCCAAGATTCTGGAAGTGAGTTAACATCTCTTCAACGTGCGCAACGTAATCATCACCCTTGTTATTTCCTAAGAAATTTTGAATAACTCATACAAACGAATCCCATGCATTCTTCTCAATTTCTGACATTGAACTGCCAAATTCAGTATCGTTCACCAATTTGCGAATTTGTGGGCCATCAAATATGCCTGCTTTCAGCTTTTCCATACTTAGATTGGGAAACTTCCTTGAAATATACTGGAAACATTCACTATCTTTGTTAAGTGCTTTAACATATTGTTTCATCAGACCAAGTTTAATGTGAAGAGGGGGTAATATGATGCGATCTCGGGGCACTAGATCCACATTTATAACATTTGGCGTACCTGGAACTAGTGTTTCCCTAGAAGGCCATTGTTTTCTCTTCCAATGTTATGTTTTAGCTCTGCTGTCCCATAAACATATAAAACAAGTATATTTTGTACCGCAATCGTAAAAATTAAACAATCTTTTGTTTATTACTTATTTTTTTTTAATTATTAGAATCATAAAAATGTCATAGAGGTTTTTCCCAAAGGGGTTTTGCCCAAATGCGTGTCGTAAAATGCACCTGAGTTTTTATGTTCTGCATTTTCATTATATAGTAGGTACAATTTTCTACAGTGCTTGTAAATATGCGATACCTTCAATTAATTGTAAATAAAAATGTAAAGCATGCATCGATTTTTATGATCCATATCTAGTTTAATTCGCATGATATGTAGCTTTACTACAAAAAAATAAAAAGTAATATTTTTTGCAGTTTTCGATTTTTTCCAGATTTTTGTTTTTCAAATTTTTTTTTTTTTTAGCATTTTGCTAACAATTTGTTTCATAACTTTGAAACTATTGATCGCATTAAAAAATTTGTATACGTTCTTTAAAGATATTGTAAACCTTAATTTTTGTAAATGTAATTTGACAAAATCGGACTAGTTGTTTTTGAGTTATGACAACATAAGTGGAGAAATGTCTCAAAATATTGTCAATTTTACTTAAAAAATTTTTAAAAAAAAAATTATCCATAGAATTGAAAAATTTTACCATTTTTGTACTTAGGCAGCCATGATGCATCAAATCTATATAGTGGTTAGTCATGACTTTTTTTGCTGTTGACCTGTGTTATTAGTGTGGATGTGTATAAAATTTATCGAAAATTAGACAAAGTGTATTATAAATAAATAAAAATTAAATTATAAACGTTTTATACAAATCTTCGCAAATTTTTCGTGAAATTATAATTATTAAAAAAAAAATTATGTATAAATTTATAAATAGTTTTGAAAGTTGGTTCGAAATTTTACTCGTGCTTTTATTTTCAGCACACAAAAACGTGCTCGTGAAAATTGTATATCTGCCATTAAAATTACGTAAGCCTTTTTGCCATTGTACACTACGGCTAAGTGTTTGTGTCCACTTAAAATATTGAATACATTATAGTTCGTTTCATTATTGGAAAAATTGATTAAATAAATTCAATTGAAAAATTCAATATTTGTTTAAATCTAATTTTCAATTACTTATTACGTAATAAGTAATTATAACTTACTACAAAATTTATTTGAAGTTATTCTATGTACGTCTGTACTTTTAATACGTTTTTTTTTTGAAAACGATATACACTTCAATTAAAAAATTCGCTTTTTTTCTTTTATATAGTACATCTGTACAACTAACCGGTTAATTCGGGTGATATTTATCACCGTTCTGAAAATTTAAAATTTCAGTCCTAGTACTTCTGTACGTTGAAATCCTAATCGAAATCAGATTATTTTTCTAAATTTCTTTCATACATCAAAGCTTTGCTCGTTTGCACATGATCACGTGTATGTTAACATTTTTTCTATTTATTGGTTATTACACTCGAAAAACTTTCTCAGTAATCTGTACAATTAGTAACATAACCTAAATTGTTTTAAAAATTTAATCTACATACGAAATCTAGTACATCTGTACCGCGAGACTATACTTATTTATTGCTCGCAATTTTTGCGGAAATACTCAAGGCTGTGTACGTCTGTACAAAATTGAACGCTGCTTTTCTAAGCGTGTAAAATTTCCAATTTATTTTTTTTTCGTGCGATTTCTAGCGATATTTAGTTGCTTTCTTTAGTGCGTTTTACCATAATCGTTAAATCGTTTTTAAAACTCAATTAATTTGAGGTTTTGTACTTCTGTACAACTTTTTCGTTTATTTTGCTATAAAATACTTTTATAAATAAACCTAAATTGATTCATAATATTTTGACCATTAATAACAAATCATGAGTGAATTGCAATCATTAATTGCTATGTAACGCAATTTGTTGTGTACATTAAAGAAATTAGATCATAAATTCATGCAAAAAAGTGACTCCGATAAGACCCCCGGTTATATCGAAAGTCATACCTTGGAACTTGATTTTTTGTTTCAACAATTTAAGTTTCAACACGATGATATTTTAAAAATCATTCGTGACAGCTCTTGGAATGCAGAGGATGTTCCATATATGGAGGAGGATATCTTTTTTGAATTTTCTGATATATATTTCACGTTTAGAGGGAAATTACTTGACAGTGTACATAGGGATGATAATACACGTTCACCTCTTTGTAGTACCTTTGCTATGACGAGTAATCGCTCAGAAATAAACACAAGTGTAGAAGCGCGTTTACCTAGGATTTCCCTTCCTAAATTCTCTGGTTTGTATTTAGATTGGATCCCCTTTCTGGACATTTATGTATCTATGGTACATTCCAATAATTCTCTTTCCAAAATTCAAAAATTTTACTATATGAAGGGAACCCTTTTGGGAGAAGCAGCTTCTCTCATTAAATCTATTTCAGTCACAGAGGCTAACTACGATTCGGCTTGGCGAATGTTGGAGGCAAGATACCACAATAGGCGCAAAATCGTGGATAATCTTGCAATTAAACTGTATAATGTTCCAAAATCAGATGGATCTTTTCAGAGTATAAAAACTCTATTGGACATAACACCAGAATGTCTCAACTCCTTTGAAAATTTGGGTATTAAAACATCTGAACGGGATCCATTGATTATTCCGATACTTTGTCAAAAACTTGACCAGCAAACTCGTAGAGAATGGGAGCAATCTCTAAAATCATCAATGGATGTTCCAAATATGTCCGATTGGTTTTCTTTTCTCGAAAATACATTCAGAACTTTAGAATCATTAAATGAGTCTGTTCCCACAACAATTAAATCAAACCAGAAGAATAATTTCAAAAACAGAAAACAGACACATGTGCACAATAGCAATATCGCTAAATCAAAATCGATTTCCTGTTTATTTTGTGAAAGAAACCACTACTTGTGACAATGTTATAAATTTTTAGCAC
Source organism: Delia radicum (assembly GCA_021234595.1). Classification (NCBI taxonomy): domain Eukaryota; kingdom Metazoa; phylum Arthropoda; class Insecta; order Diptera; family Anthomyiidae; genus Delia; species Delia radicum. The sequence goes on from CM037851.1 coordinate 77,412,236, forward strand.
TCCCTCTTAATTCTAAAGATGATTTTTTAAATAATAGGAAAATTTGTAGAAATTGTTTCTCGGTTGGTCATAAACATGACAACTGCAAATCTTTGCATAGATGTGGGACTTGTAAGCAACCCCATCACACCGTTTTGCATGTAGAAAATACAGTTTCAGTTCAAAATACTAACATTGCTTACTCGTCTGACTCTCGGGTCACGATTCAAAATTCTCATGCATTTCATGACGTGTTGTTATATACTATTAGACTTTTTGTAAATACTAGTCACGGTCAGTTTCCGCTTAGAGCTCTATTAGATCCAGCGGCTCAAGGAAGCTTAATCACCGAAGCTGCAGTTCAGCTGCTACGTCTACCTAAACGAAAGTCGAAAACTCAGGTATCTGGTGTAGGTAATAGTGACCAACTATCAAGAAGTACAGTCAGTGTTGAGTTGTTGTCAGTGGACTTAAAAAAGAGTTTGTCTTGCACAGCTCTTGTTTTACCGAATATTTCGTCATATCGACCAAGTTCTAGTGCAGCGCGTTTGTCTTTACCGAAACTAGAGCATGGTAATTTGGCAGACCCATTCTACTACAAAAAAGACCCATTGACTTACTTCTTGGCTCGGATATATGCCCTAGAATTAAAATACCTGCAGAATCTTTTCTACACAATAACTTGTTCTTCCAGAACACCATCTTTGGATGGGTATTTTCTGGGTCATCTGAATCAGCTGACTTAAATACTATACATTTTCATAATGTTAATATAGAAAATCTTTTGCGTTCCTTTTGGGAACAGGAAGAAGTCACTGTAAAGCGTGACCTTTCTAATGAAAAACTCGCATGCGAGAACTTTTTTACAGCCACTACTATGCGTTCGCCATCTGGCCGTTACATAGTGAATCTGCCCTTCAAATCACTTATAATGGACAATACTTTTCCAAATCTTCACAACAACATGATTGGGGCTTTAAAACGGTTCAAAAATTTGGAAAACTCATTTTTAAATCGTCCATCTTTTTCTGATACATATAAAGATTTTATGCGAGAATACGAATCGTTAGGTCATATGACCAGGATTGGCACATATCCGGCAGATGTGCAGAAAAATTCCTATTTCTTGCCACATCATGGCGTTCTAAAGGAAGATAGTACAACCACTAAATTAAGGGTTGTTTTTGACGGAAGTAGTCTACATGACTACTGGTCAAAATTCTCTAAATGAAGAACTTTCTTCTGGCCCTGCATTGCAAAATGATTTGCCCCAAATTATAACGAGATGGCGTACTCATAAAATTGCCTTCAGTGCTGACATTGAGAAAATGTTCAGACAAATTGAAGTCGTTTCTCAGCATCGTCCTTTTCAACAAATTGTATGGCGATATAGTTCTCTTCATGACATTTCTGTTCGCCAGTTAAACACCGTAACTTATGGAACAACATCTGCTCCATATTTATCCATACGTGTCCTTAAACAAATGGCAGAAGATTATAAAAAGGAATTTCCCAATGAGTCTAAAATTTTGATATCAGATTCATATGTCGACAACATTATTTCTGGCACTGAAACAATTGAAAATGTTTATTATTTCTCGCAGAGGTGCGTGCACGGACATTTATTCCGATTGCGGAACAAACTTTGTCGGCGCCTCGAAAGAACTTCAGGTTCTTCTCAATAAAAATAAAAAATCGTTACCTCAAGATTTAGTTCAAACGTTAACTTCGATTGGTACTGAATGGCACTTTATTCCTCCTGGTTCCCCAAATTTCGGTGGTTTGTGGGAGGCAGGAGTAAAATCTGTGAAGTACCATTTGAAAAGAATAATGCACGATAGACTCTTGAGTTCTGAAGAATTATCCACCTTACTCTGTCAAATCGAGAGTGTATTAAATTCACGTCCTTTGTGCCCGTTGTCTTTAGACCCATCTAATTTAGATGCTTTGACGCCAGCACATTTCTTAATAGGAGAGCCAACAAACTGCCTGCAAGAAGAAAATCTTTTAGATCTCAACATTAACTACTTAAATCGATGGAAGTCTATCGAAAAGCTAAAGCAACATTTTTGGAAGCGATGGTACTTCGAGTACTTAAATCGATTGCAAGCGCGCCCAAAATGGCTTAAGCTGAAACCTGATGTTAAAGTTGGAGATTTGGTGCTGATTGTTGACGACAGATGTGGTCCTGGTCAATGGTTATTAGGTCGTATTCAAGAGATACACCCTGGCCTTGACGGTCGGGTGCGGGTAGTATCCATACTAACAAAAAATAAACTTATAAAAAGGCCAATATTTAAAATATGTTTTTTACCAACAGATTCCACCGAAGAAACTACAACCATAAAGTACAACGTTACAGTTCTGGATGAAGGGATGGAGCCTAATTAAAAGCGCTGTGAGTCGGAGCATAGCGTAGTCAGTTGACTAAATTAAATTACTCCCAACGATAGGCCATCCTTCTCAACATAAAAACTCGTTCTTCGGGGGGAGCATGTTGCAGAAAATATTAATATCTTCAACCGTTTGCCTAATTAAATTATCTAAAAAACAAAATTAAATGTACCTAACTCAGTTTATATTATAATTAGTATTATTAACTTGTTATTATAATTATTATTAACTATTTTATTAATATTATTGTTAATGATTCTAATTATTATTTTGTTAATACTATTATGTATAACATTTCATTATCCACAATCATTTTTTATCACATAAACTCTAACTTCATTATTATGTTTAAAAAATTAAGAATTAATTACAATAGTTTAGTAATTATCATTAACCACAATCATCATTAACAACAAAATTATTATTATTCTTCTAAGTAGCCGTTGTAAGGTTAATAACTGAGATTTTGTTAATTTGTCTAATATACTCTTCGTTTCATTAGCTCACTATGTACATTAGTGACGACTTAATAGCAACCTAATGCAACGCTAGTAACATGAGAAAACAAATTAACTGTATCCCAGTTATTCTCACTTGTTAAACAGCTTATTTTTGATATTGATATTTGCATTAATATTGTTCTTTTTAAATGATGTTTGGCTAGCTTATTAAAATTTTTAATATTATCGTTCACTTCTTTTTTGGACATCACACAAAGCTGACTAATTGTTTCTACAATATTAAATAAAACAGAGTCGTACAACCTAAAGCAAAAGGGGCATTTCATTTTTAAGGACTGGTAAAGTTAAATAAATATAATTTTCAAGAGCTTTCTTTATAATATAACACACAAAATCTAAATTCATAAACACCAGTACTATTTACTGTATAACAATTTTAATAGTGGATTTCTAGCTGTCATTTGTATACCATCATTGGAACCAACACCATCACCGGCATCATACCAGCGACAGATTATACAATATCATTTATTATCAGCTTTTAGTAAAAATCTTTGGTACTTACGTCAAAATAGTGTTATATTTCGTATGTATTTTTCTAACCCGAATAAACGCGACAATTTTATAAATGTTGCCAATATTTCAAAATATTGTGATATATGAAACAATGTTATAAATTCTGTTCGATTACACAAATATACAAAAAAGCAACCTAAAAGAAAATTTGTTAGAATTAAGAATATAAAAACAACATCAAGTGGCCATTATGGAAAGGATAAGGGTAAATTGAAAATGAAAATAAAGACCAGAAACTTTTAAATATGTTTTTTAATCTCTTCCATATTTGATTTTTTTTAATTTTTTAGTTAAAATTCATAAAAAAAATATAAATTAATTAAAATTTGTTTTTGTTTTCTATAAATACAAGCAAAGTTTTTCATAATATGTATGTGTTTTTCTACTTACACATTTTTATTGGCAAAAATATAAAAACTTGTAAATTTTCTGACGTCAAACTGTCACTTTACTCTCTCATTTTTCGTTTTGCCAGTATTTGTTTTACAATAATTTCAGTCGTCTACAGGAAAGACCAGTCAGAAATTACAGTCGGTTCAGAATTCTAATTACTAGTAAAGCATTTATTTTATAAAAATTATGATGCTTTGTTTATATATTTTTGTAGCAGGAATGTTCCAAGTTCGAGCCCGGTTTCAGGCAAACATATTTTCGTGATTTTTTATACTTTTTAATATTTTCTTCATATAAAATTTCCTTTTTTGCATTTATAGTAATTAAATGTCCTAAAGTCCCAAAACTTATTTAACAAATTGTGAAAAGCAATCTGATGTAGGCGTGTCCCTATCCGGATTTCATGCCTGCCTAAGGAAATCTTCAGGGGACTTTGTTATTAGACTTTCTAGAGATATTCGTTATGTTAAATCAAAAACTCAATGAGAATTTCTTGTCCTCGTCTAGGAGCGAGATTCAAAATTTAAAATATCAAAGAAAAACCAAAACAACAACAAAAAATTGTCACAATTGGCGTTGTCATCTTCCAAATACTACTCTGTTTTTTTGACAGACCTAGCAATGTAGTGACGTTTATTCAAGTAAATCAACAATAGAAAATCATATGTTTTCTATTAGTGTCAGTTACATTTAAATTTGCACAAGCACCTGCATATTTGTTATTTGAATTTATTTAAAAAAAAAAAAAAAAAATAATCTATTTTGTTTCTGTAAAAGACCAACTTCCTTGTTTTCTCAACATTGGCAAGTTGTTTCCATCAAGCCTTATGCCAGTGTTGACATATTTATACAGTTGCTTACGATTTAGTCTAGTAAGTATTAAGTGTCTCACTAGCTCAGTGTGTAGAGCTGTCGGCTGTCAATCAGGCGGCCATTGTTCGAATCCCGGTGAGACTATACATGAACTTTTTTTTTAGTTTTATTTTGGAAAACAAATTTTTAGTTGCCTGCAGTTGGACCACTTGCTAAAGTGCCTTGCCAGTGGTTGTCCGTTTGTCTTTTTCTAACCGGATGTTTGTCATAAAAGTAGGTAATTTTTGTTAGAAAAGCTTTTCAACTATATATATTTTAGTTATTTTTAATTTAAAACGAGCTTTCAACCTCCGTATAAAAAAGATCTCATCAGAACACGAAGCTTTAGAAAAGCTAGAGCCTCGTATACTTTTTTTTGGACTCCGGGTTCCTTTAGGGGAGATGTATGTTGTTTTCTTGCTAAAACACCTCTACAATAGCCTCTTTCTACTGCATGACCATTTGTAAATGTCAATTATTAGTTTAGCGATAAAAATCGCTTAACCCGTAAAACTAGGTAAAAATAAAAAAAACCGTTAAATAGCGGGTTTAATCTACAGATTTGGTAATCAAATATATACATAAAATAGAATACAGGGGCTGTCTTTACATAAAACGGGTCAGGTGATTTTATCCTCCTGTGTAAGAAAAAAAGTGTAGTAGTGTACACCTAGTACTAGAAGAAAAACATTCGTTTGTTGTTGCATGAAACCTCTGCAGTGTTGTTTCTATAAAAACTTGGCTGAAGTTGTTTCTATTCAAAATTTTGAAAATTGCCATATAAAATATTGTTTATAACACAATTGTAGCAAAAAAAAAAGAAATCGGAAACAAAAACAAACACCACCCTACGCCACCATTACTTTTTGGGCTACTGCTCTGGTGTAACTATCTATATTATGTCATGCATTTTGAAGGTCCTAATGCATAAAATGTATTATAAATTAAAAATAATTCCATCCCAACAGAATAAATTAGTTTAAATCAAATTACTCGTACCTTATTAAATGTTTAATCAAATGGAAAAATATTACATTTATTATATATATAAGCAACGCGAAATAAAAGTGTTGCTTATAAATAAGTTTGTTACAAAAAGAGTTTATTACAATATCAAACGAACAAAAAATTAAGAAATTGAGTGAAAAAAGTCAAATAAAAATAGAAAAACTAACCAGAAAAGAAAACTTAAGAAAAGGCATCAACACATATTTTTTTTGTGAACAATTGTAAGTGAATTTTTCCTAAAGTGGATCTGGTTTGTGTTCTATTTCAAAAAAAAAAAACTAAGTGGAATATTCCAAATTCAAATAAGGATCAAATTTTTAGAAGGAGATTTTTACATTTTTTGGTACTGCAATTTTACTATTATTACAAATTATTTTGGAGGAAAACTGAGATTATGATCTTTCATCTAATATCCACATTGGCATCATTTAATTAATTTAAAAATTTTACTTTTAATGTCCTGTTGAAAGGACATATAATGTAGTAACTAGAGAATGAGTATTAGGGTTGTAATTTATTCGAGTTTTTATTTTGTTCGAATAAACGATCAAACGATTTTTGTTCGAACTATCAAACGATCGAACGAATAACGGATAAAAATTATTTTTAAAACACATCAATAATTAAAGAATTTTACCCAATCAGCTCAAAATTTTAAGAATTTTGGCATCAAATTGAACACTAAGGCAATACCAATTCGCAAATGCAATCATTTTGAAACATAGTAACGCTTAAAAAAACTCAAGCTTCGAAAATGTGAAATATATATCGCCTAATGGTTTAGTATATTTAACCCGTAAGATCTTATTTTAGTTACCGTAGAAATTACTTAAACAGAATTCAAGCTAACGGTGCACTCGTTGTAAAATAACAATATTTTTGGTAGTTTTGTAAAGTTTAAACTTTAAAAATCATGATGTATTTCAACGATAGCACTTTATCTGTAAATTCCTTCATGTTGTTCCCTTGAAAGTCAAATCTTATATCTTTACGCTACATTTGGACGAAGTTATACTTATATGATGTACATCTTCTATACCAATTGTAGTTGCAATCAGAAGGGGTGGTGGAAATCAAGTGGTTGATTTTTTATGTTTCTCTCTTATACAATTTGCATATTTTGTGAAAGTAAAAACTTTTCACTGAAAATAATACATTGTATGCAAAAATAATGACATATATAAAATTATTTCTGATAGTTTTTGAGTTTCCAAAAGAAACAGAATTTCAAATATAAAATCAACAGAAACAGAATTTCAAATGGAATTATTTCAAATGGAAAATCAGTTTTTCAATCAATGGTTCCTAAATTTACATGAAAATAAGGTATTATACAATTGATATTTAGAGACCTTAAAAAAATCGACTTTTGTAAATTAATCCAAGTCATCTATTTAGAATAGAACAAACAAGTACAATTATTAAGTTGATTTATCTTGAATAAAATTATTCTCAAAAAGATTATAAAACGTGTTTGGGAAATGATAATGTCTTCATAAATTGGATTAATAATTGATGATAAACGATTTATGCAATATTTTCTTCAATATGATCAAACTTTTTTCCCTGAGTGTAGATAGATTTTATTGTTATGCAAGTATAATCAATATATAACCAATTTGTTTTGTAAGTATATTTTTTAATTATTTCGGATAAAATCTTTCTAAATATAACATTTTTTAAAATAGCAAAACTTTTTGCTAAATTTAGGTATCGGCTTTGAAAAATTAATAAATTTGTTTTGCTGAAATCAGTCACAAAAATTAGTAAAAAATTCCGTAATTTGTAAAATGTAAATAGCAAGAATATTTACTAAAAAAATATATTGAACTAAAATTTAGTACAAAAATTAGTAATGTGAAATTGAAAACCTTTTACAGACTTTTCTACTAACTTTTTTGTTAGAGTGTATAAATTAATTAAAGATTTTTTTTTGAAAATTTTAAAGGAGAATTCGAATATTCAAATAAAAGTTAAGATTCTCAAATTTCATTATGCCAAAAAGGGGTTAGAATGGTTTAATGCAAAAACCATATCTTTGTACCGAAATATGCAAATGATCCAAATTTCGCGTTCCGTTGTCTCTCTACAAAAAGTGAATTAATAATTTATAGTCTATACTGTATTATAAATGAAAATACGTTTTCAAAAAAAAAAACAATTATTTTTTTTTAACTATAAGCGTTTTAAAATTGTCGATCTACTAAATTGACATAGGTTGTAATAAAATTTTTCATAAAATTTTCTGAAAACTTACTTTGATTAAATAAAAAGTTTCAATGGACGAGTTCCAGTTCGGCTAAATTGCTGCAATGCTAAAATTCATTAGTATCATGCAGATAATTGTCACTGTGCAGATTTGCTATTCGTTTTTGTTTTTTTTTTTACACATGTTTAGACTTTCTTAAAAAAACTTTTTCTTGCACCCACAAATTTAGATGAGGTGGATTGAATCCATACGTGGATGTTAGACACATTTACTTCTACTACTTTAAATTTGTTAAAAATAAGTTAAGTCGAAAAAGTCTACAATATTATAATTTACAAGCCGGCTAAATCCTACACGCAGAGAAAAAGTATGATTGAATTTCATTGTGGACATAAAAATATCATATTATGATTCTAATTGTCATATAAATGACTATGGATGATCATATTATGATTACCGAAGGCGATTTTATCGTCATTTAGGATCATAATATGATTCCTACGATCATATTATGATTGTTGCGCATTGTAGTCATAATATGATGCTCTTAAACTATCATAAAACTATGCTCTTTTTTGTGCGTGTAGTTTTGCCTGAAAATTTTTATTCATTGTACGTTTTGTTAATATTTAAGGAGTTTTTTTATATAATGACCAACATGTGGAATATTATACAGAACTCATGTGATGTTGATGGTGTTCTTCCAGATCCATGCCTGAAAACTTTCGCTGAAGAAGTTTGAAGCTTCATAACAATGTATTTGTATTACTTATTAAAAAATTTCTTAACATTTTTTTACTAACGGTTACCCAACCAAACCGACCGATAGGGCTCATCTCCATGACGTAGGGATACGCACACACTATGGTCCGAACGGATTAAGATGTATTTTGAGTACTAAAAGGGGGTATGCCCTCTGCATTCTAAAATATGCAATAAAAACATAGTAAAAATTGTAATGGACAAGGGGTTACTATATCAGAGATAGATTTGCATGCATTAGAAAATGCATCACTAAAGTAACAAAGTTGATCAATTAATATATGTGATGTTTATGAAAAGTACTTTAATTGTTTATTGGGTTTGACCAGGAAGGACTAACAGGAGCCATTGAAGCCACTAGCATGCAGTCGGGTGGGGGATTCGCGTCCACCTGTCTTCCCTTATATCACAGTTACACCCGTTTACATAAAACTTATATAGACTCCTTATTTATTATTTAAATACTTCAAATGGATTAAATCACAGCAAAAACATACCCCAACTATGATCTACGCTAGACAGGAAAACAACTTTAAACAATGCTATATCAATATATCACCAGGGTCTTCTAGGTGTTAATGAAGCCCTATGAGTCTCTACCCTCCCTACCTTTGATTTTAAAATTATCATTTTATCTGAAATCCCACAACGAAAGACTTACCCTAGCCATTTAACACATCACGTAAGAAAACAAATATATCGCTTTACAAATCCATATTAATGAATGTTTATTCATTCAAAATGTAACGAAATTCATCTTATTAATAAAAATAATTATAATATACTTAATGGGTATGGTTTCCCAAACAATTAATAATTACTATAAAAGTTCTAAAATTCATTTATTATTCTATGAAAATTAAATTTGAGTTAATCTAATTATATAAAGGGTCCGCCATCTAACGTTTTTTTTTCAACTAGTGCTTATTTCGTGAATGGTAACACCTAGCTCATGTCTGATTTGACAGATAATTAGTTTTATCCTTCCGTTGAACGAATATTGTTGTGTATACGCTTGAGCAACGCTGGGAAATATTGCGACATTACTTTGAAAATCATGGTAATGTTGCAGAATGTGTGCGAAAATTCAAATCAGCCGCATAGCTGATGTCGTTTGGCCACCTCGGAGCTGCGATTTGACACCGTTGGACTATTATTTGTGGGGTGCCGTCAAAGATATGTGTTACGCCAACAAACCAGAGACAATTGACGCTTTAAAGGACAATATTCGTGAAGCCATTGGCGAAATACAGCTGCACACAATCGATAATTCGATAATGTGCTTAAAAATTGGACCAATCGTGTATGCTACTGCATGGCCAGCCGAGGCAACCATTTGAATGAAATTATTTTGCATTATTAACCGGAAGGATTGTACTTTCAAATAAAAAAAGAAATTTGAGAAAATATCCAGTAGTTTTTTTTATAGCATTTTCAAAAAAAAAAGTTATTTGGCGGACCCTTTAGCCGTGTAGGCAAAATCTTATAATAAATTTCCTACTGGGGTTTAATTTATCATTAAAAGATAGATCATTACGGTATACATTTTAAATTTCATGAATATAAAAAAAAAACTTAATTTATATATAAAAAGAAAGAGATTATACTACTTGTTCCTATTCTAAATAACTTTAATAAGAGGCAATAACTAACATTATTAACTACACTCGAATTGGTGTTTCAATTTAAATTTGTTCCCTTCGGAGACGTATTAAATTTGGAGCACTCTATTTTGTTTTTTTTTTTTATTTTAAAAATTGTCTCTTAATATTTCATTTAGTTTTTTTAAGTGTTATAATGTAATAATATGCAAAATCAAATTTAAAAAAATATACTCTTGACTCACCAAAGTTAAACTGCAGCAATACGTTGAGGCCTCTCGGTTTTGCTGGAGATGTATGACGTTTTAAGTTTAAGCTAAATTAGATTTCAAAATATATTTGTGTTTTGCATGATTATTACCAACATCTTAATTATGATCATTCATTGATCGTTAGTGTGAGATTATCGTTATTCTTAAACTAATTACTCTATGTATAACAATTAGCTTGTTATTTTAACTTCATGATTGCATTTAGTTTTTTTTTTTTTATTAGAAATTTACACCATTGTAAATGAAAAGAACATTATAAATTTTGTCTGTTCTAATGTTAATAAATTTAAATTGAAATGGCTAAATTTTATAACCAAAGTAATAATGTTTAGAAATTTTAAGTAGTATACCACTTTAGTAAGTGAAAATACTAAACCAACCTTTAAATTATAACAGTTATGTTTTCCATTATGTGTTCGAAACTATTAGATTATTGAATTCAGCATAAGCTGGCATAATTTAGTTTAGTTAAGAAAATTTTGTTATAAAATTTCGTAGTTATATTTAAAACGTTCAAAATTTAAAATTGTTATTAATTATTTTATTTTTTTGGTTGCAACATTAATGTCAAACCAGAAGCTGGACATTTTGTTATAAAATTTTCGTTAAAACAATAAAATTGTTAGCCGTTTTGAAATTTTCTGTTCCGGTTAGAACATTAAGCTGAACCCTTACAAAAGTAAGCAAAATCGAAACAAAACCAAATTTAAAGATTTTTTGGTTTTCGATTAGCAGAAATTTGTATTTTGGAATAAATAGAAAACTGGAAATTCTTTATATTGAACAACTAAGTTGTGAATTCAGAAAGTCTTTGGGAATTCAGAAAGTCTTTTGGACTAGTAAAGTTGTGGGTGTCATGAAAATGACTAGTTCATCGTACAGATGATACCATTTGGTAAAAGAGTGTAAAGTTCAGATTCCTGACTTATAATCTCGATAATTCACTACTAACGTTAATTCTGAATTGTATGGTAATGCCTTATATAATTATTCCATAGTTACGCTTAATTTTATACTTAAAATCTGTTTAAAGTTGACTTGAGTTAATACGGTGTAGAAAGATCTTGACCACACATTGGTCTTTGAAGATGCTTTATCTAGGTTCCTTCCCGCAACTATGACGTTGGAGAGAGTTATTTTGGTTGCTCGGTTGGGAGTTGTTTCTATGATGCAGCTTTCACTAGATTATTGTTCTGTTCTTTGGATGAACATAAAAAAATCAGAAAAACAAAATTGAATTTCTTTGCCTCCTCTCTATTCGGTTTTCAACCAAATTACGTTTTGTAAATTGTAAATATTTTATGATCGAAGCAAAAAATATGTGACAGTGGTGACTCGCTATATGGAACCACCACTGAATTTTGGTTGACTGATGAAAAAATACAATCCTTGATTATATGGCTAGAAAGATGAAGATGATAAGATGAAAATACAACGTGATCGCAAAATGGATGATGTAAGGGGGCGTCGATTAAAATTAACCAAAATTAGCATGTGATTAAACTTTTATATACCAAAACCGGGTCCATGGAATTTCAAGTAATACTCAATTTATTCATACCAAAAATTGGTATCCAAAGAAGTCGGCCAGTATTACGTGTGGTTAAGAAAAAATTAATTTTTCGATGGCTTAGGCTTATACCTTAAAATTAGCTAACATATCCTTTTTGGTTAGGTATTGCATAATATGCACAATAGCCTCACCAAGACTCCGGGAGAGAGTTTCTGCAAATTCCAATTTAGGGTATGCAATCATACTATCAATCTGATTTAAAATTTATTTGATTAGCACAAAATAAAATGTTACACAATTAATTGTTTCTTACCTTTAATTGAAAATTAGGCTGATGATTTTATTTTATGGAAAAATTTCGGGGATTATGTAATCCGTAAACATTACTTTAACGTGGTTTAAAAAAAATGAACCCCGTTACACAATTCTTTTATTCTTACTTTACACGGTATTAAACACTTGTTTTTTGGATGAAAGTTAAATTGAAAAGAATTTGACGAAAGACAAAACTTCTCAAGAAAGCTCGAGTTTGGTAGTTTGTGCGTATATAGAATTGTTCTTGTTACCCAAAGAACAAAAAAACCAATTGATTATACATCATTAATTAATATTGCCACTTTTTCACCACTTTCATTCTCAAATTTCGAATTATACGAAATCAATTATAAAACATCAAAAATATCAAAAAAACCCAGTAATAATGCTAGTTTATTAATTTAATAATTTTAACTCATTTATAGTTTATTTTTTTTCCCTTTATACTACATTCGCACAGTATTTGATGTTAAAGCTTTAGCACAGACGCAAACCATTATTTGTCATTAGGGGATGCTTACAAATAATTTTAGAATAAAAATAAGTATTTAATGTCATAACATAAATTTTGACATTTAATAAAAAAATTTTTAAAGAAAACATGAAAAATTATTAAAATTTATTGGTAATAATTGTTGGTCGCGGTATATCTTAGAATTTTATCAAAATTGCCCATTCGAAAAAATAATAAAAATTAAAAATATTTTCAAAAAAAAATTTTATTTTTTTTTTTAAATAACGGAGATGTTAAATACCAATTACATATACTAAAGCATATAAAAAAAAACGAAATGGTATTCAAAAGGGAATTAGTACCGCTTATTTACGCTGCCCAAACCGTTGGAGCTTTTAACTTGAAATCTGTCATTGAGGTTCATTCTCCATCGTATACATCTATTCACGATTTTAGAAAATTGTTAGTATGTGGCACAAAAAGATTAAAAGTCTTCCCCTTATCGTCCTGCTTAATTAGCAGGATCATTAGCCCATAATCTATGGGCTACAGCACTTAAACTACGCCTTTAGGAGCTTCTAATAAGAATTGATAAAAAATGTGGTACAAAGTCAAATATGTTCCCTTAATCACTCAGACCAAACCGCTTGATTTTGAAATTTGGCATGGACACCCACAAAGATGGGATTATAGTAAATGTTTACGCAATTTAGCAAAAAGTGAAAAGTTTTCCTCTTAATTTAATTTTATAATATGTATTCCCCGAGGTATATGCTAATTTACCATAGAGAATTTCTAATAATAATGTGGTATAAATCATAAAAAATATTGAACTTAAAAAATTTTTTTTTCTTTATTTTTGGAAAAGCTACTGCTTTGAAATTCGTACTTTTGTAGAAAAATAACATGACTTTAGTAATTCTTTTTTTGGTAAAAAGGTAAATTTTTTGGTAGTTTTTTTTTTTTTGAAAATGGAACTTTTTCCTTATTTTTTTTTTTTTGGAAAAGGTACTTTTTTAGGAAAAGGTACTTATTTTTATTTATTATTAATAATCATATAATTACAAATTATATACTATTACCCTAACCGAGCACTAGCTACTATGGCCTTCGGCGCGTTGTAGCGAAAACAGACCAGTGCCTCTGGTGGGAATCGAACCCACGACCCCCGCACTGATAAGCCAGCACGCTACCAACTAGCCTACCGGGGCGCACACTTATTTTTTTGAAAAATGTACTTATTTAGGAAAAAGTAATCTTTTGAAATTTGTAGTTTTTTAGAAAAAGAAATTTTTTTTTGGTTTCTTTTACAATAGTTTTTGGTACTTTTCTTGAGCGTACATTTTTTGTTACTTTTTTGGAATAGGGATTTTCTTCAGTAATTATTTTTTTGAAAATTTCGGTACTTTTTTTTGGAAAGGGACACTTCTGAAATTGGTACTTTTTTAGAAAATTTAATTTTATTGGTATTTTTTGGCCAATAGTTTTTGTACTTTTTTTTATAAAAATAATAGTTTTCTGATACTTTTTTTTTTTAAATAAACGTTTTCGGTACTTTTTTTCAACGCGTTTTGGTACTTTTTGTGAAGCAGGTACTTTTTTTTGGTACGTCGTTTTCGGTTTTTCTACTTTTTGGTCTTGTCCGTTGGAATATCAATAAATCGCTTCTTAGTGAAGGTCTTAGTCGGAGGAGGAACATATGTACCAAATTTTAAGTTCCTAGGTCCAGTGAGCTTGGCTGGTCGATGTTGAATCACTCAGGCACGCCACTCTTATATAGTTATAGATATGAGCAAGTAATTCGCCAGACATTGTACGAGTATTATTTTTTTTCACGCTATAATTTGACAGTTTTTTAATTTGCGATGACTGAACTTTTAGATTTCCCAAGGCTTTTTTTATTTAGAAAATAGCTAAAAAAGATCCTTAGAAGGAATATAAGTTTAGTTTAACATGTTGTAGCGTGTTTGATAAGTGTATATTGCCATGTACCAGACAGGCACCATAACACCCATACATTGTATGGAATATTGACATACAATCTATGGAATGTCCATGCTACAAGCAACCTTTACTGTGTGGACTAATGCATACGTAAGCATTTCCCACACTTTAGTTGTAGCTAGTATTAAGTTAATTTTTATACCTAGATTTAAGTTTTATAAGATAATAATAAACAGTTGCTCAGTAGAGCTCAACAACAATCAGTGTTTTTAATAACTCTACAATGTCAACATTTAAGTTTTTAGTATTTATTTTTTAATTTGTACAAAAAACTTCATATTTGTGCCATAAAAAGCGATTAAAAAAAACCGAACCGGGTTTAATTTAAAAATCCGAAATGAGGGCGTTTCAAGTATGCGAAAACTGGGTTTTCATATAGATTAAATATTTGACAACTCTAGTTGCATCTAAAAAAAGTTTTTTATGTGTGCAATTAATATGATCAGTTATCTCTCCTAATTTTCTCTTATTTTCCAGGTTTATTTCTATGAGCGTATATCTACAGAGCAACATGTTAAATTTTCAAATATTTTTAATAATTGGAGTAATTGTTGTAGCAACAAAATTGTTTGGGGCAACTGCAACAAGTATAAATTTGAAATTATTACCATCGCCAACAGCAACTTACAATAACAACAATAAAATTGAGGATGAAGCGTTTGTACAATTTTTGAAAAACATAAGTCAAGAGCAACATATTACAACAATTGTTATATTGACAAATTGGTCAAATAAAAACAAAAATCAAAGAGACTATTGCGTAAATCTTAAATATTATATGGAATATGAGAAGGTTCAAATACCCGTATTATTATTACAATCCCAGCAACAGGAATATATACTCCATGACAAATTCCACAGTGAGTTTTTAACAGTAGTTTGTGTACCACCATTGGACTCACTACCATACGCATCATCATACCAGCGGCAGGTCAATACGAAGTATATACACAATCAATTATTATCAGCTCTTAGCAAAAATCTTTGGTATTTGCGTAAAAATCGTGTTATATTTCGAGTGGATTTTTCTGGCAACCTCAAACAAGAAAATTTAAAAATTGTGGCCGATACATTGAAATATTGTGATATGGAACAAATTTTAAATGTTATAATCATATCTTATGAATTTCCTCATAATGCTTTAGACTATTATACATATTCCAAATTTCCCAAATTTCAAATGACAAAACAAAAATGGATTATGAGTGAAAATCAGTTATTTCCCAATCAATTGCGTGATGTTAAAGGTTATAATTTACGAACCATACCTGATCAAGTTGAACCAAGATCTATAGTTTATAATGATAAAAATGGTCAACAACAAATGTCTGGTTATGTGGCACATTTTGTTAAATATTTCGCTAAAAGCATTAATGCTTCTTTGACATTTGCTTTTAAAGTTAAAGAAGGTGAACCTATCTATTACGAACATATTTTAAATTTTACACGTAATCATACTATAGATATACCCACATCTTTAACGGGTCCAATAGATGGTGCAGATTGGTCCGAATATTCGTATCCCCATATTATTGCCAGTGTATGTATTATGTTGCCAGTAGAGGCTGAACTGTCTCAAGCTGAAATTTATCTGGCTGTTATGAATCCAACTTTTGTCACAATTCTAATTTTACTTTGTCTATGTTTTACCTTTTTATTACTTGTAGGGATTGAAAAGAGTTTCGGGTCCTTTTTATCGCTTCAATTGGGTCGATTTACTGCTCAATGATAAAGCATTTAGAGCAGTTTTGGGTCAAGGTTTTCCCTTTAATAGTCGTACATTAGATTATTTTGTAGCGTATGTTTTCTTTTTGCTATTTCTTACGGGGCTAGTGGTCGTTACATTGTATGGAGTTTTTTTAGGTTCCTATATGACCAGTCCTCCTAAGCAACCTTCTATTAACAGTTTTGATGATTTGGATAAATCTAGTTTTAAATTACTAATAACCCACGACGATTTAACTCTTGACAAAACGACCAATTTTTCTCAATACCATAATCTATTGGAGGTTGTTTCAAGTAGTCATTTCTTTGAACAGCGCGCACATCTTAATACTTCTTATGCCTATGGCGTGTCTTCATTTTTGTGGCATAATGTGGCGACCCAACAGAAACGTTTCTCACGTCCCTTATTTCGTTACTCTAGTGATATTTGTTTTTCACGTTATTTGCATTTTAGTCTAGTTTTACCTTTACATTCTGTTTTTCGTGAACCTTTACAAACCGCCACGTTAAATGCCTACGCTTCGGGTTTATTTTATTATTGGCTTGATATGGGATTTTATGATCTAGTTTCTTTGGGTCGTATGTGGTTTGCGGACTTATCTAAACCACATGAGGTCAAACCTATTACTGTTTCAGATTTAAGAATAGTTTTCATTGGATTTTATGTTTCTCTGTTATGTAGTTTAGGAGTTTTTGTGGTTGAAGTATTTGTATCGGTTTTGGGTAAATATATAACACAATATCGGGAGTCGAAGTTACAACAAATTTCGCTATAAGCTATAACCGAACAGAGCAAGATTCGAAATAAACAACAAGTGTTTTGTGCAGAGAAAAAACTCAACTAGAGTTTCAATTAATATATTAATATAAAATATTTTTTGATTCAATTAAAAGTTTGATTGAATTCAGTTCTATTAAAGAAAATGTAGTATCAATTAGAATAGTTTGTAATTATTTACTTGATTTAGTTTTCAATAAATATTTTAATCAATATGATGTGATCATATCTATTAAATATTTAATTGAATATTGTTTTTAATTTCAAACAAATTTGTTTGTAGATACTATTACACATTTAATTGAAATTGAAAAAAAATCGCAAAAATTGAGAAAAAATCGCTAAAAGAGCCCGAACTAGAAAAAAAATAAAAAAATTAGAAAAATTTTGAAAAATATCGTTAAAACTAAATAATCGCCAAAATTCAAAAATTGCTAAAATTGTAAAAAATTTACAAAAAAAAAAAAATTAAAATCGCAAATATTTGAAAAAATCCCCAAAAATTTAGAAAACCGTTAAATTTAAATCGCCAGAATTTAAAAAATCTTTAAAATTTAAAAAATCTCAAAAATAATATTTAAAACGAAAATATTTCGAATTTTTGCCATAATTTTTTTTATTAATTTGACAGATTTTTTTTAATGTCAGTGATTTTATTAAATTTTGCAGATTTTTTTTTATTTCTGATAATTTTTTTTTGTCAATCTTAGCAATTTATTTAAATTGTAGGGGTTTATTTCAGCATTGGCGTTTTTATTTTTTGAGTTAAATATTTAGATTTTTTTTTTTAATTTTGGCAATTTTTCCCAATGTCAGTAGCATTTATTTCAATTTTTGCGATTTTTTTATAAGTTGATTTTTTTTTTTTTCAATATTTGCTATTTTAAAGATTTTTGTTTTTTTAAATTTTGGAAATAATTTTCTTTAATTTTTGCAAATTTTGTGTACACAAAATTAAATTTCAGTTAAACTTTTAATAGTAATTATTAAACTTTTAGTTGAAATCAAACAAAAATTAAACTGAAATTTTATGGTCAAAATTTTTTCAATGCCGTTAGAATTCTGATTGATTTTTTATATTATTTTTATGCTGTAATTTTAAATCCAATTCTAATATTTTTCCTTTACATTACAATATTGAAAAAAAAAAATTTAATATACAGTCTTTGGTATATACTTTTATGTTGGAAAATTTGAAATTTGACCATAAATCAACATGGGACATAATACCAATATTTGTGCATTTAATTACAGGCCAATTCCTTTTTTACGTATAATTACATGTAATTGGGTGTAATTGAGTAATTTCCCTGTAATTAAATCCTCAGATATTGTTACTAATCCCCATGTTTGGTATTAACATTTTACAAATTTTCTAAGAAAACGTTTAAGCATACAAGTGTGAGCGTAGGTCTAAAATTATTAATGATATTGCAAAATTTCACAAGTGAATGATTGTGAAATGTAATTGACGCCGCCCATGTCTGATATCAGCAAACCACAGAAAAAGCCTGTTGTTAATTGATTACCCGATTTAATCTTTTTAAAATGAATGGTCATTAAAAATTTGAATGAGCCTTATTTTGACACTTTTCAAAATACACTTCTCAAAATTTCATAAAATTTTATGTTTTACTGAATTTTTTTAATAAATTACATATCGCCCACCTAGTTCAAAAGTGACTCAAATTAAAAATTCTTAATTTTTCAGAAATCGAAAACAAATATTTGCAACTTTATACCAATTGAAACATAAAGAGAAACATAACTGTAGTTTAGCAACAGTTAACAACAACAAAATACACTGATATTTTTTATAGATAAACAAGTGTATTGTGCATAGCTTAAGCATATAAACCTAAAAAATTAAAATTTTGAGTTAACTCACTTTTCAACTAGGTTTGCGATATATTTTTCTTGAGCTAATTTTACAGAAGATGAATAAGAAAACATTTTCATTGAAAAATTTAACGGACACGTTACATTTTTCAATAAAAATTTAATTATTTTATTTTATGTGTCAATTGAACAAAGTCTTTTATATTGTTAAATTGCTCTATATTTTATTATAAATTTTATTTTGTGTCTTACTTGAGTTTTAAACCCAGCTCCATACATCAGGCTATGACGCGTAGCATCACCTCTTAGCGAGTTGAGCCACGGCTGACACAGCGATTAGTATATCTACCCAGACAGAAATTGCCAACCGTACAAAAAAAAATAGTACTAGCTAGTATAAATATATATATTTTTGTAAGAACAACCCTTTTAGAAATTACTAAAAGTAAAAATAATATTATAATAAAAATACACTGTTTTATTTATAGAATTATCTGTTTTTTAATATTTTCATATATTTCACACGTTTACAGAAATTGTTTATATAAAATACTAACACCGAACTGGTAATAAAATAAAAGTAATTGGAGTTTAGTCAATCAACAATTTATTTTTCAACTAGAATGCTTCCTCTTTTTAATCCGGTGACTATCTCTTTTTCACAAGTAATTATCACATTTGCTCTAAAAAATAAAAGTAAAAAAAATAACTTTTATTTTTGTTGGAAAAATTAAAGGTCAACAAATATCGTTCATTTTTGCTCGAAGAGATAAAAATCAAAATTATAAAAAGCAAAGAATTTTGTGAAAACGTATTCCACAAGTACAAATATTATATACGTGGATCTGTTTTCCGACATTTACTTCTTTTAGCTTCTTTTAAAAATAACAGTAAATTTCGGTCCCTGCTTTTTAATAAAAATAACCTAAAGCGTAGTTAAAAAATAAATCACAATTTAAAAAAAATAATTGTTAAGATAAATGACGATTTTGCACTGTCCTGTTAACTTAAGTGTAATTCTAGTTAAGCACTTAGATTATATACAGTTGCGTGCAATAAAATAGCAGTACTTAATACTAATTATAAATTACTGATATTTTATTGCACGCAACTGTAAGTATATTGTTCTTTAAGAAATATTCATTAAATAAATGTTATTTTGTTCAAACTTTAAATGTGTTTTCAATTAATAATGTTGAAATTATAAATTACAAAAAATTACAGGTAACCCAGTCAGTAAAAGATAAACGGACCTCCGCTGGCAAGGTACTTTAACAGGTGGTAAAAGTACTGTCAACAAGTGCTACTCCAATCCCAAAATGATAACATCATTAGACAAAAGTTCCGTCTGTTCGCAAGTTTTTCACTGGGTAACTTTTCGTCTTAACATTGGGGCATAATACACCCGACAACAATGTGTGAAATAAAAAAGGGGAGAGGACGAACGGTTTAAATAGATACAAATGTAATTTAAATGTTTTTTTTATATTTTTCATAAAAATTACTAAAAATTTAATAATTGTTAACTTTTCAAAAACATCCCCCACACACATGAAAAAAGCCCATACGAATCGTAGAAATTTCAGCTACGACAATAGAAAATAGTACCTGAATTTGCTCTAGCAGAATTTTGAATGAGAATCACAGTCTGCTAAATTTAAGGTGACCTAAACAAATTTGAGCTGACAGTTGTAGTTAAATTACATAACTAATAACTTAGCTTAATCAATCCACAGAGTTCAGCTCTTTTTTGCAGACAATTTTTGCTAAAAAGAGTAACGATTTTTGGTCCATTTTGCTCTATCTCGCTTAGTTTCCGAGATATAGCATAATACCTGAAAATAACGCCATTTAAAAGTGAGACTGATATCGGAGACACAATAAATTATTAGTGGCTTAAATTACTTGAAAAATTGGTTAATGTGAGAATCACGAATTACTTAATTTTATGTCCCAAAATTAGTTCAAATACTAATGAATTTTTTTCTTGAGGTAAAATGAGATAATTAATAACCAGGGACAGGAACTTCATGCAATAAATAAATAATAAACATGAAAAAAATATGCACTAAAAATTAAATAATTAAAAATTCGTGTTAATTTAGCAAAACGTGTGTATATAATATACCCATTAAACAATAAAAATTAACTTTAGAATTTAATTTAAATTGTTTAAAACCATGGAAATTAGTTGATAAAAAGTGGAGCCCGTTTCACGTTTTTTTTTTTTTTTTGTTAAGTTGCTTCTGTGATTCGCAAATACCTAGTGCTTAAAAAATGCTTGATTTTAAGCAAAATATGCAAAAAAAATATGCCCTTAAAGCAAAATATGCATTTATAGCAAATTATGTAAAAATATGCAGTAACAAATTGATGAGATTTGAACTGAAATTCTGGTATTCGCAAAGATATTTTGTTTACCATGTTCTTAGACTTAAGAAAAAAAATATGCATTTGCATGAACCAATAACGATTTACATTGAGGATATTCAAACAAGAACGATCTACATTGAGGATATTCAAACAAGAACGATCTACGTTGAGGATATTAGAAAGGCTGTTGGAGTTTGAGAAAAGATTTTCTCGAGTTAAGATTTTTTGGTTGGAAAGCCTAATTTGTAGGAAATTTTGTATGAAGTTTTGTTGAAAGTTTTGTAGGAAGTTTTGAAGGAAGTTGGTGTAGGAAGTTGGTGAAGGAAGTTGGTGTAGGGGGTTGGAGAATTTGTCTGAAATGTTTATAATTTAATAAAAATAATACGAAATTAATGAAAGAATATTCAATTTTATAAAAACAAAAAAAAGACAATAGAAAACAGAAAAAGAAATTTTGAAATAATAGTATTATTTTTGTTAAAAAAATATTTTATATCGTATATACATGCATAATATAATAATATATTTTTTTACAAAAATTTTAATTTAAATGGAAGCAAATGCACAAAAAAGTAAACGAACGGAAAAATTGCAAAAACTTGCAGGTTAATTCAAACATATGATCGCTAAAAAGCTTAGTGTTGTAAAATATATGTTATTTAGACTACCCAGTATACATTGTTTTTGGTACTTGATGCATTGCATTTTAATAATCATAAATTCGTAGCAATTGTATTTATTTAATAAACTTTTGTGGAAGCTTTTAGACTTGTTTAGTTTGTACATGACTTTTAATTTTGTTTCTAGTTAAATAACATACGAAAATACATGAATACTTGATTTTTGATATTCGGTACCCTGAATAATATGCAGTAAGAAGTATTCATATATTCATTAGCTTTACATCTCTAATATATTAATGTAAATAAAAACAATTAACACAGATATTAGAAAACTGACAAATTGTTACTATAATAATTGTAACTGACTACTTTAATTTGTTTCAGGTTGAAAATAATTATTTTTAGTTTTTGCCGCACTTTTAATTCAGCTTTTAATCTTTTAAATGTTTTTATTGCTTATTTTTGTTTGTTTACTTAATTTAATCATATGTTTTGGTTTTCTACTGGATTTTACTGGATTTTACTGGCAAAAATTTGTCCAGTAAAAATTTGCAGGTTTTTTGCTGACAACTGTCACTTTACTCTCTTAGTAGATGCTCTCTTTTGCAAATTTATGTGTACGCGAACGCATTTCAGTAAAATCCAGTACAAATTTGTACAAATTTGTGCAAATTTTGGTGTAAACGAATGGACCTAATGTTTAAAATTTAATAATCCAACACAAATTCATGCAATGATGTTGCAATATATTTACGTTTTTGCTGAATGTTGGTACAACTCATAAATAGCCGAGTGGTTAAAGGGCTGCCTTTAAAAGTTGTCGATTGCTGAAGGTTCTGCGATCGATTCCCACTAAGGTTTAATGGAAAAGTTTTTTAATTAAGTTTTATTTCCACTAATAACAGTAATAAAAAAAAATGGAGAAAATAAAATTTCTAAATATTTTTTTTTTTATAATTTAACCAATACTCAGGGGATGCCCCCAACTCATGCAGTGCATTCTATTGATCAGGAAAATAAGGTATGGGAAGGAGGAAAGAGGGAGTAGTGTTTGTGGATATTTGATTTAAATTTTTCTAAATTGTAAGTAACAGGGAAGACTTCTGCGGGAAGTTTGTTCCACATACGAATCGTTCGACTAAAAAACGAATTTTCTCTGTAATGCTATGTGCGAAACACAGGACAATCAACTACAAACGGATGTGCTCTACTAGATAAGCGAGTATTACGAATAACAACTCGGTCTCGTGGAATAAGTTCACTTATCTCAGATGAGCATCTCCCATGGTAATATCGATAGAAAAGTGTCACACAACCCACATTCCGACGATGCTCCAATGAATCAATAGAGTTGGATACACTACTGTCATTGATAAGCTTCACCGCCCTCCCATGAACACGGTCCAGAAGCTTCAGAATAGACAGTGGAGCCCCTGCCCATATATGAGAGTTGTATTCCATTTTTGGCCGGATATAGCTGGTATAAATAGTAAGGAGATCGGATGGAGTGAAGTAAGTCTTGCACCGTTATAGAAAACCGAGACACTTGAATGCCTCTTTCGACACTTGAAATACGTGCTTATTCCAACGGACATCACACTGTATTCTCATGCCCAGAACATCAAGAGTATCCGATTCCTCAATACCTATACCATCCATAGTTACAGATGACAATGTCAATTAAACAGCCGGTCTGTGGGTTAACATACAACATTGGGTCTTGCGTGCATTAAAATCGACCTTATTCGCGCGACCACACTCGGAGATTGTAGAAAGGTCTTGATTGAGTGTGTCATTCATGTTCTACCGCATGCCCTCTATCTCCAAAGAGCTTGGCCTATGATCGAATGAAAATGAATGACAAATGTTGCTGTCATCTGCAAAAGAGTAGATAGGGTTGATGGTCTGACCAAGAAGGTCATTAATAAAAATAAGAAAAAGGGTAGGAGAAAGAACAGAACCTTGCGGTACCCCTGAATTTAGCTGAAACTCGTTTGATGATACCCCATCTAAAACAACACGTATAGTGCGGTCTCTGAGAAAATTCGTTATAAATCGAGAGAAGACATTACCGACACCAAAAGCAACTAGCTTAGTCACGAGTGCCCCGCGCCACACACGATCGAACGCCTTAGAAATATCTAGAGCAACCACTTTACTCTCACCAAAGCGGTGGATTGACCGGCTCCAACGTTCCGATAGAAACGCCAACAGGTCTCCCGTAGATCGACCACTACGGAAGCCATACTGTCGATCATTTAAAAGTGAATTGGTCTCTAAATATTTCACAAGGTGGTGGTTAACCATGGTCTCCATCTCACTTTGGAGAGCGCAGAGCAAATTGCGATTGGGCGGTAATTTTCAGGGTTGTTAGCCGCACCCTTTTTAGGGATAGGCTGGACATTGGCCACCTTCCAGCATGAGGGGAAGATTCCCGCACGGTACGAAGAGCTGAAAAGTTTTGCCAATGGACGTGCCAACGTTAAAGAGCACTGTTTCAGCACCAGTGCTGATATGCCATCCGGCCCCGGTGACTTATTTACGTTGAGATCCGCAAGAACCCTTTTGACTGCCCGGGCCCGAAAGAAAATCAAAGGCATAGTATAGGATACCCTTTCGAGAACGGGCAGTGGTTGATCGCTTTCCGGCAAAAAAGAATTTCTTGCAAAAAGTTCAGCGAAAAGGTTGGCCTTATCAACCGGGTCAGTGAATGATTGATCGTCCTTTAAAAGAGTTGGAATAGAAGAACTAGCATCATCCGTTACTCTTTTAGCAAACGACCAAAAAGTCTTACTGCCCCGAGGAGCAGAAAGAACTTTGGCACGTAAACGCTGTTCGTATAAAACCTTTTCGCATCTAAGTACCTTGGCACACTCGGTTCTCACCTTTTGCGGTACAGATCAGTAACGGCGTTCTTATTCGAACGCCAATTACTGAACGCTGCCTCTCTAGATCTGACTGCATTTTTGCACATCTGGTTAAACCAACACTTGTGTTTTGATTTAGCCGAAATATGCTTCGTTGGAATAAAAAGTTTCATTCCTAGCATAATAATATTGACTACCATTTCTGCAGCGGCATCGACGTTGTCGTCGAGAAAACAGATTTTCCAGTTAAAATGCCGAAAGAAATCGTTGAGCTCGGCCCAACGAGCTTTTCTCATAGAGGATAATAGAGCGTTTTGGTGCTAAGTTGGAAACGCTACGAAGAGTAGAGTATGAAAAAGATGCAGAAATAGTACTGTGATCCGAATTGCCGAGAGGTGCAAGTATTTTCACTTCGTACTTTTCAGGGTGAGAAGTGAGGAAGAGGTCGAGAGTGTTCCGCGATTGCCCTTCAACACATACATTGTGTGTTGGCTCATTCACAAGTTGCGCAAGATCATTATGCACGGCGATAAGCTCAACGTATTGGCCCTCGGGAGTTGTATGGCTCGAATGGCAAATCCAGGATGAGTTGTGGATATTAAAATCACCAGCAACAACGATTTCACTATTCGGACAACTCTCCAAGATTTTCGAAATTGAATCGGAAAGGGCATCGAAGCCATCAAGGGATTTAGCCAATTCCGTGTTTGGACTTCTATATAGAAACCCGAAGTGCAATATGTGCGACCTGATCTGGAATTTAACCCAAAGAGAGCTAAATTCCTTATCATTACAGTAGCAACTGTTGCTGATACTGGTACACAACATCATCGCGAATGTACATTACAAGGCCCCTATGTAGAGAAAAAAGGGATAGAAGGTGATGCCCAGGTATGTGAAAATCCTGTGGATCAGCATCCTCACAAACCTGAGTTTCACATAAGGCGAAAACATCCGGCCTATGAAAACGAATGTGAGCATATACAGAAAAGTAATTCACTCTCAGTCCGCGTATGTTGCAGAAGTCTATACGAAATCTGCCTGTCATAACAAAATAAGAAAAAAATAAAAGCAATGTTCCTTACGAGTGTATATGGGGCACAGTAGTCGAAATTGTTCCTGTAATTGGTTATTTAATGGCCAGTGTTATACCTTTGACAGTAAACAACCAAACAACAATTTGACTCCCCGCCCCTATACACCGTAGACAATGGAAAAGGAAAGGACAATGACACTTATTAAGGAAGCATAAAAGCCCCTTGCTTGGTCATTATAAAAAACAGAGCCGTATAGCGAGGATCAGATGTATTTAAATGTATTGTTGTTTGATGATGTTGATGCTTGTTGTTATTGTTGCTAATGCAGTTGTATTTAAATGTATTGTTATTTGATGATGTTGATGTTTGTTGTTATTGTTTTAAATTTAGTTGTTATTTAACGTTTTTTTTTATATAGATTTATGCATGATGTGTAGTTTAGTTTTATATTATGTTTTGTGTTTGTTATTTGTTTAAGGATATGAATAATTTTTGTTTTTTTTTTTTAACAGAACGACACTAATAGGGTTATTTGTTTCATTTAAATTTTAAAAGCAAACGGAATTTATAGGGACAAACGCAAACACGACAAGACAAAATTTAAAAACGTGTTGACAGCACGACGGACAAAACACTATAAACAAAAAATATATAGAACAGAAAAAATATGTAAATTTGTATTATTGAGGAAAAAATAGAAATACAAAAAATATAAATACAAGAAAACCTATATTAATGGATATGTTCGAAATTTTTATTTAAAATTTAATCATTATTGTAAAATTTTATCAGAATTAGGAAAAGTATATCAGAAACTATGAAATGTATTTTAGAGTCTGTTAATAATCAATTCTATAATATATTTTCAACATATTTCAAATAGAATTATAAACGTTTATTTCAGAAAATATTATTTGTGTTTCAGAAAGTTTTATATGTTTGGACAGTATGTAAGTTAAGTAACCTGACTCTTATTTAATAAAAACTAATTTTGTTTTGAATATTTAAAATATTTAATTATTCATTGTTGTTGCTGATTTATAAAAATATATTCTAATAATAAAAAAGGTTTTACTTTTTAAAAAGTCTTATTGTCTTATTGTCTATTCAACTAAATAACTTGTATTTATTATATTTAAATTGTGATCCGTTACAATTTTCCATTTCATTTCATTTACAATATCATCAATTGTTTTTTCCAGCTCTATGCGATCCTCTGGGCTGAGCGAACGCAAAATACACGCAATTCGCACGTCATATGAATCTAAGCCATCAGATGTGGATGGCATCATATGCACGTACATATTGGCAGCTGGAGTCGGTACATTGATATAAGTTAGTCCATCGAATGTCGGGATTATTTTAACTTTTTAAAAAATTTAGGTACGCGATTATTGTTGGTGGCGATTATAATGCCACACATACATGGTGGGGTTCTCGGATTCTAAATCCAAAAGGAAGAGAATTATACAAGTGTGTTCAAAAATATCATTATTGGTCAAGCGTTATTATTAAAATTTCGGATCTACTTGATATCAACAAGATGTTTGAATACAAGGGATAGTGATGAATTGAGCTCAGATCATTCTGCAATAACTTTAAATTATTGTACTGTATTACAAACAATACAAAAAATAATAAATATTTTTTTCCCCAACAACAGACTTGGAAGCTTTTAAATACTGGATAGATAAAAATTTTAATTTAAATTATCCAATAACCAATGGTACAGAACTTGATTCTGCTGTTGAAAAATTTACAAATTTAATCCACGCAGCGGGAGCATTGTCAACCCCTGTGGTTGAAGCTGCTGGAAATGATCGTAATAGAGTTGTGATATCTGCTGAAATTCAAGCATTAATAAGAAACAAAAGGAGATTGCGAAGAATTTGGCAGTCTCCCAGGAGTCCAATTGACAAACAAATTGTTAACCGAGCCTTGAGGCAGGTAAAAACTCGTATCCAAGAATTTAAAAACGAAGAAACTGCTAACTTTCTAAAAAGCCATAATATTAATGTATCTAAAAATGATGAGCACTGCCTTTGGAATGCCACAAAATATATAAAGCGACCAATTAAAAGAAACATACCTATTAAAGATATAAACGGTAGCTGGTGTAGATCAGATAAAAATAAAGCAGATGCGTACTCTAATTTTTTGGAAAATATTTTTCAGCCATTCAATTTCAATAGTCATGACGATGTTAAAGAAATAGAAAAGTTTTTAAGTTGTCCTTGTCAAATGGATTTCCCTATCCCTCGTATTCCTCCACAAGAAGTGCAAAAAGAAATTGTAATGCTTAATAACAAAAAAAAACCTGGATACGACCAAATAACAGCTACAGTTGCTAAAAGTCTGCCAAAAAAGGTATACTTTTTCTAACTTTAATTTTCAACTCAATTTTAAGATTACAAAACTTCCCAAATCAATGGAAATACGCTGAAGTTATTATGGTACCAAAACCAGGCAAGCCAGAAAATATTGTTTCATCTTACCGAGCCATTAGTCTTTTAACCACTTTCTCAAAACTATTTGAAAAAATATTCTTACGGAGGTTAATTCCAATACTAGAAAGAAAATGCATAATTCCATGACATCAGTTCGGATTTCGACAAAATCATGGTACTGCCGAGCAATGTCATCGTATACTCAACGTGATAAGAGACTCTTTAGAACGTAAACAATACTGTTCAGCTGTATTTCACGACATCCAGCACGCATTGATCGATTATTGCACCAGGGAATTCTATTTAAACTAAAAAAGTTGCTTCCAGCTCAATTATTATTTGTTTTTTAAAATGATTCAACAACAACTAACTGATATCGAAAGGTGGTTGAGAAAATGGAATATTAAAGTAAATACCGACAAATCCGCACATATTACTTTTACTCTAAGAAGAGAAGATTGTCAAGCTGTTGTTTTAAATGGTACAGTTATTCCTAAACAAACAACTGTCAAATATCTTGGTCTCCATCTCGACCGACGAAACACATGGAAAAAACATATACAGTCAAAAAGAGCCATTTGAGTTTTTTCGTTGCAAAAATCATAACTTTTGAACCAAAAGAGATAATCAACAAAAGCATATGATAGATAATCGATCAACCTATGAAATGAGTGTTTGAAAAGTGTTCTACGCCTCTTAGGTGCCTACTTATAGGTTAGCAAAGTTGATATTTGTAAAAAAATCATTTTCATGGGTAGTAAAATAAATTTTTTTTTATTTTTTTTTGTCTCTTTTAAAGGCTTTTATGATTTAAAACTATTCCAGAAAAAATTTCATTTTTTTTTTTTTTATTTATTTTTTCATTTTTTTGTAAAATATTGCTCACAGTCCGTAAAGGAAGGTATATCTAAAAGACTTATCATTTCTGCACTATAATTATTTTCTAACTCTTTTCGTGACTTTATATGCCGCAGTGATGAAATAAGTGGATCGGAAGATGCTGCTAACATGTTGAAGAGATCCTCATTTTGTCTTACCCTTGATGATTTGAAAGTGTTCAGCAGTCTATATTTTTTATAAAATTTGTTTAGGGACTCCTGTGCTTCTTCAGAAAGCTCTCCAATTGGCAAAGGCTGATATTATTAGGGAAATTCATAAAATATATACATAACTACGGTATTATGATATTTTTTTCTCAAATATATAGTCTAATCTACCTAATCTAGACTAATCACGGGATAATGATTGTTTATAAATATATAGTCTAATCTACCTTGAATAAAAAACAAAAATCTACCTAACCTTGACTAATAACGGATTATGGTTGTTTTAAAATATATAGTATAATTTACCTAAAATCATAAACAAAAATCATAAATATTAACAATAATAATAAGAATGGGTTTTCACGTTTATATATCATTAATAGCCCAAAAATGCATGCGACACCTTTTTTGAACCATGTCTTTTTTCAAAATTTTACCTCTAGCTAAAAATGGGGCAAGGACGGGCAGCTGGAAATTTTTGCAATTGGTAAAGGAATAATCCAAGAACTTATTTTGAAAATATGTCAAATATAGTTTTTAATAGTTTTTTTTTTATTTTCCACCAAATTTGAGAAATATTGAAAAAATGGATAGTTTGTAAATACCAAAGTAACTAGACGAATACAAAGCAAACAGTCTAATTTTTTTTTTAATATTCTCTTAATAAATTATCTATCAATAACATTAAAAAGAATGACGATCCGTTTTCTAGTTTTCGAGATTCTGCATCTGAAAGCGGACAAAATTACATAAAAATGTTCTGTTTTTTTGAACACTGAAAATCGGTCAACTTTGAAGGGCTATATCTTCTGAAACAAAAATCTGATTGTAAAAAGAGTGGCATATCGTTGGACAATTTCCTATAAAATAGGTTTATTCAATATTTAGGGGCACATGAAATTTTTCATTTTTGATTTACCTTACAGAAAATGATCTCCTACAATTTAATTAATTTCTAGATATTTTACTGGATAAAGATCCAGACTAGGTTAAGTTAAAATAAGATTATAAAATTAGCTTATTGTTGTAAAAATAGATTGTAAATAAATGAATTATATAAAAAAAAGTCGATTTTAACAAAAATATAAATTTGAAAAAAAAATGTGTAAATCTTTTATCAAAAATCATGACGCCAAGTTATTCGAGTTCAAGATAATAATAAATTATAACAAGAAACAGTGCAATGTTATAATATAAAACGTCTTCTTCTGTTATTCCAATGCATATTTATTTAACAGTTTCTGTTCGCTTCATCCAAGTTGCTCTGAAAATCAATGTATTAGTATATATTAGAGGATAAAATATTTTTATGATTTGACAATCATAAAGGTATTGTTTAACGGCCCAAGTCCATATTATTTTTTATTTAGGAATTTGTTAATGCCTTTTTGATTTACAATTTTTCTGTAGTGTTTTGAAGAAGAACACTAATAATGAGATAAATTCCCCCTACTTCTGAAACCCTAAAACGGATATAATTTCTCACTTTTCTAAGATTAATAATTTTTATAAACGCATTGAATTCAAAATATTTTCTTTTATTTTAATTAGCCTTTCTAAGATATGGTATTCCTTAAAAAGGTAGTATGGAAAAAACGCGTCATTGTAAACTGACCTCTTTTTTATTTATTTATTTATTTATTTTAGTCTACAGATTTAAACCTTACAGACTATTTAAAATTGTTCTCTTCAATAAATGTGTTTTTTTTTTTTTTCTTATTCCTTAATATGGTTTATATTTTTAACGAGTATTAATTAAATTTTAAATAAAATTAGTATAACTTGAATGAACATATTTATGTACATAGTATAAAATAAGCATGTTAATATTGTGCAAAGAAATCTAATTTGAAGATTCAACTTATAATAGAAACCATTTTAACTGCATAAAATGTCGAATGATACGTATGATTTATATTACGATACATGCATTGATAAATGTTAATCATACGCCATGGTGTGCCAACAACTAAAAATCAATAGAAAATACCTTGTGTTTCCAATTATTTAATCGAGGCTATTAAACTGTATAGGCATTATGCGAAAAATCGCTTAAATTGATTAACCGGTTATTCGAGTCGGTTAATCGTCAAAATTGGTGATTAATCGTTGAATCGTTTAATGCAAAAAAAAAATGCATTTCATTGGATTTTTCTTTTCAATGAATATACAAAGAACTGTTTTTATTGATATGCATGAAGCAAATTGACTACATTGGTATATTAAGTATTTGTTGAGTATGATTTAAAGTATCAACGAACCCAAATCCAGTACAATTTGTCAGGAAAAGATTAAAGTTCTCGTTTGAAAACTACGCCTAAAAAGTTAAAAGCCGCTATAACTTTTGCTGCCCTGATTAAAATAAATGGTTTAAGGAAGTTCATTGAATTATTGAAATATGGTCATTAAATAATTTATAATAAAATAAAAACATTTTTGCCTGTTTCATATTTATTTTAATTTATTTAATTTTTTTTTACTTTTCTGTTTTTTTTTTTTGTGACATCGCCCTGAACTCGACTTAAAACCGAACCAAACACGTGTAAACAGTATCGCATTACCATTTGACATAAATAACCAAAACAAAATTAAGCTCTTATTTAGACTTTTGTTTTAAAATAACTTTCTCAAATAGTTAGAAAATCTGATGAAACTAAATATTTGGTAAGCTAAAAAAAGTATAGAGTGTTGGATATTTTAAGGATAAACCAAAAATATTTTATCATAATATCATATATCATTTGATTAATGAATTTTTCATTAATTTTATGAAAATTGTTCATTAAATTAATCAAAGGCATTCATTAATAGTGCGAAGGAAAATTCTATCAGTGTATATTAGGCTGCTTCAAAAAAAATATATATATATATATACTCTCACAAAAGAAGTAAGAAAATTCAGAAAAAAATTTTGCTGATACTGCAAAATTTTAGCCAGGAGGGCACTTGCAAAAAATTGCTAATGGTAGCAATATGTTTCGCTGATTTTTAGCAACAAGATTAGTATATTCAGGAAGAGTTTTGCTAATACTTTGTGGATTAGAAATTAAAAAACCCCTGCTTAATATTAATAAAATATTAGTAGACTGAAAAAAACTCAAAACATTTTTAGAAAAAGCATTAATTTATTTGCTGAAAATCATAAAACATATTTTTGTTATTCTTTTAAAAATAATTTACAATACGTTACAAAATATAAAAATGTTCATACTCCCACATTGACGACATGAATTATTGTAATAACTAAAAGAATATAAATAATTATATATAACATAAACAAAATTATCTTTCCACCACTTGTATCAATGGTTATCTTAAAGAAACGCAAATGCCGCTGATAACACGAGTTTACACCGAAAATGTACATTTGATGAGAGGTGATTTTCCTTATGTATTTTCTCCCGCTGAATTCGAAAATCAAGGTTAAATTGTTTATATGCAACAGGTTTTGAAATATTGTAATTTTTTCATTTTTTCGACCTTTTTTCACTTGACAAATCATATCTTGAGCTAGAAATGTCCAAATGGGTCGTTCTTGGTACCCAAATGAAAAGGTGTTGAGATATTGTGGAACACGGAAGCGAAACAGATGCTACTGTCGCATAAACCCATTTGGCACTCTCCATATCATTGGTACACCGAATTTCATGTATCGTCTAATTTGAAATAAACATTCACTTTATTATTAATTCAATTGTATATATAAATTTAATCTTACTGTGATGAACTAGAAGCCCACGCGGCATGAGTTATATGTCACGATATACAAACATTATTTGGTGTCCATTGCTCATGAAAAGTTGCAGGTGCTATTCCAAAATATTCCAAAATATTGCAGACAAAATTGCCACACACGTAACAGAAATTATTTGGATTGTTTACGCACTCAAATTCTCGTTTTCTTTTAGGCATTTTTGTGAACACAATGAAATATAATTTCAATTAAATTTGTGAGTTCCTATAATATACAAACAACCGACACTACGTTTTATAGACGCTGTCAAAACAAAATGTCAGGGTTAGAATCTGTCAAAACAAAATATCAGGGGTCTAAGGGAACAGTTGCGTAGGGTTTGCATATACTGAGATTGAACTCATAAATTGTCGAAAAAAATAAATTATTCGGAAAATATGAGATTTGGATTTATTCACTCAATTGCTTATAACTTTGTCATTTTCTTCTGGTTGGTCTTAAATCTTACGTAAAAGTATCATCTTTACGTACATGAAGAGAAACCAGACGTTTTTTTTTTTAAAGATTTGTACTTTTCCGTCGGCACAGAATCACTGTAAAATATAATTTTTTTGAAAATGTGTCCTATTTTCATCGATATATTTTGAACCGCTTAAAATCACAGATCCGATTATACATATTTGTTCGTCATCTCAATTCCTTACATTTGGGTATCCAATCAGACATTTGTCAAGTGAAAAAAGGTCGAAAAATTACAATATCTCAAAAACTGTTCCATAAAAAAAAAATGTAACCTTGATTTTTGAGTTCAGCGGGAGAAAATACATATCTATCTCTTATCAAATGTACATGAAAAAATGACATTTTGTAAACTAGTGAATTATACAAACGAAAAGAAAAAAAAACAGAATATGACATATACAACCCTTTCTTTGCAATAAGAAACAGGAAAAATAAAAACCTAAGTAAAATGTGTGTCTATGTCTTTTGCTTTAGTCTATCTGTCTATCTGTCTATATATTTGTTTGCTATTTGAACACACTAGATTATTAATCTATAAACATTCAGCTTAGCAATAAACATTTAATGTTTATTAAATTTAAATATTTTATTTGGTCTTTTATTTAATTAAAATACAATTACTTCCACAAGCCGGTGACAACGCAAAATTAAAGTTGCTTTAATTCACAATTTTGTTTTATGTATGAACAACAGCTACAAAAATCTTCCATGGTTGATTTTGTTATATGTCTTATTAGAGTTGTACTTTTTAGTATCATTTTCCTCGTCACTACTACAGCTTGACATGCCGCGACATCTAATTCATTCAGCGTATATCTATCAATCTGGTTGACGTCCACACTATTAATGTGTTTATCAGCACAATTTTTTTTGCAAAATAAGTTAGTAAAACATTAGTATAATATTAGTAGAACATTAGTTAAAAGCAGTTAAGTGCTGAATAAGTATAACTAAAATTTTAGCTGGAAACATAATTTTAGATAACAATTTGCTGAAAAATA
The DNA here is from genome assembly GCA_021234595.1 of Delia radicum. Taxonomy (NCBI): domain Eukaryota; kingdom Metazoa; phylum Arthropoda; class Insecta; order Diptera; family Anthomyiidae; genus Delia; species Delia radicum. The sequence continues at coordinate 77,446,981 of CM037851.1, forward strand.
GTATACCTGATTTACACTCCGTTGTACTAACTTTTCTACTAACTTATTCCTTTGAGTGTACTAATAGTTGTAAAGATTTTTTTCCAAATCAAAATTAATTTGGCGAATGTCAATTATTTTTCAAAAGTGAATCCGGCAACCCTAACAACATCATACAGAAATAACAAAATTGAATGTGAAGCATTTGCATTATTTATTAAAAATGTCACACAAGAGCAAAATTTTATAAAAATTATTATATTGACAAATTGCTCAAATAATAAAAGTAACTAAAAAGACTAAGTTGTTAATGTTATATAGTATGTGAACAACAACAGCAGCCTCAGCATTATCAACTGCAGCGAAATTGGCAACCGAATACTTGAATACCCATTATATTATTAAAATCCCAACACCAGTACTATATACTGTATAACAATTTGAATAGTTGATTTCTAACTGTAATTTGAATACCACCATTGGACCCAACACCATCACCGTCATCATCCCAGCGACAGATTATACAAAATCATTTATTATCAACTATTAGTAAAAATCTTTGGTACTTACGTCAAAAAAGTGTTAAGGGTGAATTAGCCAAGCGTAAACGTAAACGTATCTCGGTGTAGGAAATTTAATAAGTCAAATAAGAATAGAAGACATTTTGTGTATCTTGTTGTTTCATTCATATGCATTTAACATATAGAAAACGTAAACAGACAACAAAATTCTATTTTGATTAGATTTCTTGTGTTTTTACGTATATGTTTAATGCATATGAATGAAACAAGAAGATTAACAAAATGCCTTCTATTCTTATTTTACTTATTAAATTTCGTACACCGAGATACGTTTACGTTTACGCTTGGCTAATTCACCCTTTATATTTCGTATGTATTTTTCTAACCCGAATAAACGAGACAATATTTCAAAATATCGTGATATATGAAACAAATCTTAAATGTTATAAATTCTGTTCGATTACTTTTCCAGTAAAGTAAAGTAAAAATTACACAAATATACAAAAAAGTAACCGAACGGAAAATTTGTAAGAATAAGTGAAATAGAGCAGCCTTGTAAATCCTAAATATAAAAACAAAATCAAGTGGTCATGAAAAGGATAAGAGTAAATTGAAAATGAAAATGAAGACCAGAAACGTTTAAAAATGTTTTTTAATTTCTTTCATACTTGATTTTTTAAAATTTTTTAGTTAAAATTCATAAAAAAAAATATAATTTAATTAAAATTTGTTTTTGTTTTCTATAAATACAAGCAAAGTTTTTCATAATATGTATGTTTTTTTCTGCTTACACATTTTCACTGGCAAAAATTTAAAAACTTGTAAAGTTTCTGTCATCAAACTGTCACTTTACTCTCTCCTTTTTCGTTTTGCCAGTACAGGAAAGACCAGTCAGAAATTACCGTCGGCTCAAAATTTAAACTACTGGTAAAGCATTTATCTTATCAGTCTCTCCTGATCTCTTGTAGTCGTTAGACATAGTTCACACATAAAATCAAAGTTTAAAAATTCTTAGTAAATTTACTGTTAATTAACAAAAACAATTCTTAATACAAAAATATTATTTTTGTTTATTATTTTCGTTTACATCATTCGGAGGGATTAATTGTTTTAGTGAGTGTTATTATAACCACTCTCTCTGATTCGAACTATGAGTTCGAAAAAAAGAAAGAGAACAGATGATATTACAGCTGGCACATCTAAACATGCCAACAATAAGTCAAATTACTTTTACCCACTTCAAGCACTTATCGATGACAATAAAACAGCTGATGATGATATGGATGATTCCACTATTAAAACATCTAAAGTAATAATTCCACCTATAACAATAGTTAAAAGTAATATGGAAAAAATTCATGAGATGTGTAAACATCTTAAAATTTTAAAATATGCAATCAGAAAGATTTCGATTGGGCACAAATTATTTTGTGAAATACAATATGATTTTGAACAAGCAGTGAAATATCTGAAAAATAATAATATTGAATATTTTACATATACAGCAAAAAACAACAGGCCATATAAAGTAATATTGTCTGGCTTAGATAAAACTGATCATATCCAACTTAAGTCCACCTTAAACAAAGCAGGACTTCAATGCACTGATGTTAAACCGATTTTCAAAAAAAAGGAAAACAATAGAGAAATTATTCTTTATGTTATTTATTTGAAAAAAGGTACTGTAACTCTTAAGGAACTAAGAGATAAATATAACAGCATTAATTTTATCAGGGTCAAATGGAGTTACCAAACAAAACGCCCAAACAAAGTTACCCAATGTTACAACTGCCAAATGTTTGGCCACGGCTCAGATAACTGTAATGTTAAAACTTTCTGCGCAAAGTGTTCCGGCCCACACAAAACACCAGACTGTAAAACCGAGGAAGTAAAATGTGTAAATTGTCAAGGAGATCATAAATCAACTGATAACTCTTGTCCCAGTAGAAATTCGTATGTTGCATTAAGAAAACGTTTTTCTAATGGCTATCGATCAACTGGAAACGCGCAACAAATCGATAGTCAAGTAAAACCAAATAAAATTCATCAAATTATAGTACCAAATCAACCAATCTCGAGTAATATGAGCTGGGCTAAAGTTGTCTCGTCAAATGGTAATACTGCTTCAAATGATTTATTCTCTGTGGATCAACTTAAAAAAATGACATTTGAGCTTATTAAAAATTTAAAAAACTGTAAGACAAAGTTAGAACAACTTGATGTTATTACATCATTGGCCTTTAAATTTTTATCGTAAACATGGATAGCAAAATTAAAATATTGACTTGGAACGCTAGAGGTATACGTAAAAAACTTATAGAATTTTTTAATTATTTATTAAGACAAAATATAGATGTAGCGTTGGTGTGCGAAACTTGGTTAAGTCGGGACATATCTGTACTACATCAAAATTATTTTTGCTACCGCAAAGATCGATTAGGGTCGAAAGGAGGAGGTGTTGCAATTTTTATTAAAAAAAATATAAAACATGAGCTTCTTTCTGAAATTGACACACAAGTTATTGAAAATATTGGCATACAAATTACTCTTTCAGATAACTCAACCTTAGATATTTATAGCTGTTACTTTCCTGGAGGCTCCGCCGGTCCATTAGACATAAAGAAAAATAATTTTAAATCAGATTTAAAGAAATTTTCTAGAATAAAAGGTAAATATATCTTAGGAGGCGATTTTAATTGCAGACATCAAAGTTGGGGATGCCTAAAAGCCAATTGCTGGGGTAATATACTATTTGATTTAATTACGGTAAATTCTTTTGCATTGAACTATCCGCCTAATCCAACAATGGTTCCTGTGAGTAGTACAGCAAATGCTTCTGTTTTAGACTTTTTTATAACTAATATTCCTGATAAAATTACTGGAGCTGAAGTTCTCAATAGTTTGAATTCAGACCATCTACCAGTGCTCACTTCTATTGAATTATTTACACGACGGTCGCATCTGTTAAAACCTGATTATAGGAACGCAAACTGGACTGCTTTCAGGAACTATATTAGTAGCAATATTGACACTCTTTTGGACATGGAAGTCTATGGAAATGATGACGTTGATAAATTAATAGAACTCTTTACAAAATTGGTTCAAGATGCTATTGATATCAGTGTACCAAAAAGAACAGTGTCCAACATTTTTGTAAAAAGGCTACCACAACCAATTTTGCACCTCATTAAGTTAAGAAACCAAGCTAGAAGGAAATGGATTAGACATAGGACCGTTTTGGATAAGGCTCAAATGTCTTTCCTAAATAACGTCATATCTGAACAAATTTTTCATGTTCAGAAATTTGCAATGGAACAATCTATTGAATAGCTTGCCAAAAGCTTCTACTAAATTTTGGAATATATCGAAAATTATTAAGAAGAAAAATAAATGTTTTCCATCACTTAAACAAAATGGTAATTTTTACATAACGAACAATCAAAAGACAGAAATTCTGGCTCAAACTTTTGTTTTGAATCACACTATTTCATCTGACTTAAGTGATCAGAATACAAAACGGCTTGTTAGCAATTCAATTGATATTATTAAAAATCACAGCCAACTTACAAATAATATTATCGTTAGTGTTAGCTTTGTTAAAGGAATAATTAAACAATTAAAAACAAAGAAATCGCCTGGTATTGACGGGCTTTCTAATCATTGTCTAGAGCAATTGCCTTCCAAGGGTCTACAGTTACTTTGCCGGATTTATAACTCATGTTTAAATCAATGCTACTTCCCTTTAGTTTGGAAGCAGTCAAAAGTAATTGCAATTCCCAAACCAGGTAAGGACAGCAGCTGTCCAGAATCTTATCGTCCCATTAGTCTGCTTAATACGTTAAGTAAAATATTAGAAAAAATTATAAAAGAAAAAATAGTTAATTTCATTGATGATAATAACATTTTACCATCACAGCAGTTTGGCTTTCGAGCACAACACAATACCATACAGCCTCTTGTGAGAATACAAAAATATTATTAAAAGTAATTTTAACTGTGGTAAATCCACTGCAATGGTCCTGCTGGAAATTAAAGCTGCATTCGACTCCGTATGGCACGATGGTCTATTACACAAAATGTTGGCAATTGGCACGGATATGTCTATTATTAAATTATAAGAAGTTTTTTGTCGAACAGATCGTTTAAGGTTCACATTGGAAACAATGCTTCACAACATATAATATCCCTGCTGGTTGTCCACAAGGGTCGTGCTTATCACCTATTTTGTACAATATTTTTATCTATGACTTCCCAGGCCTGGATGGTTGTAATTCCTCAATATTTGCGGACGATACTGCTATCTTAGCACCGATATTTATCACAGGAAATTATTAATACTTGCAAATTTCAGTAAGGATAGTAGTAGACTTTTTCAACAAATGGAAAATCATGATAAACCCGGCGAAAACACAGTCAATATTTTTTACAAGGAGAAGAAAAGATTGCTTCGTTCCTCAATTTAATATTAAGGTTGGAAATACAAGGGTTCCCTGGGAAGGAAAAGTTAAATATTTGGGTGTAGTACTAGATACGAAACTTCTTTTAACGAGCATATAAGCTTTATAATACACAAAATAAACTCTACGAAAAAAGTAATGTACCCGTTAATTAATAGACACTCTGAATTGAGCATCGATAACAAGCTCCTAATTTTAAAAGCAGTTTTTCATGCCATTCTGTTTTATGCGGCTCCTGTGTGGTACACTGCCTCCAAGTGTCATTTAAAGAAGCTACAAGTTTGCCAAAACAAACTTCTCAAAATGATATACAATCTCCCAAATCATTTTTCGACATCGACACTACACTCTATGTCTAACATTTTGTGTAATAGACCATCGTGCCATACGGAGTCGAATGCAGCTTTAATTTCCAGCAGGACCATTGCAGTGGATTTACCACAGTTAAATTTACTTTTAATAATATTTTGTATTCTCACAAGAGGCTGTATGGTATTGTGTTGTGCTCGAAAGCCAAACTGCTGTGATGGTAAAATGTTATTATCATCAATGAAATTAACTATTTTTTCTTTTATAGTTTTTTCTAATATTTTACTTAACGTATTAAGCAGACTAATGGGACGATAAGATTCTGGACAGCTGCTGTCCTTACCTGGTTTGGGAATTGCAATTACTTTTGACTGCTTCCAAACTAAAGGGAAGTAGCATTGATTTAAACATGAGTTATAAATCCGGCAAAGTAACTGTAGACCCATGGAAGGCAATTGCTCTAGACAATGATTAGAAAGCCCGTCAATACCAGGCGATTTCTTTGTTTTTAATTGTTTAATTATTCCTTTAACAAAGCTAACACTAACGATAATATTATTTGTAAGTTGGCTGTGATTTTTAATAATATCAATTGAATTGCTAACAAGCCGTTTTGTATTCTGATCACTTAAGTCAGATGAAATAGTGTGATTCAAAACAAAAGTTTGAGCCAGAATTTCTGTCTTTTGATTGTTCGTTATGTAAAAATTACCATTTTGTTTAAGTGATGGAAAACATTTATTTTTCTTCTTAATAATTTTCGATATATTCCAAAATTTAGTAGAAGCTTTTGGCAAGCTATTCAATAGATTGTTCCATTGCAAATTTCTGAACTGAAAAATTTGTTCAGATATGACGTTATTTAGGAAAGACATTTGAGCCTTATCCAAAACGGTCCTATGTCTAATCCATTTCCTTCTAGCTTGGTTTCTTAACTTAATGAGATGCAAAATTGGTTGTGGTAGCCTTTTTACAAAAATGTTGGACACTGTTCTTTTTGGTACACTGATATCAATAGCATCTTGAACCAATTTTGTAAAGAGTTCTATTAATTTATCAACGTCATCATTTCCATAGACTTCCATGTCCAAAAGAGTGTCAATATTGCTACTAATATAGTTCCTGAAAGCAGTCCAGTTTGCGTTCCTATAATCAGGTTTTTAACAGATGCGACCGTCGTGTAAATAATTCAATAGAAGTGAGCACTGGTAGATGGTCTGAATTCAAACTATTGAGAACTTCAAGCTCCAGTAATTTTATCAGGAATATTAGTTAAAAAAGCTGTACTACTCACAGGAACCATTGTTGGATTAGGCGGATAGTTCAATGCAAAAGAATTTACCGTAATTAAATCAAATAGTATATTACCCCAGCAATTGGCTTTTAGGCATCCCCAACTTTGATGTCTGCAATTAAAATCGCCTCCTAAGATATATTTACCTTTTATTCTAGAAAATTTCTTTAAATCTGATTTAAAATTATTTTTCTTTATGTCTAATGGACCGGCGGAGCCTCCAGGAAAGTAACAGCTATAAATATCTAAGGTTGAGTTATCTGAAAGAGTAATTTGTATGCCAATATTTTCAATAAGTTGTGTGTCAATTTCAGAAAGAAGCTCATGTTTTATATTTTTTTTAATAAAAATTGCAACACCTCCTCCTTTCGACCCTAATCGATCTTTGCGGTAGCAAAAATAATTTTGATGTAGTACAGATATGTCCCGACTTAACCAAGTTTCGCACACCAACGCTACATCTATATTTTGTCTTAATAAATAATTAAAAAATTCTATAAGTTTTTTACGTATACCTCTAGCGTTCCAAGTCAATATTTTAATTTTGCTATCCATGTTTACGATAAAAATTTAAAGGCCAATGATGTAATAACATCAAGTTGTTCTAACTTTGTCTTACAGTTTTTTAAATTTTTAATAAGCTCAAATGTCATTTTTTTAAGTTGATCCACAGAGAATAAATCATTTGAAGCAGTATTACCATTTGACGAGACAACTTTAGCCCAGCTCATATTACTCGAGATTGGTTGATTTGGTACTATAATTTGATGAATTTATTTGGTTTTACTTGACTATCGATTTGTTGCGCGTTTCCAGTTGATCGATAGCCATTAGAAAAACGTTTTCTTAATGCAACATACGAATTTCTACTGGGACAAGAGTTATCAGTTGATTTATGATCTCCTTGACAATTTACACATTTTACTTCCTCGGTTTTACAGTCTGGTGTTTTGTGTGGGCCGGAACACTTTGCGCAGAAAGTTTTAACATTACAGTTATCTGAGCCGTGGCCAAACATTTGGCAGTTGTAACATTGGGTAACTTTGTTTGGGCGTTTTGTTTGGTAACTCCATTTGACCCTGATAAAATTAATGCTGTTATATTTATCTCTTAGTTCCTTAAGAGTTACAGTACCTTTTTTCAAATAAATAACATAAAGAATAATTTCTCTATTGTTTTCCTTTTTTTTGAAAATCGGTTTAACATCAGTGCATTGAAGTCCTGCTTTGTTTAAGGTGGACTTAAGTTGGATATGATCAGTTTTATCTAAGCCAGACAATATTACTTTATATGGCCTGTTGTTTTTTGCTGTATATGTAAAATATTCAATATTATTATTTTTCAGATATTTCACTGCTTGTTCAAAATCATATTGTATTTCACAAAATAATTTGTGCCCAATCGAAATCTTTCTGATTGCATATTTTAAAATTTTAAGATGTTTACACATCTCATGAATTTTTTCCATATTACTTTTAACTATTGTTATAGGTGGAATTATTACTTTAGATGTTTTAATAGTGGAATCATCCATATCATCATCAGCTGTTTTATTGTCATCGATAAGTGCTTGAAGTGGGTAAAAGTAATTTGACTTATTGTTGGCATGTTTAGATGTGCCAGCTGTAATATCATCTGTTCTCTTTCTTTTTTTCGAACTCATAGTTCGAATCAGAGAGAGTGGTTATAATAACACTCACTAAAACAATTAATCCCTCCGAATGATGTAAACGAAAATAATAAACAAAAATAATATTTTGTATTAAGAATTGTTTTTGTTAATTAACAGTAA